>PYHX02000467.1:103130573-103730573 GCA_004302925.2 Cochliomyia hominivorax
TCAATGTAAAATTTACTAAAATATTATAAATCAGTTATGATTTTACTTCATAGATAAAAAATATTAATTTAACATTGTTTCACAGTAAATACAGTTTCTTGAGAATATTTTACTACTTAAAAGTAACTTTTAAAATTTATCGTTGTATAATTTTGTACATTAATATCGACAGATTCTAATATGTACAATATTGTTTTACTACAAAACGTTTTATTTTAACTAAATAATTCAATCTCAAATCAACTTTGTTCGAAGTTGATTTTGCTTCATGTTTTTTTCTGTGTACGTTGTCTCTTTTGAGTCATTCAATTTAAAGTAATTGAATCGGTTACATCCAATTCCCCATTTGTGTCTCCATTATCAGTACCCAAGTGTGCCCTCCCTGTACCCCCACGAGTCACGATATCCATTCAAAGGTCCCTAATTTAAAAATGAAACAGAATTTAAACTCCCACAAAAATACAATCCTTTCTCCAATGAATCAATACCTTCATAAACTGTACCCTTTCTTGTAAAGACCATAAGTGTCGCACTCTCTATGTGTTTCACGCAAAACTTATGTGAAAACAAAAAAATATCATACGAATACAAATGTGTGTAAATGTAAATTTTGTTTGACTTTGAGTGTTATAGATGGCATTCGAAGAGGTTTTAACAAAGAATTATTATTTTAGATCTGTTTCTTGTAATGTAACAATTTGTCAGTTATGATATTTAACAAGTGACTGACTGGTGAATGGTAATGGTGACGATAAGTGCGTGTCTAAAAAATTATTTTCGTATTATTCTTTTATTTTCGGTATTTGAATACTTTGTTTTCGTATTTCTTTTTTAAGGATAAAGCGTCACTTTGTTAATTTGTGAGAAATATGTTGTAGGTAAAAATAATTTGATCATTTGTCGTCACAAACTAACATTCCTACATAAAAAAATATGATTGTATCAAAAAACGAAATGAGAAGAGCTGATTGTTACGTGCATTTGTGGCTTTTCTGACCATAAGGTGATTTTTTTTCTTTTTAATATCAAAGAAGGGGGTTTTTCCCAATTCCAATTAATTTGATTCTATACTTTGAGTATTTCGGAGTTGGTGCTTGATAGAGTTTACTGTTTTTTTGTTTTTGGTTTTAGTTTTGTATGTTAAAGAAGTTCTGGTTTTGTGAACATCGACATTTAAATGTTGACAGCTTTTGTAATGATTACGAAATAGTAATGGTGATTGTTGTTGGTGCTTTTCGAATCAAGTAAAGTAACAAACATTTCGTGAGTAAATGTTTAAAATTTTATTTATTGTTATTTCATTTGTATACCTGACCGATCAACTTTGCATGCTCATTTGAACTGTCATCTAGATGACAGATGAAAGAAATTTCAAATACATGCACATAAATTGGATAATTTGTTGCCACAGTTCAATTCTTTTGTGGTTTTATTTCAGTTTTAAGCAACAATTGTTTTGGCTGGATTTTTTTTTTTGGTTTAAAATTTTAAGTTACGAGTTTAATAATAAATTCGTTTTTTTTTGTTGGTTTCATTATAATCAGGTGTAATGTGTAACATTTGTTTTGTTTTGTGTTTGTGTGTGTGTGTGTGTCTTTTTTAAATATTATTTTAACATTATAAAGGAAATTATTTAAATAGTGATTTTGTTTTACGTTTTATTCCTCATTTAATTTCATAAACACGCACTGTATTCATTTATAATTTATCATTAACGAAATGAATTGGCCAACCTGAGGAACACTTAGATAATAAAAAATTAAACCCAATTAAAAAAGGCTAATTTGGTAATAAATCGTAGACCGAAGGATCATTAACAAGTTCATGAAAACTTGAGAATACAAGATGGCCAGAAATCAATTAATTATTTATCCAATAACATTTGAGGACTCAGACCAAGAATGGGAATACTCAGGAAATAGATCAAGAGTGCGTATAAAAATCTATCTTTAAATTATACAATAGATTAATTCCTTTACTTATAAAAGACTTGAAAGATGTTCTATTAAAACTTAGAATAGAATTTAGGATAAATCGTTCCAAAAAACAAAAAGTCACTTCCAAAGCAGTGATTTCCAAGCGAATGAGTGTCAAAAATCGTCGAATGCAATGATTTCCGCCAAATAAATAGAAACTGAAATTTTTATTAGATCCTCGACGTTATAGTATCCTTTCATTAGTTAAGATTTATCTTCTCAAGATTTTTAATTACGAATTCTTCATTCTTCCAGATCCTTATTCTATAAACTTCATTGTTTAATTTTTAAAATTTCTTGTGATTTTTCCTCTTTATCGCCAGTGAAAGTGAAGTCATTCATACTGGCAAAGTAAATTTGTTTTTTAAGATTTGAGTTCAAGTGCTGTTTAGCGTTGGTTACCATCATATTTTAAAGGTAAAATAAAAAGAAATCATTCTAGAAATCTAAGAAAAAGGAATGTTACAAAGACGTCATAATATCACTCAATTTTAGCATATCTTCCCTAATAAAAACCTTCCGTCGATACGCTTAGCTCACAATCTCTGAATAATTTGTAGTCGGATCGTTTGTAATAGACAATTCAATTGTTCTTGGAACTCTGCTAGATGTCATGTGATTGAACACCTTAAAGAGGTTTGAACCGCATTTTTACTCTTCAAGTATTCGAATGCAGTTAGAAAAACGAATTTAACCATTTATTCCCAATAACAAGTATATATAATCATTACTTTAGAAATAATTGTCGAATATTTTGATAATACCTCTTGTAAGGGGATAACTTTGCCCCTATAAACTTTTATAAAGAGGATACCACTCTCCAGTGCCCTACCCAATATTGTTAAGTCTTTAATGTTTTGTTATTAAGACTATAATTTCGTGTCAATTATTAAGAAATTCATTTTAAGAGTTTCAGTAATATGCGATATCAAATTTTTCGTTTCTAAGGAGGATACTACTTCCGTATGCTCCATTCAGAAATATTATTGTTTGAAACGTTTTTCACTCAAAGCAATAATTCCGATTAAATATAATGACGCGCATACGTTTTTCACTAAAAGCAATTTTAACGATAATAATAGTTTTAAATAGGAAACTTCTCAGGACAATAACAAATACTTATGCCAAATTTCATTGAGCTTTGTCAAAAATTTTTTATGTGTGCGTGTCACAGCAGACAGATGGTCATAGGTAAAACGACTCAGATTTTGATTTTATGCAAGAATATATACAAAATTTATGGAGTCTTATTTGATTCATTCTTGGCAATACACACCAATAGGTAAAGGAGGTTATAAGAACGTAATTCACAATAACCCTAATCACTCCCTCTATCTTTTTAAAATTTACAGTAAATCTTCCTTTCTCTGTCACTTTAATTCTCTAATATTGCTCCTCAAGAGATTTTATCTCTTCGTAATTAATCCATTTTTCAACTTATAAATCCTCTTCCATAAGCCATAATATAATGAATACAATTATAAAATATTTAATTGGACCTACCAGATAAATAGAACAATTTCCCTCACAATTATCAAGCAGTGTTATACAACTATAATTGCTGCCAATTTTCATAGTTTTTTTACAGATTTTCTGTTTTATTTTTCATAATAAATTTTATTTATTCTCATTTTATTTTCAATATTATTTTTTGTTCATTTAACAATGCGTTTCATTTTAATTTTTCTGATTGTTGTTATTAAAATATTGTTGTTGTTGTTGTTGTTAGCAGTTGATGTTCACTATAGTTTTACCGATATTGTTGCTGTTGTTGTTGCTATTGTTGCTGTCTAGGTTGCACAATCATTTACCAAATAGAGTTGAGTAAATTATTGTAATTTTAATTGAACTTATTGTATTGTTATACTTTTTGTAGATAGAAGTGTATGTGAGTGACTGGATATATACAAACATACAAATGTGTGTATGTGTGTGTGTATATTATTTGCAATTGCATGGATTTTTAATATTTATAAAATGCCTCTAGAATAATCTATAAAATGAATATAATAACAGATAATTTTCGTTTATATTAAAATTCATTTTGTTTTGTTATAATTTACTCACAATTTAATATGAAAACACTTAACAAAAAAAGGAAGTATTTAATGGAAAGCAAAGGATATTGATAAAACAAAATAAAAACAGATAAGAAAGCTATATTTAGCTATGTCGAATCTTTACTACCCTCCTCGACGATTAATTTAGAAACAATTGTACGAACCTCTTAGGGAGTTACCACCCTAAGAGGTTCTTAAAATTATTTCATTAATTTTCCTGTGACGATTTCAGAGATTTTCATTTATAAGAGGAATCATATCCCTCATGCCCCATTCAAAATTATTTTTGGTATTTTTTCTCCATTAATGCTATTAAATTGAAAGAAATTATCTTTAAAAGTTTTTTTAAGGAGGACACTACTCCCCCGCGCCCTATTCGCAAATTTTACAATCTTCAATAATGTAAAATTACTTTTCGTGTGCCAAATTTCATAACAATTTCTGTATAAGTTATAGAGATATTCGGTATTAAATGTTTAATTGGTAAGGGGATACTCCTCCTCTATGCCATATCCAAACATTTTATAGTTTTCCACCAAATAAATACCAGCTATCCGAAATTCATGAAAATTGTCATAATCGATATTCAAAGTTTTCAGTTTTAGCGAGTTGTTTTAGACATCAGTCTATAAATTTATTCTACTGAACCGATTTTAGGAATCTTCTAAAAACAATAACATATATTTAGGTAAAATTTGATTGAAATCTATCAATTATTGTGTGGAGCGAGCCAAAGACACATAGACAATTTTGTTGAAATGTTAGTTTAAAGTGAATTTAACTGTTCATTGTTAGACGGGTAAGGTCAAGGTTTTTAAAGTCTTCACTTAGTCTAATTTTTAGAAAAATTATTAGTCACGATTTTTGAACGCGTAACCATTTATAAAATATTAGAAATGTTTTGTCTTTGTATAGGAATACTGTCCCTTGGTTCTACCGAAAATAAAATCTGAAATATTTAATTCCAAAGGAATATTTTGTATTTTTGTCATGCTGTTTAAGTTTACAGATCATTCTGGAAACTAATAATTTCTTTTCCAATTAATATCTATCAGAATGGCTGGCTTTATTCTAATTTAAAGATAATGTGTGATTATATAACATTCGAGAGGGTAGTTCAGTTCCATTATGTGATCAGTTAAGGTCGTTAGTCCGTTGAATCTTGTATGTGTGAAAATGCAAATTCTTATTTAAAATTCTCACTAGTAATAGTGATGAGTTGTAGGACATCAGAATGAGCCGAGATTCAAATCTATTTGGTTATAATACCTGAAACATTAGGGGGTGGCTTGGCGTAGTTGTTGAAGAGCTTGTCAACAAAGCAAGTATTTCAAGAAACACTGGTTCGAATCTGACGAAAATATTAAAAACAAGACTTGTTTCATTTTTCCCTTATAAAACATAGAAGAAGGCTCCTGGCCAACTCGACTTTGGTTGAATACAAAGAGCGTTAACAATGACACTTTAGTCGATAGTCTGAAAACCTGGATGATAGAGGTAATAGAGGTTATGACAAGTGGCGTTATTCCAATCAACGATAAATACGAACCTCATTATCTCAAACATTTTCAAAATTCTAGACTTTCCTGACAGTAGCATTACAGTTTACATTTCTCTAAGTGTATGCCTTTATTTCTATATATACGCGAATAGATCGTTTTATATATAAATATATTTTTTCCTATTTTTTTTCTCGGTTTGATTGTGATTGGTTTGTTTATACACGCACTTTTGCTAAAGTTTGCATGTAGTCGTAATTTGTATGTGAATATTTGTTACATGTTTTATTTAACTGGTTGGTTAAATAGCGAATACATGAACACACTAACATCCATCCTCTACTATGGCATACAACATAGTTGCAATGAAATGACATGCAATGCCAAAATGTGGCAATTGTATTATAATTTTTCATTTACTATTTTAATTCAAATTATTTTTAAAAAAGTAAATTAAATGAAAGAAATTAGTTTTCTTCTAAGTAGTAATGCATTAGCGAATTCATGGGACACTAACGACAAGTGAATGATAATTTTAAGAAGCTGATTTTATTAAAGCATACAAATTTAGTTTAGATCTCCTGTTAATGCAGAAATTGAATTTAGATTATGGTCCTTCGAACCGGATGCTTGTATTCAATATATAGAAATACCAAATAATTTCAGAATGACTTTTCCAACCGTTCTTCCCTCCCGAATAGCAGGTTAAATAATAAATACTGTTACTATTTTCAAAATATTTCTACATAACTACCAATATTCCCTATAATACTCCATTCTATTTACAATATGTAACACTTGAATGTATTTTGTTATTGTATGTGATTTTTTGACATGTTGACAGTTGATTATTCTGACAATTTAACTGGTTTCAATGTAAATCAGTTTCAAACAAAAATAAACTATTTGTTTGTATGTAAGTTTACAGTTTTTGTAACATTATTGTAAAATTTCATATTGTTATTATTGTATTTTTTTTTGTTATTGTAACAAAAATTGATAATTATTCTACCGCATTCTCATATTTATGCGTTGAATTTTCTTTATTTCAATTATTAACTGACTTAAATTTCAATATAATATTCTATTGAATATATTTTGTGATGATTTCCTTGATGTTCATTTAAATGACATGTTATAAATTAGTTTAGATTTCATGATGAAAGAAGTTTGAAATTATTTTCAATATAATCAAGAAAAAACTTTAATTCAGAGAAAAATATAATAATAGACAAAAATATTAAATTTGGGAAAATATTTTAATTAACCATAAGAGATATTATACAGTATTGTGCAAAACTTAGGCAATATTTTCCCAGTAATTATTTATTGTCTTCAAATAAATTATTATTTTTTATTTAATATTTTATAATATGCCTTTTAACCAAAAATGACAATAAAATTTATTTCTGTTTCCTTAGCAACATTAATTAAGAAGTTATACTCGGTCAAGCCCGACTATTTAATACCCTACACCACATTGTTGGTTACATATGGCAGCTACCAAAAAATAATGAATTTTTAATTTATGATTAAGTGTATTATACTGGTACCAACATCCATACGGGATTACTACATTCTTAAAGGTTTTCTTATGTGGGCGTTACATGACAGCTAGAAGAAATTATGAACCGACCTTCATAAAATTTCGCACATTGATTTTTGCTTATATTTTTTTTGATTTGACTAATTCTGATTACAATACCAACGTATTTGTGGGATTTAATCGCTTTAAAGTGATATTTGGAGGGGGATTGAATGGGACTGTGAGAAATAATGGACCGATCTTCATATAATTTGTTATATCGTTTTAAAATATTATAAAACAAATTTTTGCCAAATTACAAATTTATATTTAGGACTTTTGTCACCTTAAATACCCATTCCGGGATGAATATTTGTATAGGGGGGGCTAGGTGAAATTATGGATCCATCATCAGCCATTTCAATTGACATCATCCTTGCGGATTAAAGTGATTATGAGTCAAATGGTATACATAAAAATGTTGGTAGTAACATTTTTTCTATGCGTTTTTTCTGAACTCATCGTTACTACAGATATACGAATCATTTCAGGTTCTAATTTTAACCTTAGCTGCTCCAGATTACTTTTGAAACGTTCTATTCAATGTCTCACTTTTAAATGTCATAGGATCTCCTTATGGGATTCAAATACGGGGACTGCGTTAGCAAACCCAGACATACATCCCATTAGCTGATAACAATTTTCTGCTTCAATAAAACTAAAAGGGTATAAATGTTATACTGCTACTAATCTTATTTTATAAGAATGTTGTCCTAATAAAACCGATTTAGAAAAAAACTATCGGGCGAATAGGTGTGAAACTTTGAAAAAAAAACATATGATATTAAAAAATTGCTGTCATTTACCTCAACCTGAAAAATGCACAAAATGTTTAAATTTGCATTCATAAAACAATACACAACTAATTTAACCAACAGAAAAGAAACCTTAATTTGCCTTCAAGAAGTCAAAATGAAAAACTGAAAAAATTAACGCAGAAAAAACAGATTTTAAATGCCATCATGAATAAATGTAAAAATACCATTCAATGACCACCGAATTACGCAGAGTGAAGAAAATTATACAATTTTCATAGGAAAATAAATGTTTGAAGAAAAAAAAACAAAAACTGTTGCATTCATACATATTGCAATGCAATCATATGCAACGCTTAGCTATGTATTCGCATAGTTGCCAGTCTAATTGCCTTAACGATAAATCTTGTCAATTAAATTATTATTTTTAAGCAACAAATGTCTTTTTTCTCTCTTTAGTTTTGATTTTTTTTCTTTTTGTCTTCTGTTTTATAAATTTTCGTTACCCAGCCTCTTGTTGGCCATTTAAAATTACAGCTGCAAAATGTAGAAAAAAAAAATTAAAAAAATATATATAATTTTTTTCTTTTGTGAAAAATATCTTAAATACTCGGTACTATAAGTGAACAGTTGGTTTGATTATATGTTAAATGCTCACATACGAGGCATTTGCGCCATTCATTCATTTATTTTCTACATGGCAATAGATAGAAACAGAAGTGTTAAGACATTTGATGTCTTTTGATGGCCATAATCGCGCGTAGATACATTTAAACATTTCCTCTGATAAATTACCAACACTTTAACGGTTTTTGAAAAAAGTGTTTCTTTTTTTCTTTATTCTTTACATTTTAATAAACATTTTAAAAGTTTTTATTTTAAAACATTTTATGGTTTTTATGTACATTATAATTATGAAAATTTAACTTTGCAGTTACGATGTTTTATATTTCCAAGATATTTATTGTATTAAATGGAAGAAAATCACTTCAATTTATTTAACAAATAATAAAACGAGACATATAGATGCAATAGGTTCAAATATATAAAAAACTAGCTTTTATCCAGTAGCATCAAATCTGCAATAATAGTAGAAGAGTTTAATATGAAATTGATTGAGGCAAAAACTGAACACATTTACTTTAATGAGTAACATCGAACCCTCTATTCAAGTTTTTTAAGTACTTTCTGTCACTTTGCGCGGACTAACTGTTCTGTTCGTAAACTTTTCTTGATGAAAGTGTTGGTATTTATAGGGCCCGTTATAACAAACGATTGGCTTCTACCAAAAACTTTTTGGAAATTTTTTAACTGCTTTTAAGCACTAAACAGCAACATAAAATTTTCGACCAGAAAGTCGCCATCGATTATGCAGATAGAAATTTTTTAGAAAACTTGACTTCAATTTCCGGGCGCTCTTTTTGGCCTCTAAGTTTTTTGCAGGGTTCGAGTCAGACAATTTTTGAGCTTTGTATGTTTTCAAGTCTGCATTAGCTTTAGCTTTTCGTACTAAATAGTCCGAACTATAAGCTGAGCGGTCTGCTTTTCTACGAGATGTGTTATTTTGGGACATCATGTGTCCCATTTCTTCTACATGAACTATGTTTTCTATCAACGGACAAGTTCTTACGGTACTGTTTAGTAACATTAAAAACTGTTGACAGTAGATCTTTGAATGCTTGGCCAACTTCTTGTTGGAATGGTATTTTATAAGAATCGCATATTAAATATTGCAAGTTTATTTAATATTTAATGATCTTTGTTAATTTAGTTACTCATTGTGATTAATAAAAGTAGTTCTTGAGCTTTTGCGAATTGTAAGAATTAAAACTATATAATTACAAATTATAAAGTAATTACCCAGCTGTTGTGAATTATTTAAATGGTTCCAATTTATTGTGAAATATAGAAGTGATTCAAAAAAGTTTTGGTATGATACATTTTGTATTGTGAATGATAAAGATGTAAATCTTAAAATTTTAAGTATTGATTCGAAATTTTTTAATATAATGCGACGTTTCAGCTAATTGGATGCCTTCAAAGTTAGAATATCAATAGATGATTTAGTTTTAGATTCAATTATGTTTGAAATTTTTAATTGTCTTCAATGAAGACGCAAATTTTTTATTAATAAATGGTCCTTCAGATTGGATTACAAATGAAAAAAATGTCTCAATGGAAAGAAATAAAAATATCTTTTTATAGCTAATTTTTTTATTTTTTTATTTATTCCCTAAAGTTTCAATTCATCCAATGTTTCTATTTCAAATTCCCATCTAAATATAAATCAAACGAAATTATTTCCAAAAAAATCTTACGCGAAATAGATATTTTCAAACAAATATTTGACAATGTGCTTATTAATTTCACTTTGTTAAATTATTCATTCACCAAGAAAGAACATTAAACATAATTCACACTTTGATCTACTCCAAAATACATACAAATAAACATAGTGGACTGACTGCCTCAACAGTATACAAAAAATTTTCTCAGAAATTATCATTTGTAATGTATGAAAAAGGGATGGGGTTGGCCAAATTGTGTTGCCTGGTTGGTTGGTTGGCTGCTTGACTGCACGATTTGATAGATGACTTGAATGTGCATTTGCTTAGTTAATTTGAAAATTCAAAATTCCAAACTTTACGTTTGTTTGTTTCATATTTCTTCTTATTATTTTTTATTATTGTATTCTTTATTGAATTAATTCTACAACTTGAATCAACATCTTAATCTTATGCAACTAAATCTTTGAGTAAATTAGCGCCCTCTGTCGTATACAAGAGAATAAGTTTGTGACTTAGTATTTGTTTATATGAGTATAAGTAAATATATGTGTATGTGTATGTGTGTGAGTGTGAATTTACAATAACTTGGTATGATTGTATAGTTAGTTTAAGAGTAGAAAGCCCCCAAACCACAAGCAAGTGCAACACAGTGCAAAATCCATAAATTTCCACCTTGTCAACTTTTGATATTAATAAATTACCAACAAAGAGCATAATTAATTAAATTTGTAGTACAACAAACAGAACTCTTTAGAACATACATACATGAGAGTAAGTGTATGTATGTATGTATGTATGTATGTATGTATGTATGTATGTATCTATGTATGTATGTGTGTATGAATTATGGTTGCATCTAGTCATATAGAACTTTGACCATATCGCGTCCATAATTTCTTTATGTTGTTGTTGCTGGTTTTGCATCTGAAGTGCATCAGTAAGTCTCTCAATCCACAGACCCTGAAAATGTGCATGAGAGTGAACGATTGTGTGCACGCATAGTTTACGCAAAAGTGGCATCATATATTTATGTTACCAATTTTCATAATGGCAAAAGTTGGTATATTAAGTTTACTATTCAGTGAGTTACATTAGGAAATTTTTTTAAACACTCCTTGAAATTGCAATTCTAATTAAGAATTGAACTTGTTATGGTCGTTTTCATTCACAATAATGACTAGAATTTAATGAAATTCAGCAACATTTTGCTATCATTCGTCCCTTTAAGAAAATAATAATTCAAGAAAATTAAATTGACATGTTCGATATACAAATATATATATATTATCTCCAGAAATATAATGTCTTTGCAGAAAGTATATTCATTAATGTGTCGAATATGTCTTGTCTATTGTGAATTATTAAATTTAGTTACTGTGAAATATATGTATTCTATGATACGGGCAGGAGTGATGGTAAACAGAAATGATATTCATCAATAGATAGAAGATGCCTTATCTATTGCGAATTATAAAACTTAATTAATATAGATTTTCTATCATAAACAAGAAGTAGTACTCCATTTATTATATTCTTTATAATACAGTGATTAATATGTTTTGTAGAAAATTCTGAGGCTATAATATCTTTCAATAGGAGCAAAGTGACCCCTCCCTTCTCCTTCTCTTTTAAATTCTTAATTGCCTTTATTAACTAGAGGGTATTTAAACTTCGACTCTGCCGAATATAATATTTTTTATTTAGCCCTTTGTAAAATCAGGCAGGCGGCAGTCAGAGGCATTTATTGCAATGGGCGACAACAACAAGATGTGCCATTTTATACAAAAAAGATGTTTGTATTATTTGCTACTGTTGTCATCAGGATTCCAAACTATGTGGAGCCTTGTTGTCATTACGAGCTGTTGCATTTACTATTTTTTTCTTCTTCTTCTCTGTTTTGCAACCGTCGGACATTTCGTTTTCATTTGTTGTTTTCTTAATTTGTTTTATAGGCACCGGCTCACAGTGTGGTTTCAAGTGATAATTAATAATAAAATAGTTTTAATGTTGTTGTTACCTTAACTTAAATATGCCATAGAGTTTTAGGCGCCGAAAACTCAATAGTTGTTTCGCACACAAAGGTCACATCGAGGGTTAATGTTATTGTGAGTTATAATTCATTTTTTCAGTTTTAACACTCATGTTAAGGAAATTATTTTAATTAGCATTTTTTTGGAATATAATTGATGCTAAAGTTTTCCCAGTTCCTTTGCACTTTTGCAATGGCAAATTGAATTTTTATCATTTAAAAACAATCACATTAAATTTTATTTCTAAGCTTGGAAAAAAAACTACGGCGGACGTTGAAATAACGATAAGTAAGAAAAAAAATGATAAATTAAAAATTTAAATGAGATATTGTGAATATTTATATCTTTTTTCCAAAAAAGGAGCATATTCATTAACATTGTTCCTGTATCAAATCAATTCCGACCCGGTTTCTGTGAACATCTCCTGTTTGTTTTTGTAAGGAAATTATAACAACCTTTATATTCCCAGAGACAAGATATGAAATGTAATGGAGAAAATAACAGAAATTAAAAAAAATCCACAAAAAAGTTTCTAATTTTAAGCAAAAAAAAAAAAAAAAATTAAAAACAAAAAAGTATCAAAGTGTACCGAAATAACACATCTAATGGCTTTTTCCTTTCATACCAGTACCTAACAAAAGCAGCAACAGAAAATTAAAACAAGTTAGAGAAAAAAGTCAGTCAGGAAAACAACAAGAAAATTACAAAAACCAAAAAAATAAAAACGAGAATCCAAACAACATGGATAATTAATGATATTTTGTAAGCTTATCTCTGTTTCACTTTTAGCCTCATCCTTAAAATTTTTGAAATTGTCTGTGTGTGTGTATGTGGGCCAAACTACTCCTTCAATGTGAAATATATAGAATGACAAACAAACAAACAAACATACAAATATACTGTTTTTTGCTATGAAACAAAAATAAACTTTTCTTACTAAAAAAAGTTCTAAGCAAAAACAACAACTACAAAAAAGTAATATAAAATGAAACGAATCTATTGTTTCATTATCTTTTTTGTAGATGTATGAAATATTATTTATATAGAAAAAAATTATAGAAAACAATAGAAAACTAAAGGAGGTATTAAACGAATTTCAGAAAAAGTTTTTCGAAAAATATATTGAAATGATCAACTATAAACAGATTTGGTGAGAACAGATTTCGGTTCTCCGTTTAGAGATTAAAATCGACTTAAATTTCTGCAAGACAATTTTTCATGATTGAAGTTACATAACTTGGTCCTCATTAAAAGAGTGGGGTAAACCAATTAAAGTTTGTACTATTTAATAAATATATAAGGAAAATTCACGGTAAAAACTGTTATATTTGAACTCATTCACTTTCCGATGGAATTTATTAGAAAAAATTTTGGAACGAATATGATCCGGGCAGATATGTATTCAACTCACAATTAAATAAGCTGTCAAATTTATAAAGGACTTTAATCGTGAGAAATCCAAACACTTCTTTATAGAAATTATGAAAAATGTAGATGTATTAGGATAAGGAGGATTAGTGCCCCTCATATTAAAACATACGTCGTATAATCATGAATATACAATAATAAATAACAAATTTTCTTTTCGAAATATGTTTCAAATAGAAGTTTATTCCGAGTTATCATGTCCCTAATTTTATGAAATATTATCTAACCATTTTAGAGGGATACTATATGCAAAATTTCGTTTCCTTTCAAAATTTTTTAGACTTCAATATATATTTAAAACTTTATTTACGTTATGGAAAACTATTCACCCCTGCTCTATCCGCAAATTTTATAGTCTACAAAAATGTATTGCCAAATCACTATCCATGTTCCAAATTACGTCAGATTTTCTGCATTAGTATTAGAGATACTCGATATGAAATGTTTCTTTTGTGTAGGATCCCCTATGCCCTATCCAAATTTTTTTAATGAGTAATTTTTTCACTAAAAGCAGTATCAACATGTCAATTTTCAAGGAAATTGAACAAACCGTTTAGTCTCAATTGTTGTTAAAATTTTCAGTTTTAGAAAGTAGTGTCAGATATCGATCTACTACTTGTTTGCAACCGGATAATCGATCCGGTTGCAAACAGGTAGTAGAGTAGCCGGTTTAAACGTCTTAAAAAATATATATGATTTCATTAAGTTCTGCCAATTATTGTGGAATGAGCGGCCGAACAAGTGACAGAGGAAAGCAGTCGATCAATTTTGACATACCATATAATAACAAAGTAAATATATATAAAAAGATGTCTCAAAATAAATTAAGCTTGGTCCATTTATAAAAATCCAAGCAAAAGTGCACTTTGGTATTTTAACATAAAGACAGAGATTTATAACGATGGTTCATAAGTATATGAATGTGACTTTATTGTGAATCATTCACTATTGTGAAAATGGTATTACTAAAATTCTATATCTGGTCCTTCCGTGATTTCTAATAATCCTTTAAACTTGTATATCCTCTCTAAAATATTTTCTATATTAGAAATTACATTTTTAAACTTAACGTATATTTAAATTTCCTCTACCTTCACATCCAAGTAGGGTACCATAACAAAAAGGTAAAGTTTGCATTTTTACTAGACAACAGCAGTGCTGCATTTTAATAGGATTTTCTTCTGTACATATATTTTTTTATATTTTATTTCTTTTACTCTCTAATATCTCTTACGAAGAAAAAACTCTAATCACAAAATTCAAATCTTCAAGAAATGTATTCATTTCTAATATCTTATAGAAATAAAAAAAACAACAAAAAAAATAAACGAAATCGAATTAGAAAATGTTGTCTTTCCATATTTTTTGTTTGCCCAGCTTTACTGCTTCTGCTATGATTTAATGTTTTCAGTTGACAGAGGTACAGAGGGGGTAGGTGGATTTAAAGGACCTTCCTCCGGTTTTTTTTTTACTTTTTGTCTCACCATTACCGATTTCATTGTTTCGTTTTGTAACAAACGTAAATTCGTATATTGTGTTGACTGAAAGATCTATTTGTAGCAAAAGTAATCTTAGGCAATCTTGAGGAAAATGGTAATAAATCAGGATTAAATGCATAAACACCACATAATAGACAAAAGTAGTAGCGAACAAAAAATGTATAAAATAGAAAAATAAAAGAGAAACCCAAAAAAAGCCCTGTAGAAAATACAATTCAAATGCGTTAGATGATGATGACGATATTGCTTACAGAGTTAATTCTATACAACAATTGTTGTTATCAACACTGAAACAACAGTCAACCAATTTAAGGAATAAAATATTTATATGGGCTTAATAGAATGACAAAAAAAATAAATAAATAAAATAAAATCTAAATGAAAATGGAAAGTTTCCCTTAGAAAACATGTTTCCATATTCATTTTTATGCTGTAATGATTTATTACCAAAATGTTTTTTTTTTATAATTTTACCTCCATTCATCCATCCATTCTATCGTCCTACCCTCACTCCTCAATTTAAGGAGTTTAATACAAGAAGTTGACTTTAATTTTGCATTTATAATTATGTTTTTCATTCCCTTTTTCCTAATGCAGTTTAAAATACCATTTTGTTATTGGCATTATCCTTTTCTTCCTTATTCTCTCACTAACTAACTGCTGGTGTCCTATAAGTAAATCTATGTGTATTTTAATGTGAATGTGTGTATGTGTGTGTTTGTTAAAATTTTCTAATTTCCTTAACTTTGTTATTTCATCTTCTTTTAGCTCTTCTCAAATAGCTTGAATATTCTACTAAATAGTAACAACAACAAATGTCAACCTTTCTTTGAGGCAATTTATCATTTTGTTGTTTGTTTGCTTGTTTGTGTTTGCTTCCATTTCTTACTTCTGTTTTCTTTTTGCTGGCCTTTGTCGTCGTTTGGCCATCGCTTTTGTGTGCCATTTTATGTTACTTATCGGAAATGAAACCATCAGCATTTTTATTTTCTCATTTTCTATTTGGCCATTATATTCCATCTTCTAATCGAATCAAATCTCATTGTTTGTTTCATTGTCTTCTTTACTTTATTTTCTCCATGTTGACGTTTTTTCTCATTTTTATTTTTTTCCATTTCTTTGCAAAACCTTTTCCTGTTGTTTACTTATTTGAGTTTGTGATAGGAGGTCATTTCTTTTTAAACTGCTCGGAATTGTTTGTTAAAACTAATCGAGGATATTAAAGGTTAGAGGGTGTAAGTTTGAGGAATAGTAAAGGATTAAGTAAAAATTGTATTACATTTAATAGATGAAGAAATGATTAGGAAAGTAATTTTTTGCTTGAAAAAAGTGTGATAATGATTGTTGTTAGAGTATACAAAATGAATCGAAACTAGCCTTACATCGCTATATATTTTTTTCAGTTAAACCGTTTATTAGAAAATCGCTCTGTATGGAAAGTGTCTCTCCCCATTATCCAATCCATCCTAATTCTCTACTGCAAATCAGTTTTATTAAAAAGTGTCTAAATTTCAAAGTTTTCGTGGCCAATTTTGAAGGAAAAGTCGAAAGTCTGCCCTTACCCTATCGCTTCTACATTTGTCGCAGTGGAATAGTTCAAAAGAAAAGTTATTGAGACCAAATTTAACAAGTAATGCCATATTCGGCTGAGCCGTATCTTTAGTACCCTAAATATTTAACTGGTGTGACAAAGTATTATCTAAAGCCTTTTCCAGCATAGACGATTGAAATTTGACATTTTGCCAAAAAGCTACAGTTGTTCTAGAAGCATTTCTATTTATAATGGATCTTATTTAAAGAAATACGCATCATTAAATATTTTTATGTAAGAAGATCCTTCTTTCCCATGATCTATTCGAAAACTTTGTTTTATGACTTTATCCATGTGATCAATTTCATTTAATTTTATGTAAAAGTTTAAAAGATATACGATTTTAAAAATTTCGTGTATAAGAGGCCTCCAGCCTCCCCGTTCTATATTTAAAATTTCTTAGTAGTATTATGCTATTAAAGCTCTATCCATATTTCAAGTTTCATAAAATTAGTTTCAAAAGTTTCAGAGATGTGCCACCTAAAGAGTTTCATTTGCTTGGGGGATAACACTTCCGCGTGCTCTATCAAAAATTTTATAATCTGTAATAATGCTCTGTAGAAGCTCTATTTATGTGTCAAATTTCATGATAATTCCCACTTTAGCTACAGTGATATGCTAATTTTGATATTTCGTTTCTAAGGGGGATGTAACTTCCTCTTGCCCTATAGAAAAATTTTATAGTGTACAAAGTTTCGCACTATACGAAACATCAATGTGCCAAACTTAATGAAAACTCGTTTAGTCATATTCTATCAATTTTTTCCAATTTAAAGAGGTTGTCTTAGATATCGACCTATAACTTCTTTTTAACAGTTTTCTGGTTACAATAAAAATAATCATATCAAATTATTATATGATTATATTACTGGTCCTACATTATGTCCAGTAAAGCAGTTCGTTAGACAAGTAATTTGAATTAAATTTTGAAATTCACGCAGCATTCGTTCGATTTGCGGGGTATTTCTTTTTATGGTCCGATCGACCCTACGTTTCTTACCATTAGAAAAACAGAATAACATTTTAATTTTAACCGTTTTCTGTGCGGATATTACTGACCTAGACTAAGCAATCACATCGCAGGCGAAGTATTCAGATTGGCATTAAAAAATTGTACTAATTTAAAAAAAAAAATTGGACTAATTTAGTTTGACGTGTAAACGATTTCGAGACCTTAAACTTATTATCCATATTTCATATATGCATCCCTAGATTTATAGAAAAGAAGCATAAAGATTAGAACATAAAGAAGTAATTTTTGGGACAATTTCTTGCATTTTCCTCTAAAGGTCGAGGAAACGGTGCCAATTGTGTTTGACTTGCTCTTTTAAGTATTCAACAAAATAGAGAGGTTAAGATTCAATTTATGTAGCATTAGCAGCACTTTTATTGCATTTTGATGGAAGGCATTCATTTGAGATGACACGATTATGTGAGAGAAGTAAGATTTTGAATTAATCAGTACGAGAACAACTCTTATACTTGACAACATATACGTTTCAGACTGCTCTGCATGCAACAACATGACTTTCTCATTCCTTCTCATTAGCAATCATGTTTTAGAAAATTTGTATTTATAAATGGTGCACTTCGTAAGCCCTTCCTAAAGGCAGTTCTATTTTTTATGTTCAACTATTTATGACAAACCGCATTAAGCTCTAATTTATGTGAACTATTGTTCGAAAATTTTTAAAGAAACCTGTAGTTTCTAAAACGGAACTTTAAGTTTAATATTAAATTTAATATTTGAGGTTTAGATCATTCCAAGTTCTGCTTACATAAAGCAAAAAAAAATCCTCAACAAATTTCCTTCTAAATACAAACAGTTAACAAGAATTCAACGACTAATCACTTAAACGGTGACAACTTATCAAACCGCATTAACACATGTGTGACTCTAAAAGGAATGGAAGTATATGCATTTCTATATACATATGTACATACACACATATGTATGTTTACCACAATAATGATCGAAACATTAAAATTCCTTTAAATAAAGCTGTTTCCTAATGTACACGTACCATAATACCTCTTCTATTCTGCTAACAGGAAGAGAAATTTTCATACAATTTAAACTGACATCAAGGAAAATACTTCTCTCTTTCTCTCGGTTAATAAATGTTGCATGAAGAACCTTAAAAAAAGGAACTAAAATAATAGAACATCCTCCCTCGTACATGAGAATTAAAAAACATGTTCAATTTTCTATTGTATGAGATGACGATGATGATGGTAAACATTTTACCTATTCGAGGGTTAACCACAATCCATATATTTGCAAATTTATATATTACATTTGTCGAGTTGAAATTCTATTTTAGTAAAATTGAAATTTGTATCCAAAATGTATGAAATCAAGAACAACAACAGCAACAGCAACAACAAAATTCACACGCGTATTTTAAAATGAAGCAAAAAGTAAGAAGACAAAACTACACATACTTATCTAAGTACTTACTGGAGAAGATGTTTGGTAAGAGGAAATAGAAAAAAATACAAATTGGAAAGTGAACACTTCATGCATACAAAAATAGACGAATATAAAAGGATATTTAAGTATATAAGATACATTTACCTGTAACCCAATGAATTTTACAAAATAAGAAATTTATTTTTTTTTTTAATTTTAAAGATTTGATAAAATATGATTGCAGATAAGGATCTTAAAGAGTCATCTGTTTTATTTAGCATTCTAATGGTGGAATTTAATCAGACATTCAGTAGATGAGGGTAAAGTCACATTAATTACAGAGTTGTAAATTGTGGAGAAAAATTCCCATAATCTACTGTAGCGATTTAAAAGGAAAATTCTTTTAGAATTTATAATTCAATCATTTCGTAGATTTTTGGCCCAGTTCCCATTCGTTGGTTCTTAACTGCCACTACCAATGCAGTCCATTCTCTGCATAAAGGTCTTTAATAGCATTCTATTAAACTTTAACTTTTAATTTAATATAACATGTCTAAAGGACATAATCCTGCTCCCACCGAGATAAAAGAAACAAGAGTTAGGATGTACTCTCCCTTTAAGGATACTTTAATTATTACAAATAAATATAAATAACAAGTAATATTCTGTTAAGATAATTATGTACATTATAGTACATGCATGAACCCATGTACCGACACTCGTAAAATTACGATTCTAAAAATTTTAAATGGATGAAATTTTATCATGACATATTGGGGTCGTTCATATTACGTACCAAATTTCGTCGAATTCTAAAATTGTGACACGCGGAGTATTCCAAACGTGGACAGACAGTCAGCGGACGGGCATCGGTATTAATAATTTGTTTCTTGTAAGAAATCCCCACGGAGATTGTTGGAGCTTTCAGACTTCTGCAACGGATCTATTTGGCTTCTATTGTGGTCTGATTGTTGAAGTAAAGGTACAGATACAGATTAGGTGAACTATAACTTTCCAATTGCGCATGATAAGAAAGGATTTACTTCGTCTTGTCATTTTGGGATATTTGTTGGGGGCGTTTCACACAGTGCAACAGAAGTCACTAACAGTGTGACAGGAGATTTGATAGCTCCAGCCCCTAACCAAGAGGAGATTTGGAGGTGTTTACTTGCGCATGGAACTAATTTTTCTTTTTAAGCGTTACAAATTATGTCCCAATACATAATTTTGAATTGGTACTCAGATATAGCAATCTGTAATATTTGGGGTTTGATGAAATCGTTCACCTTGTGCGAGGAGCACCATAAGTTCTGCGAAGGCAGATACTTACTCTTAATGCTTCGTCGTACTCCAAGCGCATATGGGGGTATTGGGTATGAAAATCAAACTGTGTTTGAATGGATATATACAACTGGACTGATGTTCATGTAATGTTTACACAGTAATCCCAATAATGAGGGATGAGGGGAGATGTACAATGTATGACGAATAGGAATTTGACAGTGCACCTATTTGGAGCGGATACTGAATTGAAAAAAAGTGTAGGAAGCATTGATCAAAGGGGAGTGTTAACCCGCGTAATAAAAAATAATGTTTAAATATTTAAAGTATCGTTACTATAAAGGATTTATAGACATATAATGATATATTTCATTGCAAAATGTGTGTCAGATAAGTACGGAATGAAGCCATCCGGATGCGATACTATATTCCAAAAAAATGTTTGGAGCATAGTATCTTTTCCAATCTTTTAGATGCATTAATATAAAGATATACTACACTTGGTACTTATCTTAGACTAAATAAATTTTTGTTCATTTTGTTCATTGGGTGCACTAACAAAAATCTAAACTGAATTTTCCACTACTCATGTACATGTTTACAGAGACACAAAAAAGCCTCCATATCTAGTTAAAATGATGCAACACACACAAACGCAAATACATGCAGTAATAAGATTTAAAATAAAATCCTTGAGATGCTCTATAAGAAGAGTGCAAGGATACAATTTTGCAACATATAGATTCTACAACAAACAACTAAAAGCAAAACAAAAATGTTTATAAAATTTTTGGGATTGTGGCTGGAATTATATTTCTACACCAACCAAAAACATCTAACAAAACGAACGATTCTTTTTTTTTTTTTTGCTTCTTCTTAGTTATTTATCTATTTTCATGTATTACGTTTTTGTACGTCGTTTTTTTTTTTCTATCTTTTTAAATTTGTGGTTTTCTTTGTTTATGATCAAACCACCAACATACGAAGCAATGAAGAACAAAAAGAAAAAACTTAAATCCTTTAGATTAAACCACACAGCTGAGCAGGAATGAAAAACAACAAAAAATATTGTACCAGAGTTGAGTGTTGAATTAAACAGAAAAATCCATTTTTATTTTTGGCAAATTGAAAATAACAAATTCACATCTTGTATTATGTCTTTTACTTCTCTCCCTGTTTTATTTTATTATTTTATAACGTTTTTCTTTTTCTTCTTCTTGTTCATCTTTATTTTAACTCGTATCTCAAGTTGTTGTGCAAAATTATTAGCGTTTGTGGTTCCCCGGCTTTATATTAATGCCATTCGCAAATGCTTTATTTTTTTCTCATTCCAAGCTTTAAAATTCGTTTGGATGCGGCACATTCTGATATGGAAATAATCGCTATACACGACTAAAAGCATGAGGAGTTTATGTATTAGTTAAGGTATCTGTGTGTGGCGAAAACCAACCAACAGAATTTCAATTGAATCTCGTACTTCTCTCATACAAACACATAACAATCGTACATCTCTAAAAAGCGACAAGCTTAAATGAACGTGACAAGCACATCAAATCAACCATAAGAAATGAAATGAAACGAAGAAATACGAATAGAATAAAAAAAAGCATAAATACACTTGAAACCTAAAGATACAAAATAAAAGAAAAAGGATATTTAAGGATTTATCTATTAGCTTTAATTGTAGGATGTTTGATTGTAGTTTAAAAAATTAATATTTGAAATAAATTTTTATGAGAGGGACTTTAATTTGTATAACACATTGCTGTCCTAGATGTCCGTCCTATTTATTAGATTACACCTTTAGTGAAACATTTCTATGAGGAAGAGAGTGGGTTTAGATCCTTAGTTCTTTAATCTGGGCAATTAGTATTTGTTTTGAAAACTTTCCTAGAACTTCTGTAGATACCTCACATTTAAAACTCGCTTCGTATTAGGTTACATTTCCTATAACTTAGACCGCCATACATCAGTTCGTTGAGAAGATCTTGCAATGACATTTTAGACAATCGACAATTAATACTCGCTATGGGGTCCTGTCAGCCCTACATTTTTCCAATAAATTTGTTATTTAATAAAAAATTAGAACTGTGTTTTAAAATAGCAGATTAAATAACTGATTATTTGGACTTATTGGGTCAATCTGTGAAAATTTAAAAACGATCCAACGATCAATCGAACATTAATCTGCTTTGTAGAAAAATTTTGAACGGACAGACCTGAGGAAAGTAACGGTCCTTTAACTTTTCTCTGGAAGAGAGTGTTTACAATTCGACACAGACGAAATTTGGAACGGATAGGGCTAGGAGGAGTGAAGGAACACTAATTATTCTGTGTGAGAAGGTGTTCAATTTTGGGAGTATTTTGTGAAGAATATTTAAAGTTCACACATAAATTTCTTTAAAATTGATTACAATCCATATGATATAGACATGGATTATATCAATTCATATAAAAACTTATCTATGTTTGTTGGATTAACAGACACTTAACAGGTATCCCATTGAATGGGGGATACCTCCTATTGGATCATCATACAAAAAGGAACTATTGTCTCGTAAATTTTAAAGCTTAGTTCCAGTAACCTTCCCAATGAACTTAATAAGAAAATATATAAACTGGATAAGGCCATCAAATTATAGGATCAGAGGAAGAGCTATCCCTCATACAAAGTAAATATTGATTATCGAATATCTTGGAAAACTATTGCAGTAAGAGTATTAAGATTTCATCACAATTACTGAACAAAGAGTAGGGCGGATAGGAGCAGGAAAAGAAGAACCCCCATAGAATGCAAATACTATTAATCTAGAGAAAATATATACGTCAGATAGGACCATGTGGTACCCTTCATACAAGGTGAACATTATTTGCCGAATACCTAAAGAATACTTAGATTTAGATCCAAACATTTTCCGTAAAACAGTTCTAATTAAGAAAATAGATGGAAGAAAGTATCACATGAAAAAATACTTATCATACAAAGATAAAATATTAACTATCTAATATCGGAAGACTATTACATCTGGAGTTTTAAAATTTTACGTTTCTATGAAAAAGGTTTACTGTAAAAATTTTGAACAGTGTTAGGGGGAGATGTATTCTCTATTTAAAGCAAATATTAGTAAACGAATATCTGATTATGGTGAAAATCTTTCTATTTCGCCATATCTCCATTGTATGATTTTTTAATACAAGTCGCGATATATGAAATTTTATCGCTTTTTGGAGAAATCGGGCCAGATAAAAGTTACTTATCCAATATACATGATTATTTCATAAAGATTTTCTTGTTATATCCTGCAATTTTTTGTATCATTTTAAAATTTATGTTTAATTTTTATTATTAATTAAAAATAATTTTCCATCTCTCATGATTTCATAATTTAAATATTTATTTCATTCATTATCAAAATGTTTGGAAAAAAAACTCAATTTTTTCCTATTTAATATTCGTATATCTCTCGAAGGAATAAAATGTCAATATTTGCATTAACAATAGACAAGGTATGCAATTGCAATTTAAACAGTTTTCAAAACTGAATTGCAGTTTTTTTTTTTAATTCTGATATTTTTTCGATTTTACATTCAAAATATTAGAAAATGTAATTATAAAACTGTTATAACAAAAGAGTCATGAAAAGGAACAGTAAATGCTATACAAAACTGACAGAATTATTTCATAACAAAATAATATTTGTACTGAAAGTATCTACTGTTTTTTTATAAAATTTATATTGTTTATGTTTGATGTTTATGCAAAAGTAAATTTATGTTCTAATATACAGGAGTACATATTATCATAGTGTAGATATTGGGGAAGGGAACAAATCTGCGGAAATGAAACTAAAAAATGAATATATCTGATTCGAAGAACTATGGCATATTGTACAACTTATCAAATCTGTATTATAAAGCATAATACAGCATTGCTAAATGATTTTAATTGAAGTAAATCAGAAAATTCGAGAACTCAATTTATTGTGAATTGATTTGAAGGTAAATATGATGATCCAAGTTATTAGTGAAGGAAGTACGTATTTATGTATGTATGTATGTATGTATGTATGTATGTATGTATGTATGTTTGTATGTATGTATGTATATATGTATGTATATGTGTATGTATATATGTATGCACGTATGTAAAGTATAGACTCTAAAACGACTGGACCAAATTTGATGAAATTTTCACAGAATGATCCCAGTATACCCGAAAGTAACATTGGATATAAAAAAATCCTATAGGACCAGGTGAGAGGTACCCCCATACAAAGCAAATATTGATTACCGAATATCTAAAGAACTATAACAACTAGAGTTCTCAAATTTGGTCCTAACATCTTTCTCAAGAAACTGGACACAACGTAGGAGTAATAAAACCAGGGGGATGGGTGTCGCCCAAACAAGGTTAACATTGATTGTCGAATATCTAAAGAACTACAAAAGAGAACTATAGAGTTCTCTATTTTGGTAGCAACTACATTCTCAAGGAACTATTTTACTGGACAACGGACGGATAAGACAAGGAATACCTCAAATAATAATTATTGTTTGGAGTAAAAATTTCGCAGTTATATCACTAACAGTTCTACAAATTGAGGTTGAAAAATATTAAATTTAAAAATTTATGACAATATTGTGTTCATTGTTTTTTAATTTGTGGCTAATATTTCGCTTCAGCCACTTACTATAAATATTTTCCATGATTTTTTATCTTCAAACTAATAACTATGTTTGATTAGTCGTAATTGTCCCTAAGATATTTTAAAATTTAACATTTCTTTGTTTCTGGAATGTCTCCTCACCATATCAATCCTGTTTTAAAGCTGTTTAACAGGGAATGTGAATAACTAAAAACTCACCAATATGTTTTTAACGATAGTTATTTTATTATTATATTGAGATATGAGACATTCTATATCTAAAGATGATAAAATTACTTAAGTAGTTTAGTGTTCTATAACTCCCATAACTAAACAACATATTTATACAGATGTTGATGTGATCTGAAAAATAAAATTGTAAAAATTTATAACAATAATGTCAGTTTAATTTGAGGACGAAATATCCCTTTACTTACTCATCAAGAATATTTTTCCTCATTATACGAGTATGGTAAAAAGTTTCAAGACCTCCATAATAACTTTTTTCCGTTCTCAAGGAAACATTTTTGTGTAATAATGAGGCTATTAAGATCCCTCTTAGATAATGGTATATTTACTATTTCAAAAGAAATTTCTTTCAAAGATTTTATTATCGAACTTTTTCTCTTAACCAATTAATCATAAATAGATAATATGTATTTCTGTGTATGTATGTGTGTATAACATAATGAAACTTGCTTAGCGTTGCATATTTTACCAATTATCCTTTAACGTTTGTTACTTGTGCTTATATGTGTATGTGTTTATATTGCTGGTTCTATGTATATGTATGTGTTTGTTTAAGTAATGCAATACATGTATTGCAATGCTGACATTTCAAATAGCAAAATGCAATTGTTTGTCTAAAATTTTGATTGGGCTTTAATTAGAATAACGCCTCTTTAAAATTTACTTCATTTACTAAATAAAATGAATATTTCAAATACATCAAGATACGAATAAGCAGATAAATATATTTATTTTTTCCGAAATATTAGAAATATTGGTTTTCGGTTATTTGTTAATGAATGTTGTTATTTTGAAAACTAAAACAAGTAAGAAGTTAAAACAGGACAAGTCCGACTGTTTTAAACCCTAAATCACATGGTTGGTTATAAATTGTAGCTGCAAAAGTTTAATGGATTTAATGCAATTAATGCGTTTTAAAAGGATTTCTCGGGGGCGTCATATGAGAGCTATAAGAAATGATGTGCTGACCCAAACATCGATTCGACTGACTAACTCTTAACCTTATACCATTATATATGTGAGATATATAATGAAATGATATGTAAAAGTAGTATGTGACCTTTAAAGTGATATTTAGAAGTAGTATGTGATCTATGAGAAAAAATCAATCGATCCTCGTATAATTACGCACATCATTTAAAATTACAACAAGACTTATCTGTGCCCATTTTCGTTAAATTCTGTTTATATTTTTGGACTCTTATGACCTTAAGAAGAACATTTGTATGGGAGCTTGGTATAAAAAAGGACCCATCATCACAAATTTCAATAGGCATTGTTTTTTGGCCCAAATTATCTCTAAAATTGTGATTTGTATTTTGTTCACAAGGTATACATGGACACACGGACATTGTTAAATCGAGAAAGTGATTC
This sequence comes from Cochliomyia hominivorax, assembly GCA_004302925.2. Classification (NCBI taxonomy): domain Eukaryota; kingdom Metazoa; phylum Arthropoda; class Insecta; order Diptera; family Calliphoridae; genus Cochliomyia; species Cochliomyia hominivorax. The sequence goes on from PYHX02000467.1 coordinate 103,157,248, forward strand.
TGTGTTGAACGTTACATTTAAAAGTGATACAACAATAATTTTCCTGCGCATTATAGCTCAACCACTTTTGGTAATTTAAGTTATAAAAATAGACATGCACACACAAGTTTTATGTTAGAGATAATGTTACATATTATGATATCGAGTAAATTAAACTCTGTCAATAGACTTGATAATTTGTTATGGATTCAAAACTTTCTTGATTTTGAATTGGCAAAATAAGAGTTTATCAGTTAAAAGTTTTCCTAACAATAAAAAAAGAGGCAATTATGATATTGTCATTATTAGTTTTGTTGTTGCTTTTTATTACTTAAATGAACACAAAAATTTCCAATTATCCTGCAATTTATGTTTGACATTTTAAAATTATAAATGAAATTTAGTTTTTTTCTTTTCTTAGCTTTTGTCCAGCCTTTTTTCAAGTGAACTGCATTAAGTGACTTCTGTCGTTTATAGTTTTTGATTTTTTATACCAATTTTGGTTTATTTTTGCTTTGGTGGTGGCATTAACAGTAAGTAATATAAATTGTGGTACGTGCCTGGTTGTCTAATTGCTTTTTTTCATTTAGTTGTTTTATTTGTGGCGCCATATTTTACATTTTGATTGACTTTGATACGAAAAAGAGTTTCTTTTTGAATTTTTATTTTAGCATTTTTCTCTTTTTCAATTTTCCTTTATTTATTTATTATTTTTTTTTTCGATTTGTGTTTTCATTTTGTCAACATAAGGTAATGTCACGATTGAGTGTTAAATGTCTTCATATGTCTGACTATAATTGTTGTCAATCTTATTGTATTTGTTGTTGTTGTTTTTGTTTAACCATTTATGGTATAAAATGATAAACATTGTTTAGTGTCATTTCAAATTGTGTAGATATTTAAGGAAATTTTTAAAATATTTTTATAATTAATTGTTTTGATTTTTGTTTTTTTTTTTCACAAATAATTGCAGGAGACTAAAATACGGAGACTGTAACTACCATTTTGACTATTATCTATATAAGGTGGGTGATAGTTGAGTTAGGAAATAAGTTTTATATTTGCGGTCAAATGTGAAAATAAGAAAGTTTTTTACAAAATTGAAAATTATGCTTCCTCCTGTTTGTGCCTTTCATAACAAAAGTAAATAGGAAAACAATTAAATTATGTTTGGGGAGCTTAATATCTCTTGATCCTTTTCACTTCTAACCTTCTCTGTTTCTTTCTATGATCATAACAGCCTCATATTTTATCCTTAAATGAATTTGAAGCCTCGCTGTAACAGTTTTTAAGATAATCGAACAAAAATATATGCACTATATAAGGGATATCCTTCCACTGATTCTAGCCGTTCTTCATATTTTCTAGTAAATTGTTATGACAAAATTATAATACAATTATACAATAATATAATACAATATTGTAGAAGGGCTTTACCTCTCCCACATCAGACATATAGTAGATTTTATTTAAAACAACCTACAGCAATGTTGTAAGCTTCTTTTATTATCCTTAAGATTGTTAACTTAAGATAGTTTATTATCCATAACATCCGCCCTTAAGATTGTTCACTTATTGGAGATAATTTGGTGAAAAAGTACAAAATTATCGCTCTGGGGATATTCGATAATCAGTATTAGTTTTATATGGGGTGAACATTCCCATGGCAATATTCCTTCGGTGATAAGAGGTTACCACTCCCCGTGCCCTATCCCAATACAACGTATTCTAAAATATTTTGCTTAAATTGCATAATCTGTAGGCCAAATTTCATTAAATTACTATTTCAGTGATATGCGATATTAAAAATTTCATTTAAAAGGCAATTACCACTCTCCCGTGCCCTATCCGAAGTTTTTATTCTAAAATGCTTTGTTATTAAAGCCTTATGTATGTGGAAAAAAAACTTTAAAAGTTTAAGATATATGTGATATTAGAAGTATGGTTTGTAAGAGGAATAACACTCACCCATGCCCTAACCGAAAATTTAATAGTCTACAATATTGTGTTGCCAAATCGCTATAAATTTTGCAAAAATATGAGATACGAAATGTTTTGTTGTTAGAAGAGATACTCTTCCTCGATGCCCTATCCAAAAATTTTATAGTGCGTAACATTTTCCGCTAATAGAAATATCAGTCCGAAAATTCTATAAGTCATTTAGTTGTAATCTATTAAAATATTAAAATATTAAAATATTTAATTTAAATTAATTAAGGAGGTTGTATTTTATACTGGATTTAGAACACTCTATGGGTTTGTAATGACTCCTTCTAGTCATTACAAATGATATGACAAAATTAACCACCACTTTTGACGGTAGAGACTGTAAAAGGTAAAGAAAGTGAATGGATTGAAATGTGAAAGCTTTCGATACCAAAGTTCGTTAAATAATGATTAATAAGAATTTGATTTCCATGAGAGGTATGTCTTCTTAGGCTACCGATTTTTTACTTCTACAGATACGAAGAAGTAAAAAATACTTCTTAGGCTGAAATAAAAAGTTGAACTTGATGAGGTTCCGTACGTTCGAAAAATTATATATTAGTTTCCAAAGAAATCGTTTAGGAATCCCTGAGGGATTTTTTCACCTCATTCTATCCCATTCTATAATTAAATTAGTTCTCTAAATTCCTAAGATATTCACATTTTAACACTTGTTTTGTATAGAGAGTGACTCTCCTATCAGTCCCCACTTTTATTGTTATAATTCTTCGAAATATTCGAAAGTAAATATTTATTTTGTTTGAGGAATACTCCTCCCCCTGACCCTACCTTACTAGAATTTTTTAAGATTTCTCTATAAAAAATTTGTAACTTTCATAATAAACATAGATAACTTTAATAAGGAAAAGAACTTTCTTTCCTTTGCTATCACAAAGGGACGTCAGCGATATATTTATGGGGTTTCCAATTATTTTTGATTGGAAGATGACAATGAATAGGACCTAATTTCATCTAAATGGCTCTTTAAAAACTTCTGAGAATGATGGATAAACAATTCCAAAGTCATTATAGAGATTCCAAACGTCTATAGAATTTCCTATTTAAAGTTGCCATTTTAACTGACCATTTTAATGTATCTCTCTTTAAAGTCAAAATCTAAAATTTCTTCTTGCCAACATCACCCACTCTTTCATGACATACCCCCCCCCCTACTCAACTAAAATTATTTCACTTACATTAAATTAACATTTTTGTTACGATTGTTATTATACAATTCAGCAAAATTTTCCAAAGAATATATTCTCCCCTTTTTTCATTATTATTGTCTTATTTCCAACACTTAATGCATCCATCATATTAAATGTTTTATGACACATTACGAATGGAGACTGTTGCCTTGCAACCATCATTGTTACTATTACATTTAAATAATTCTGTGTAGTAGTATGTGTGTACGTGTAAGTGAGTTTGGTAGTTGCAAGTAAGTAAATCCCATTACAGTAATTAAATCACATCCATATGAAAATTACATAATTACACACACACAAAACAATGCCAGAGTTTCTAAAAATATGGGAAAAGATACAGTTAAACGAATAAACTAAATTGAATGAGTAAATAAATTATGAATAAGAGACATAAAGTCCACCAAAAGCATCATAAACATATTAAAAAATAATTTACTTAAATAATAAAGCAGAAAAGTAGCAAGAATCACTAAAAGGACTAGACGACTAAAAGGGAAAAAATTGTGAAAGAAAATTAAATATGCATAATTCAAAATGAGCGGCAAAGAAGGAAATTGAACACTTTAAAACAATTAACAACGGAATTCACCATGATGTGGGTTATAATTTTAAGCTGAAAAAGGGTTAAAAGGTGGCAAATTTTGTTAGTTTGGGAGTTTAAGGAGGAGGAATTAAAATTCCTTAAGGATTTAAAAAATAATTAGAATTTAAGGAACTTGAATTATTATTTTTTAAGTTCTTTTTTAGTTTATTATAAAATCATTTCAAGCAGCCCTTAGACAGGTGTAGTTGTCATAATGAAATTAACGATTTGTCTTTTGATCTAAATCTTATATTAATCCCTTGATTTAATAATCTTATTTAAAAGAAATATTCGTTTTTTCTTCATTTGAGAGTTTATCAACGGAAATACCTACTTAAAGTTGAATAAAATTAAACTGAGAGATACTCGAAAAAAATATTTGGTCAATGATTTCTTTTGATCTTTTCCTCAGACCACAACATCCTAATAAGTGATAATATTACAAACGGCGAATACGAATCCTAAAGGAGCTTCACTAATCAAATCTTAAACATTTTTGAGGTGAAAGCAATGAACATTTATCATTTTCCTCACATTTGCTTCCCTTTTCAGCAAATGATGTATAAATTCCTGTTGTTTTTACCGGGAACATAGGAACTCAATAAAATCATATCGCTGAAGTTTACATTCTTCTTGATTTGCCATTTGAATGTATGTGCTAAGCATTCTCTTCCTATGTTTCAGTCACAAGGATTTATTGATCTCTGATTTGATATATTTCTCGGTAATGCAAAACTTAAAAAACGACGTGCTTGCTTACTAAAGCAGACCAATAGTCTACTAAGTTGGAGATTAAATTCAAAAGTAATTAAAGAAGCTGAAGTAATTCTGAACGATAGACTCTAACGGCGAACATTGTTGGGGTTCTATGCTCTTTGTAGCAACAACGGGATAATATGAATAATTTGTATTGTACGTAAATTATATTACTCTGCGATCAGATCTTGACTTCTGGTTGAATGCAACACTTAGCTGCGGGGATTTGCTAGTACACAGGTAGCTTAAAACATAGATCTTTATATAGCGAAGGTATGTGTGATTGAGGAGTCTGTAATATGGATATCTTAACCGATCACCCAATGGCAATCAGGAACATTTTATTTTATGTTTAGAACTATTAAGGTTTGTAAAGACGCTATCAACAAATTCTCTAAAAATGCCAGTGTACACATAATCTGGGTACACTGAAACGAACAAGCAAATAATCTGGCAGTTGTAGCTCCATAATATAAGCTTATTAGAACCTTAAGAAAGTTGAGTTTGAATGAAAGTGAGCTGAGTAAGCTGCTGCTTTCTTTGAAAACCAACGCATTGAACCAACCGATGGCAGTGAATCCATTGCATGTGGGTAGGGCATTGAAACGATGGCACATTTCTTTTATCATTTGTTTTGGAAAAACTTTTCGACTAGTTCATATTTAAATTCATACGCTTTACATTTTTCTCATAAGGACTTTAAACTTCAATGGAGAACGGAGATTTTGCAAAATTGAAAGATTTTTGATATAACAGTTCTTCAGATATTCGACTACTAATATTTATATTGAATAAAGCGAACGTCTCTGTACGTTCTAAATTTTTCCAGTAAAACTGTTAGTAAGAATGTGATAAAAACTCTAGATGAAAAGTTTTTCTTATTTTTAATTTTGATAATTTAAATTTTTGTATAAAAGGGCGCATCAATCCCCTTTTTTCCGGGAACACCATATGATTTGGACTAAATTGAAGTCTATTTTACTTTTTTTTACAATAAAAAACAAGCACAGATTCATTTATATATATAGATGAAGATTATCTTTGATGTTGCAAATAGAATCAACAACTTAATACATTCACAATTCGTAGTGATTCAATAAAGACTATAAAACAGTAGCAGAAGGTATCAACTCTTGAAATGAAAATACTTGAGTATGAGAAATTTACGACAAAAATTGCAACAGCAAAACACATGCTCCACATTTTTGCTGGACATTTATTGAAGTTAAATTCTAACCGAAACATAAATAAAACATAATCCCGACAATGACGACAACGACTACAACGGACAACATTAATGACGACGTAAACTTAATGACGATTTTTTTTCTTTTGAATTAATGATAATCACGTTTATGAATGGGTGATGATCATACAATATTTTTTGCTTTGCCATAGGAGAAAAATAGGCCCATTTTCATAAAATACAAAGTTGTTAAGCAGACATGAAATAATTATAGAAATCTACTAAAGAGTGAGATCGTAGAAATTTTAACACACGTCTGATTAAAATGTGTGATCACAAAAATGTGTTAGTAAGCACTTTTTTAAATATTTTCAACAAAATCCAACCTGATTCTAAACAAGTAGCAGTTAAGGTCTGCCATCAAACTATGTATTTCTAATGTTGTACCCGGAGAACTTGTCTGTTGATAAAAAAACCTGGTTCATGTAGAAGGAATGGTCCACATGATGTTTCTAAAGCCAAAAAAAAGAATAGTGCTCCCAACACTTTTGGCTGGAAAGCAGCCCAGTTAGCTAATGCGGTTTCAAAAATATACAAGGCTCCAAAAGTTCCTGACAGGAACGCTGTCAAATTTAGGGACCAAAAAATATTCGTGCTGCTTAATGGATGGAATGGCATGTTCTCGCAGAATTTTATATTAAGTTTAGAACCTAAAAGCAATCAAAATTTCCCAAAAAGTTCTTGGAACAGCAAGCTTCATACAATTACCGCGAAGTCAATAAATTCTGCGCTATTATAAATACCGAAATTTTAATCGGGAAATGTTTACCAAAAAGGCTCATAAGACTTTAAAATGCTTCCACTAATTTGTGGGCCGAGTTGGCAAGCCCTTTAGTGGTACAAGAATAGTAATGTGGTATTTATACTAAGAGAGGCGAATCCTGCGAAATACCCAAGGCTAAGGCCAGTGGAGAGATATTGTACCCCTGTTAAAAGAGAATTAAAGAGTCAAAACAAACTTTCAAAAAAGGTTCAAAATTTTATCACTAATGAATAAAACTATATTTTTTTATATAAAATCAAAAAACAGTAACTGCATGTATATTAAGAACTTTTCGATCTCACTCCAAAACAAAAACATAAAACAAAATCAAAATTTATGTATCTACACATAACCTAAAAAAAGTTAAGAAAAATAACTCCGTAAATCCTTCTGATTTTTTCCTCCCAACAACATTAACTATTCCACTCATAAGCAATTGATCGAATAAGACTGATGATCAGTGCGAAGAAGGATGAGGGGACAAACAAATCCTCAAACACTATAAATACGCTTTTAATATAAAAATATAAATTGGAGAGGCAAACAAAAAAAGGTACCGGATTATGTTGTTGATGTGTTTTAAGTTTTTTTTTTTTGGAAAAAAGAGGTTCTGGTTTTTCAAAAACAAAAAGATTATAAAACTTATGGAGTGAATTTTTTACTCATGATCTTCTTTGGAATACAACAAGTAGTTTAAAGAATGAGAATAATGTTACTGTTAATACATGAACTGTTCCAGTTAAAGTTGTTGATCTTATTGTCGCAGCAGATTTTGCTACCGCCACCATTGTGAATTATTTATTTATTTTTTTTTTTTGCTGGTTATTTGCCGTTTGAATTGTTCAGATTAAACTTGTAATGTTGGCGACTTAAAATTTATTTAATCTTTTTTTCTCATTTTCGTTTCCTTTTGGTTTAGCTTTTTAAGAGGCGGTGACATCAAACATTTTGGTGTTTTTTTTAGCAAAACTTTGGCTTATACATAATAATTTTTCACATACATTTAATCGGACATATAGCCAAGGACTTCTGTATTAAATACCAAATCAAAATGTACAATAATAAAATAAAATGAAACGAATAATTTACAAGTTCGTCTTTGGGATTTTCTTTTTTGTTAAAACTAAAAGGATTTGTAAGATTTATGTTGACTGAAAAAATTTGAGGTAATTCTTAGGAGATTTGTTTGATAAGGAAAAGAGAGGGATAGCTACGGCTGATAATAGACATTCGTACTAGGGCCATTATTTTCTCTTAAACTTTTATTCTGGAAGGTAAATTTCTTCTGCATTTCCGAAAAGGAATCTATCAGATAATGAAGTATAGTGTATATGTTCCTTCCCTTGTCAGTCCTTTTTCAAAAATCTATCCTTATATATGGAACAAAAATGATCAGTTATTGTATGTATATATATTTTAATACTCTGGTGATAATGGGAGTGTAGATGTTTAAGAACTTATGTTTATTAGAATGCGCGCACATCCGCTGTACATTTTTTCCATCCTATTCTACCATAGTTTCACAGAATATTGACATTTTATATATGCCTTATAGAGGGCCTATTACCCCTTGCTGAAACTATTTATTTTTTTCCAGTTAGGAAGTGCAATAGCAAAGTATTTGGTAACTGTTTGTAAAACTCTCGATGCCATGGAGATACATATTATTTCCATTTCAAATTTGTTTCTTAACAAGCAGTACAATTCTCAATCATATAATTCTCATTTAGTTTAATTACGAATTGATATAAATGTTAAAAACTAGAAAACCATTATATTTGGTCAAAGACAAGCTTTGGCTGTGCCGTTTTCACGAGCATGTGACGTTACCATGCGTGGATTCGGTTATTGTATTCTAACACAAAAGTAGAACTTGTAAGAAGAGTAACTAAAAAAACTAGATTTAAGAAACAACTGCAAGTATTGTAGAAATTATAAAAGCTGTTCTTCGAACCAGAAACCAATTCTGTTAAATTCTGATCCTAACAACCACCGAGTATTAGAAACCCGAATTCTACAATCGTGCTGAACCTGCTCTACTAATAAACATTAAAGTCTACTCAATACCGTATGCTGCCTATTGATGCCATGTAATTACAATATGTTTGTTTGGAAAAAGAAGATAATACTAAAGCCGACCCGATTTAGTACTCGCAGATAATGACACGTATTCAATTTCTATGTATTTCAAAATGAATAATCAATAAAAAATCATTTTCTTAACGCTCAGAGAGTCCACATTAAACGACCTATTACTTAAGATTTTATGGATCCGTAGGTAGACCTGCTGGTCACTGAGTTACCTCAGCCCAAGAATAAGACGACGTTTAATTTAATATTTGATTTGTCTTGAGTGTATTTCCCAACTTTCACCCAATAAAGCAGTTTTTAAATTAACTTTTGCAAACGAGTTTCAAATTATAACGGATTATTAACCGGTCTCAATGAGAGACAAATATATTTTATTTGGCCAAAAACTTTAAACGAATCTTGGAAAACTTCCAGACGAAATCTACAATTATGCGTGAGTCTCTAACTTCGTAAGGCCAAACAAACATTCTATCCGAGAACCGCCATTACTGATTAGGGACAAGAAATTTGCTCTGAACATATTTTTTTTTTTTTGAATCTGATAAATTCACTAGAATTGGAATTATAAAAGAGATTTGTGACTCATTTGTGGCTTAAATACTTCTTTATATCCTCCTTCCTATTTTGGAAAACTGTGGTTTCTAAAATAAACCTTAGAAGTTTAGCTGCCATGAAATTTTTATATTATTAAAAAAACTTTCTAATTGGTAAAATATATATAAAATAAAAATATATAAATTATAACAATTACGATTATAAACAATCAACAGAAGCATTCAAATGTAAAACTTATTTAGCTCCAATTTACGTAAGTGTTCTCATGTTTTCATATTTCTAATAACTAAGACTCGATTTCTATGTACTTTTTATTGTACATTTTTACGTCATTTCACAATGACATGTGAATTTTGACAGCTGCACCTTTAGGCAGCACAATACAAATACTACAACTCATATACGTTCAAATGTACTTATAATAGAAGGAAAATAATTTAAGTTGAATTCGTGATTAGAAATAACGATGGTTTGGTTACATTATTAAAATACGAGGGTTTTATAAAAGTTATTAATAATTTAAATTTCCTAAGAATTTATTGTGAATTGTTACTTCTAAAAAGAATATTATGACGACTTTAAAAATCTGAATTTTAAAGCAAATTTAATATTTTTTCCTATCCCTCGTATTTACCTAATATGTGGATAACTTGCATTTGCAATTAGTAATCAACAAGAAAATCATATTAAATTTTTAACTAAGGAGTGAGATTGAAAAATACTTAACATACATATTTGTTAATGAAAACATAATCACTAAGATTACAGTTTTAATTGTTTTATTTGATTGAAGTTTAAATCATTAATGATAGTCTATCTTCCCCTGGTTTAAAATAGTCCACACTTATGACACCTCATATGAATGAAGGCTGCCCTTTTTGTAAATATTCCCCAATGTAAATTTCGGTTATAATAGAGGCCGTTCTCACAAATGATTGTCCTCTTTTGCGCATCTTTATATTGCGCACCATACAAAAACCTTTTGGAAAATTTTGACTGTTGTTGACTACAATATTCCCTAAAGCAGCAAAAAAGTTTGATCAGGAAGTTGTGAAAAATCATCCAGAACAGACGTTTCGTCATTCATTATGCAGCAAGAATATTTACTAAAAATACTTGACTTCAATTTTTGTTCTCTGTTTTTTTTTGTCTAAATTTAAAGAAGCGTTCCTGTCAGGATCTTTTTGAGTCTTGTATGTTTTTTCACCTGTGTTGGCTTTAACTTCTTTTTCTACAAAGATTGCGAGCGCTAAGCTAACCGGGCTGCATTCCTACCGTATGTGTTGAGAGCTCTTTTAAAAATACTTTCTATTTAGGGCTTGAGAAGCATCATGTGGACCATTCCTTCTACCTTAACCAGGTTTTCTATTAACGGACAACTTTTTGTAGGACCAAGCTTTAATCACATTACCAAAATTTTCATTAGTTTGTCCTAATAACTGACATTTTTTGCAAAGGTAAGTTGATCAAAAGAAGACAAATAATATTTGGATTAAAAGTTTTACATAAAACGTGTGTTATGCACTTTTCTGCCTCACATCTTTAAATATAAAAAACCTGGTCGGTCACAAGAACCCAACTCTTACAATCAATATTGAGTAAAAGGAACCTTTTCCTCTTTGCAAACATAAATGGGTTTGTTGATATTTTGCATCATAAAGGGTGGTTGGTTGGTGGTTTGATTACAAAAGCAATACGTCAGAGGTATAAATCTGTAGGGGGTCTCTTTGTTACAGTTCAAACGAAATTTTACAATAATTGTTGGTGAACTATAACTTCCGTTATATTGCCAATTTACAATTAGTGTCGCGTGTTATTGTATATGCCACACACTATAACGCGTGAGCAGATTTTAGTTAAGCAATTAAATTTTTATTTTGCAAAAATATTCAACCTACAAAAATAATACAATTTGACATTTTTCTATTTAGAAGTGTTTTAAGGGCGTATTATCGAGCAGCCTTTTTTTAGAACTCCTTTGCTTTATTAAAAAAGAATTGGTTTTACTGGCTCTTGATTTCATGTAAATTTATTTGCAATATTTTCTTTATTGTGAATTTCTTACAGCGTATTATTTGACTTATTTGATTTTTAATTCACGTTCATGTTTTGTCACTATTATTTAGGTTTCTTTTTATTATTTGTTTATTTTTATTTTTATTATTTTCAATTTTAGTTGTTACACAACTGTTGAGGTCAATTGTTAAAGGTTTGAAAATATTATGACAGTCATTGAAGTGCACCCAATTAACTTTTGACATAAACTTTTCACAAAATTGTTTTCACTACAGCAATTTGTTAGTTCACTCACACGTTCATGAAATATTTAAAAGAAAGTGGGTGAATAGTAAATTGTTTTTTTCTTAAAGGTTAATTGTTGTTCGGAATTGATTTGATTTTTAAAGAATTTTTAAAATTATAATTGTCTTGCTATAGAGTTAAAATAAGTAATAAATAAAAATTCGATACATAATTCCAATTCTCTTTTAAAATGATTAAATGATTAGGAATAGGAAAATAATACATCATCGCTTCTAATGAAAATTTTTGAATCAATTTGTGTGTCATTCGGATATGAGTCTACAACTTTTTACACAAAAGAGACTTTGTTGGTCATAAAAGTCTACAGTGAGTCACTATTTTCGTAACATCCAATATACATTCTGGCTAAGAACCATCATAATATGAATAGGAAAATGAACTTTAAGACGGCCAGATCTCACTCCTTGGAATCGAAAACATTCTTTTTGTTATTGATTGATTTTCTCTTATGATAAATTCCACAACATGGATAAATATCTAAAGAACTATAATAGCGGCAATCTTACAATTTTGTAGCAATCATGCTACAATCAGAAAGCTTCATAGGTAAAAATGTAGTACAGATAGGGTAAGGGATAAATTCGCCCCCCAAAATATTATTTATCTGATATCTAATGAATTATTATAGCAAGAATCTTAAAAAACATAGCAAATTTTTATTATAGAATATTCAAGGAAATACTACAAGAGTTTTTAAATTTGGACCCAATCATATATTCAATGAACTTTTTTCCAATCACATTTTCAAGGAACTGTTTTACCCTACACAGAGCAAATATTAATAACCGGATGCCTAAGAAGGATTGAATTGAGAATATTAAGATTTCATTTCGATTACTTTCCCCAAGAACTGTTTTATAGGACAAAATATAGGATGGATAGGATCAAGGGGAAGAGGTAACCCAACACAAAACAAATATTAATTATCAAATATCTAGAGAACTTACACAGCGAGAGTTTTTCAAATTTGGTTCCAATCACTTTCTCAAGGAACAATTGCGGATAAGATCAGGGGCACCATACAATGCAAATATAAAGAATTTCGTTTCTAAGTGGTTACCACTCTTTCGTGTCATATCCCAGAATTGCGTCCTCTAAAATATTTTGCTACTTTTGTTTTATCTATGCAGAAAAAATGCATTAAATGTCCTGTAACAATTTCAGAAATAAGTGAAATTAAAAATTTTGTTTATTAGGCGGATACCATTACCTGTATCCAAATGGTTTTAGTCATAAGGCTTTAAATAAGTGTCAAATTTCCAGAAATAAACTTTAAAAGATTCAGAGATATGCGATATTAAAAGTTTTGTTTGTTGGGGTGATACGACTCTCCGTGCTCGCAAATTTTATAGTTTACAATATCATGTGTCAAATTTAATGAGATTTCCTGCATTAATTAAATTATTATTTTTTATTTTAGGACGATTTTTTCAGTTTTAGGAGAATGTCTAAAATATTGGTCTAAAACCTTTCTTCTATGTACAGATTTTATCAATTTAAAATATGAACAGGGTTCACTGAATTCTTGTGGATATGAGATTGCCAACAACATACAGATAGGCGAACATAGCGAAATCGACTCATATTTTGATTTGATGCAATATATATAAAGATGATACCTTCTTGGCGTTTGAAATGAAATGAGAAAGTTAATATACCCGCATTATCACTGGGTGTTGGTGGTGTTGGTAGAGGGTATAAAAAATCATGAGAAATTTAAATTTACCTTGATTTTACTCATATTTAAAAATTTCTTTCTATGATATCATGATTACAAAATATTTTAGAAGAAAAATACATAATAAAATTTTTAGGTATGACAAAGGGCAAAGGAATGCCCATAACTCTATTGCAGACAGAGATTTAAAAATTTTTTAGAATTTCGATTTTATTATTCTATTCTATCTAGATAGGATTAGTGGGAAAAGCACCCTGCAAGCAAATATTAGTTATTGCTTAGATCTGGAACTAATAGAAGTTTTACAATTTTCAATTTTCATACTCTTTCTTAAGGAACTGATTTACTTTAATAACATTTAGGGCGGGTAGGACTATAGGGGTAGAAATATCTATAGAGCTATAGCACGAGTGCTTTAAGCTGGGTAGACCAACGTATAGGTACCTTACAAAGGATATGCTTAGTATAAATATATAAAATTTCTGTGAAACGGAACCAATAAAAACCCTATAAGACAAGATTTCAGTGAAAATACAGGACTCAACTTGATTTCTGCCCACAGAGAAAAACAAGATATTTTTTCTGTTTACAAAAAAATCCATTTTCCTTATTTAATCTTTAACTAAATATTCTACAAACATTTACAAGGAAAATAACAGAGAAAAAACGTCACAGAAAAATTCAATTTTCTTCTATTTTGCTACAAAAATCTTTTTTAAATGATTAATGACTCTGTTATTTTCTTTATATTCTTTCTTAATTTTTTTCTCACATTTCCCCCCTCAGATGATTGCATAAATATTGCAGTCGGAATATCTACATAGATTTTCATTAAATCAAATCTCTAACAAATAAATGAACAAAAACAATTACATATTTAAGATAGCAAAAACAACAACTGAATTCACGAATAGAAAGAAATAAATTCATTAATTTATTTGGAAATCTCCCTGCAACCAGAAAAATCACTGAATAACGTCAAAAGCAATCAAATTAATTTCTTGACATAACATCAAACCAAAAAACAAAAAAAAAAAAAACAAAAAATAAAGGAGCAGAAGGAAATTAAACCGAAACTATTAACATAACATTATTATGCCAAGACGATATAGGAAACCCTACTTATATGGATTTCATAGGAATATAGAGATATTAAACATGTTGTTAAGGAGAAAGAAAAATTAAATGTTAATAGAAAATTATTGCCAAAAACTTGTACGAATAGTTTGTAGCTACTAAAATACGATTTCTTTTACACTCAGGTCTTAATAAATTAATAAAATCCCTAAATGGTGTATTAAACAGTGGGGCAGAATTAAAAAGTTATGATCATAAATATGCAGCTTGTAATCAGTTAAATGGATCTTCATTAAATTTTTCACGGATGTAATAAAAGTGTGTTTCCCTTCTCAGCACGCCCAGAAAAGGACCTAATTGAATATTTAAGAAATGAAAAATTTTTTATCGCTTTCACGATTTATCTTATAGATAGGACGACCCTCAACCCGTCCAGGAATTATATCAAGATGTGTTTAATAATAACATTTTGAGGAGACCCGCCGGGGAATAGATCGCACTGTACACCAATAACATGCAATTTTTTTTTTAAATATAACATTATTGTTCCCAAGGGCTTGTTAAACATAGTGTCAGGATTCCAGATAAATGGACATAATATAAGACTAATGGAAGCAGCCTTTTTTGTAAACATTCCTTGATGTAAATTTCGGTTATAATGGAGTCCGTTGTAACAAATTATTAGTCTCTTTCGACATCCATTACACAGTAAGAACATTTTTTTAAAGAAAATTTGACTTCCCTGGCTCTGCTCTAAATTTTTTAACCGGGCTGCTTTCCTACCGTATGTGTTGGGAGATCTTTTGAAAATGCTTTCTAATTTCTGGCTTTAGAAACATTATGTGAACCAGGTTTCACGTGTGCTAGGAATTTTGCGATCTCTCTCCTTATTTAAATCACCAGTAAAAAATTTACTTTAATATTAATTCTGTCCCACTGTATTTCATAAGGAGAAAAAACTAAGTAAGAAAATTTAATAGTGAGAAAACAAAAACAATAAGAAATTTTTATTAAAATTACACAAAAATCAACCTGAGATTCATTTGCCCAAAGTAGAAATCAAATCAAGCAAAACTGTTTATACTTAATAAAATCTATGGAAGAAACAATTTGCTGCCAGTCAAAGACCTGACTCTAAATAACGTTGTGATATTGGTGGTGGCAAATAACAGTAAGCAGTCAAAGTAATATTGCGTTTATAGCTTAGCAAAATAAGATTAATGATTGCCATAAATCCTGTGACATGTAGTCACTGTGCCATGGCCTACAAACATACAATAACTATCGCAATACGTTTAAATGAAAAGAAACATTTTTGGAAATCAACATCGAAGATTATTAGGTGTAGTACGTTCATGTCTGTCCATATATTTTTTATTTTTGATTCCCTGATGATATGAGTTATAACATTCACATACACATACACATCTATATTTTCATTTATATACTAAAGTTAGTTGAGCTGAACAAGGGTACATTATATTGATTAACAAAATTTCTTCTTACACAAGTATAGTCTGCCCTCTATAGCAGCGAACTTGCTTGTTTGCTGTTGTTCATGGGTGCTTCCACTACTGTGAATTGACGCCCCGCCACATAATGTCTTCTAAATCCATAGGGGTACACATGATCTTAAGTAATATTAGAAGAAACTATAAAAGAAAACTAAAGTGAAATAAAATAAAATTAAACTTTACTAACGAAAAATAACAACACACGTTTACAACCCTTGACAATACAAAAAATAAAGTAATGAACAAAAGTACACAGAGAGAAATCGAGAAATATTAGCAACAATTCCAGAAAGGTATTAAGGTTTTATATAATGATATTTATATAACGCATTAGGAGTCCCTTTGGAGCTAAGAGCCATATCCGCAAGAAGAGCACTATCTGCTCGTATTTTGAGTCGTAAATTTTTCCTACAAAATGTTCCTATCAGAACATTTTTTTTGGCCTTAATCATGAATATTTAGCTGTAATACTTTTTTATATATTTGACAATAAATGTTAGTTTGTACATACGACACCTCTTCCCATGGTTCTATATTCCTTAGCTTTTCATTATACCCTCCATTATTACAAGTGGTGATGAGGATTATGTAAGACCTTTAGAAAATAAGTTTTAGACTGAAATTTGAGGAAACCTCGAAAACTGAAGAATTTGAAGAACGTTAAACACTTCGGTTTAAATAAAATGTGGAACACTGATATTTCATGTAGTGGAAAACGTTACGTTATCCTCACAAATGTGAAAATTAAATATCATATATCTCTAAAACTAATTAAAAAAATCTTACGATATATGGTAAAAAAAATAATGCTTTAATGAAAAATTTAGGATTGGGCACGAGGGAGTGTATCCCCCAAATAACTTAAATCTTTTAATATCATATATATTTGCAACTTTTTTAGATTATTTCTTGAAATTGGACGCGTAGCTGCGGTCCTAATAATAATTAAAGACTAACAAAATTGTGGATGAGGCACGAGGGAGTAGAGACCCTTACAACTGAACTCATTGTCCACCCCATATTAAATCAATTCTTTAAAAAGTTGATAACAACTAAATTTTAAGACTTCAATAGTTCTATAGAAAATTTTATAGCTTATATCACTTTAATTGAAAAATAATAATGAAATATCTTTTCAAATAGTCATTTTCTGAAGTTATTTATTAAATGGAGGCAATAGCTCCTAGAGAGAAGGAGTTAATAATTCTAATAATTTTCCTTTAAGTACAGATAATTTAAAGTATAAGTAAAGTTAATTAACAATGAAGAAAATTAAATTTTGGTATATGTTCCAGAATGTCGGCCTTAAATTAGCCATCCTCTCCAAATTGTCTATTAATCACCTTTAAATCAAATTAACTGTACGCAAGCTACTATTATAAAGCCTTTGCGACAATTCTATTTTTATAGAGAAAATACACATTCTGATGGCTGCTGGAGAGTCCGACAATTCCCTGTTCTAAAACAAAAATTTCCCAAAGAAACCTTAAAATTTCTTTCACTGCAGTAAATTGCTCATTTAACAGTCACACCAGTCACTTCTTTGTTCACTGCTGGCACAGCAGCTCACAAACATATTAGTCAACATACATTGGTACAATACCTAAGGTGGTAAACAGAAGACTCGCAGCAAGTATACAAACAGCAGCAGCAGTAATAATACAATCACAACCCCTTAAACTTTGTAATTTGGAGAATGTTTTGGTCATCAACGCTAATAGCTGTAAGAGAAACAAAAACACTACGAAATAAAGCATTAAAGTAAATTTTGGTAGAGAAAAACAAACCTACGGGAGGGGGAGGAAATCAAACCACCCAACATACGACAAAGGTACGATGCACACACACATACACACATTCAGGCGATATCTTAACTATCGAAATGTCTATGAATCATACAATAAAAAGAAATTCATCATTTCTGGTAAACATAAAGCAACGATGTGAATGAAGACTACCACGATCTATGAGGAAGATACAAAATAAACACATAAACAACATGCTATGAGAACAACAACAAACTAACGCCAGCAGTAGTAATAATGATGATGGGGTAAAAACGATAATAGTGGTAACAAAAAGAAGATTTTAAGCAAAATTATGAAGAATGAGGTTGTGCACCACTGGTGCCATATCTTTAAATGTAATTACGACTTAATCAGAATTAACAAAACAAAAATAGTATTAAAATTGAAAACAACAACAACAGTAATAACAGCAGCAGTGTTAGGCAACACCCTTTGCAGCATGTGTGCACTGGTGGCTTGAATAAAGTTTTTTTTTTGATTTTCAGTTCGTCTTGTTTGTTTTTGATGAATTTTAAACTGGCAAAAAGACAGTGTCAGGATGTTGGGAAAGTAAATCCCTTTTTAACAAAGATAAAGAAATAAACAACAACAAAATGTTTAAATTTAACTAAAACCCTTAATTTTCATACGCTCAATTGCCAAAGTCAATGAGTGAAGTGTATGAAAAGTGTTGCGACTAGATAAAAAACGGGGTGTTAAATCTGCTCAAAAATAAATATAAAAAATAAAAAGTCCAAATTTTTTATGTTTTGTTTCAATATGGAAGATTGCATTAAATATTTAATGCACAGTGGGATATTAAAAAAAAGGTAATTAATCACGATGAAGTAAAAGTTAATAGGATTTTAAAATTTTTTTTAAATTACCTGATAAGAATATGATATAAAAGTTCGACATTTTTTTGTGGGATTTTTTATTTTCAAGCTGTAATTGTTCTAGAAGTAATGTCAGATTATCGGAACAAATGCTCCTTAAAGTTTATGTTAATATTTCCTCACTAAACTGTTTGCTTTTGAATAGTTTGGGAAACTTTTCTCCACCTCTACATATCCTCAAAGCTATCAAGGATTGGCTACTTTTTAGTACACTATGAAATTGCAGTTTCTTTTTATTTGATTATAAATGATTGTGTGATCGAATTTAAATACTAAAGTTCCATTTCGATGGACTTAAATGTGCGCTCATATACACTCTTATTATCTATTGTGAATTAAATTAATATAAAATTTTTTTCTTTACTTTAAAAGTTATGTGGAAACCTGTCAGATACTTAGAAAATGTCTCTTTCAATTATTATAAAAAAAAGTAATTGTTAAATTTAGCACAGCTGTAATGTGATCTATTGTGAATTAATTTGTAATATATATTTTGTTCCCAAATTTATAGGTTCTTTAAAGCTTTAACAACTTTCAATAATTCTGACAAAAAGACAAAGGATCATTGCGGAACTTTTCACCACTTTTACACATTTAAAACGAATAAGATATGAGGCTGCACTTATGGCATATCGACTTCAGACAATGGGAGATTGGATAAACCAGGGATACAAATCATATCCTCAGATAGCTTAAGAATTGGGAACAAAATATCTCCCGACGGCCGGATCATCCTTCACTTCTTTAAGCGAAGGTACAAGTGATTAAAAATGGAAAAGTCAATGCTAAGGCAAACTAGCTAAATCTGCTTTAAAGAGATTTAAATATCTTCACCGATAGCTAAATGGCAATGATGGCCATTTCATCTATGAATAACAACGAATACTCCAAGAATGGCAGTGTACACATTACTGGGTACCTGGAGTTGTTGGAAGTAAGGAAACAAATATTCTGGCAATTATTGGTGAGAAGCTCAATGAAATAAGCCTACGAAATAAGCAGTAAGGACGAGGCTACATTAGCGAGCGAACGCAAAACACACTACAAAGATGCTTTCAGAAGATGTAAAAGAGAGAAGAACTTATATTGGAATTAAATAAAAGTGGGCTGAGAAATATGTAAGGAGAAATTAAAGTCCATGATCCCGAAATTTTTTGTAAGTTAATAACGGAGACAATTTATCTTTATAATCAGGTAAAATAGATGGCTATTAAAATAGTCATCAAAAATAACTAACGCCTATTGTGAATGAATCCAAATTCAATTAATGTACTCACTTTGACGACAACTTTAAAGACTTTCCATAAAGTGTTGATAAATTAATTATCATAGTAGTAACAGGGGAAAGCTGTTAGTCACTATAACAAGATCGGTTGCAAAATTGTAAGGATATAGCGGAAAGCAATATTGAATCTTGACATTAAAAATTTCATTTTCATTAACAAAAATTAATTATCACTCAGTAATAATTATTTCTTAAGATCTTTTAACCCACTGTTCCTAACATTTAAGGTAAAGTTCTAGCAAGTGTTTGGCATGTTAGCGAAAAAAGAAGAAGAAGAAGCTTTACATGTGTTAATCACACAGCTGAGGTTCTATTGTCCTTCATTTCTCCAGCTGCTGCCATTGTATTTTGCCTTTTCAACAATGACGGTGTTATTTGCCGCATTTGCTTTTGTTGCTAGCGATGTTGTTACTACTTATGTTGCTGCTGATGTTATTGTTGTTTTAATGATGTTGTTTGTGTTTTGATTTTGTTGAAAAACAAAACAAAAGCGGAAGTTTTTTTTGAAACTTTTTTGTTGTTTGTGTTTTTTTAATGGCTGTTGTTTTTATTGTTAAGCTTAATTACATTTTCAATGGCTAAATATTAGAAAAGGAAAACAAACAGCGCAACAACAACAACAAAAACTAGGGGAAAAAATTATTCATTGTTTTTTATGCAAAACATGTGTAACTCTGACACCCTTTTGTTTTTAATACCAATGAATATTATCATGCTGTTCTTCTTTCTCCCGCTCTCTCTCACTCTCTCTGTCACACTCTTAGGCATTTAAGCACCCACACACTGACTTTCAAACGCAAATACACAAACACACAGACAATAAAAAAATATAAATATAACGTAAAAACAGTAAAGCAATAAATTCAATTGAAAATCGTTACATGTCAATGCATTAATCGCACATAATCCCATTATATGAGATGTGTGCTCACTAGGAGCAGGATATTTTTCCTCTCTACTCGTCGTAATATAACAATAACAACAATAAAAGCAAACAGGAACAAAAAAATTATATAACGTTGAATATTGTGATACATCCTTGTTTATCCAAGCGTTTTGTATGCCAAACCATATAGAAGCTTTTAATACAATACGATTCGGTATAATTTTTGTTTTTTCCCCGAGTTTTTCTCATTTTAAATACTAGACTTTAGCATTCATATGTTACTTATTTATGGAGGATGGTTGGTTTGATTGTTTACTATATGCACACACGCACACACATGTAAATATTGATAGAGTATGGGCGTATTTGCATGTGTATTAGAGAATATTACACATATGTATTTGTGCAATTATGTTAGGTAAGGAGGGCAATCGAATAAGGTTATGTAAGATATTCGATGATATATTGTTAGAAATTATCGGTTTTATTCACAATAATTAATATTGTGAATAGTTATAAGGACATTCAAAAAACTGATGAACCATTGATCACCATCATAATTTGATAACTTAATTCACAATAATTACGCACTATTGTGAATAAATGTCTATTATATAAACACCTTTCCTCATACTTAAATAAATAAAAAATTAATAAATAAGGAGTGAGATCGAAAAATTCTTAACATACACATATGTTAATTAAAACATATTTTTGTGCACGTTTTTGTGCTCCTCAATTTCCATTTAACAAGAGCCTTATACATCTCCAATGGCATTTAGCTTCGGATAGTTTGAAGGATTCGCTCTCTTTGCACAAATTCCATTTTTTCATATTGTACCAATCAAGGCCAAGTTTACCACAGTGGCAGGATGCCAAGTATTATGAATATAAGCAGCCTTTTTTTGTAAATATTCCTTGATGTAAATTTAGTTGTTTATAGAGCCTGCTGTCGCAACTGCATATTGTTTGGCATAACAAGAACTTTTTGGGAAATTTTGACTGTTTTTGGGTGCTCAACTTTTCTTTAAGCATTTTTTGGCTTTAGAAACATCATGTGTACCATCTTCTTACCTAAAATAGATTTTCGATCAAAGGACAAGTTCTCCCGGTACTGTGTAATAACATAGGAAAAAATTTGACGACAGACCTTTAAATGCTTGGCCAACTTCTTCACTTTTTGCTGGTCATTCATTTTCATAAGAATAAAAGTATTTGTTCAATTGTTTGTTATTAAAAAAACAACTGACATGCGATCTATTTTATTCGATTATGACTTTTTAGCATTTACCCATTTGAAAATTTAACTCACATTAACTAATATTTTGAATATCTTGTTAACAAACAAATACTACATACTGTTGTGAATTAAATTATTTTATTAAAAAAAACTGTAATTTCAACTTAATTTCTATAATTTTTAATATTAAATATATTTTTAAATACATTTTTTGTCAAGTCCTTTTCATACACTCCCTCCTATATTTATTTTGCATATTCGAATACTA
The DNA here is from genome assembly GCA_004302925.2 of Cochliomyia hominivorax. Taxonomy (NCBI): domain Eukaryota; kingdom Metazoa; phylum Arthropoda; class Insecta; order Diptera; family Calliphoridae; genus Cochliomyia; species Cochliomyia hominivorax. Next base: position 103,179,368 of record PYHX02000467.1, read on the forward strand.
ACACTCTTACATATTGAGCATCATATTATTATCATACGCAGCTTGTAGGCTTTTTTGACAAATGGTTTTTGTTTCATATTACTGATAAAACACGTTAGATTTAAACAGAGAAAACAAAAGCCATAATGTTAAATATGTTTAAAATGCAATTGAAAATATTGTTTGTAAATAAAACGACAACAACAAAAAAAGTCATAAAAAACAAACAAATTAAAAATATCCTTTACATCCCCACAAGTCACATGTTGTTAACGAATATTAGATAATGGCAAAGGAAGCTTTAACTGTTGAGGGTAAAAAAAATAAACAAGAAATTTGTTTTATAAAATAATTTTATTTTAAAAATGTTTTCCAGATTATCGAGGAACAAAATTAATATTTTAATTAAGTACAGAATTTATATTACTTTTTCTGTAGCTTAGGCGTTATCTTAAAAGCGCAGTGATATAAGGGCATTGAGGTACAACAATATTTCTTAACGGAAATTTTAAGAGTAATGTTGGTTATAGAATCAGAAAATTTTTAAAGATTCGTGTCTCGAATCTTTCTGGGATTTGTGAAATCTTTGAGCTATTGCGTGGAAAAGGCCAACCTTTATCATGTACTTAATAAGGAGAGTTGAATTTCATTGGGTTATGAACTTCTATTTTACGACATCCTTTATTTCTTATACTTCATTAGAACTGAAGGAGAACAGAGGCTTACAACTATCCTAATTGACGAAGATGTTGATTTGAAGGCGAAAAATATTTAACTGCATAATGAACGTTGTAAGGAACTTGTGGAGTCAAATATTTGTTTGTAGAGTCTTTTTGGACATTTTTCAAATATTATAATGCTTCTTAAAAATTGGTCATATATTTTATATTTAAATTAATTAAATAAATAATAAAAATAATTAAATAAAAATAATTAAATAACTTACCAATTTGTGTGTTGATCATATTCGAGACGATAACGATCGCGAAAATATACACGATCCAATTGCGACAATAACCCGACATCGATAATATAAAGAGCTTGAAATGAAGAAATTTAACTGCACAAAATAATGAAATAATTACATTTGAGCAAGACATTTTTAAAGTATTTTAAAAACTATGAACTATTATTAGGAATTGCAAATTAAGACTCACAAAATTGTTAGCCTATATGTGGAAGATGCTTTAAGGAACTGGAAATTAAGAGTTATTGTAAATTATTGATAAAATATTTTCGACCAGATTGAAAAAATAATAGGAACACAGACACTTTTAACATAAAATTGACTTGATTGAAGTTGACAAAATGGAAATATAATCAGACAATAACAATTTCAAACGATTTTCGGATAGACGTTAAAAAAACGGAATAAATAATTAAAAAATTTAAAATTTTTATCACACATACGGTTGTACACATTACACTTTTTAGAGAATTTTAATATACATTTTAGTTTTAGAAATGAAATGGGAAGTGATATAATCGCAAGTCAACAATTTCAAGCATTCTTTGGATAGACATTAAAAAAGGCGTGAATAAATAAATTAAAACAGGAAGTAAAAAACTATTGTGAATTAAAATTAAAACATTTTAGACTGTGTTGAAAAATCGGACATTTTTATTATAATCGTATATTTATAAAATTCGGATAGACATAGTGACATGAATAAAATTTAAAAAAAATCATTTTTATCACACATTCGGTTGCAGATATTATTCTTCTTGATGAAACTTTAGTACTTAGTATTTACTAATAAGACTATATTGAAAGGAACAGATATCTATAATTTAAATCCAAGATAGTAATTAACCTTTTATGATGTTGTTTACTATGTTCTGTCAGATCAGAAAATTTTGAGATATTATTTTCGGATAATAATTTCAGACATTTTACGTATAGACTTTCGGACTTTTGTTATGATAAGATTATTAACATTCAAACTTTTAATATAAATTTGTTGGTCTTCTTTTGAAATTTTAGGCATTTTATGCATTTTCTAATTATACTTTTTTATTTAAACACAGACCAATATATATCAAAAATATAGTTGAAGATGTAGAAGTAGCAGCATTTTTTATGATAAAAAGATGATATACATGTTATGTTTCCAAAACAAAGCACTTCATTTCAAACAATATATATTTGTCACACCCGATGTGAACTCGACCACGAACTATATCTTTTCGTAATGATTATTGAATTTTGTGCCATCCCGGTGAAAGCGCGAGGATGAGCTATATCCTTTCATAACGATTTCAATATTTTCACCCGCGTCGTTAAGGCACTTACAAGCAATATATTTTTCGTAAGGATTTTCACGACTACCGAAACCGCATACGCGAACTATATATTTACGTAACGAATTTTCACCGAACCGTTATAATGAAATTGTTAAGTTTTTAAAGATAAAACTGAAATTAGAATGATAATAATTAAAATAAAAACAACAATTATGCTTGTAATTTTGGAAATATTAATTTAAAAATTCTGATGTTTCTCGTATAAGCACCAAAATAAAGTAGTTAAATTGTAAGAAAAACGAAAAAAATGGGAATGTACTAATCTGGTAGGAAAGGTCATATTTTTAGAACTATTTGTTTTTAATATATACAAGCACATTTATACAATAAAAATATGGAACAGACATTAAAACTTTTAGATTTTAAATTTATTAAATTATAGACAGACGGACTGGCCAACATTTAGGTTTATACAAACAAAACCCACTTCTTCTCATATCAAAAGATTTTCAGATTTTCAAATATGACAAACGGACAGACACACACAATATGGATATAGTTAAAACAGACTTTTAAAGAAATATACAAATAGACTTTTGGAATGGATACAGAAAAAATACGGAAAAAATGGCGGTTAATTATTGCATTAAAATTAAAGAAAAGATGTCGTTGCGAATTAGAGTGATCAATTTAATACACTGCAATTATTTTGGATGGATGAGGTGACTTTCACTGCATAGTTGTGAATTGGTATATTGATGGACATAATTTTTAAAAATAGAAAAACTTGAAAATTTTCGTTGCAGGGATATAAATCGGAAAGAGCGAGACTCGTTGTAAATAGTTTTATCAGTTATAAGTAAAGATATAAGTAATAAGACATTAGTAATTATTAACTGTTTGATGCTATTGTGAATTATAAATAAAATATTTTCGATTCAACTAACAAATATAAAGTAAGAAACTTCTGTAAACTTGGACGTGTAAGTAGAACAAATTAACATTTGTGTATTTTAATTTTACAAAGAATTCATAGGAGATGATCTATAAACAATACAATACAATACAACGGACTGGTATTTTATATATTCGCTAGAATACGGACTCAAAACGACGCCAGAACATTTTTTTTAGCACGATCACATTTAATTTCAATAGAAAAGCAATTGGACTTATCAATATCTTGAAATTAAGTTAATACGGACATAATAAATAAATTTCCAATTTATGTTCAATTTTCTCAAAAAACTTTCAAAACTGTTAATGAGAAGCCTCGTGTAAAAATTATACACGGACAAATATAAAGACAGTCACATTACACAGATAATACAGCTTTAGTACATCTCTATATTTTAAATATAATTCACTCTAAACACCTTAAAATTATACATTTATAGGAATATTATGGCGAATATAAATATATAAATACATATTTTGGACATCTATTGGAAATCAAGTTAATATGAAACTTGTTAAGTATTAATAAAAAATATTCACATTAACTTTGTGATTCTTGTTAAAGAAAATACGCTTAATGTATACTAACGGATGATTTTATTTCAAAAAGTAAATAATCAGATAAAAAATCAAGAGAACATTGTGCTTAATAAAACTCAATACTCATGGATTTATATATAAAAATATATAATTAAACGGATAAAGGATAACACTTTTGATATATGGTACTTTAAATAGCACTGCAATCAATCTAAAATTGCATATTATTTAAAAACTATTAAATTTGCGTTCCAAAGATTTTGCAATTGAAATATAAAAAATATTACTAAAAACATATTCATTAGGAAGGGATGTTATTGTGAATATTAAAATCAGAAATTCAAACATAATTCATCTGAAATCAAAATAAATATAATTATTATTAAAAATTCAGACAGAGAAAATCTGTAATTTTCTTCAAGAATCCATATAAGAAGTTAAAATTAAGCTGGGTACAAGTGCAAAGCTTGTTATCAACTTATTGATGCTATTGTGAAATTTGAATACAATATTTTCGAGAAATCTAATTGATAGAAGAAATAATAGGAATTACTGATAGTTTTTATTTAAGATAATAAATCTTGAAGTGGTCTTGAGTGTAATGAGATCTTTTTTAGCTCCAAAGTACAAAAAAAGAATCAGAATATTTATTGACGGAATACCGACATAAAAAATTTGTTAAATTTTTATGACAAAACCCACAAAACATAAAATAATACAGAAATGCAATTTTATTGTTTATTAAATAATCCAAAATTTCATAAAGGAAAAGAAGACATTTTTCTAGGACACAGAATCAATATGTTATTATCTTAAGGCCTTCAAATCCAAATTGATAATTTGAAACACAAAAACTGGTCCGATTGTGGAATATTGCGGGATGCGGACATTTTTTTAACTCATCTACATTCAACACTAATCGGAATCACTGTAGTACTAGGACACGGACATTTTTTCACGTATTTACATTTAACAGTATTGTAAAACGGATCACTGACTTCAGAACTAAACAGATAATTAAAGCTCTTAAAAGTATCAGAGAGTTACTTGGACACAGACAATTTTCGAAAGCATATACAATCTTTTAATTTTAACAGAACAGTAATCGGACTTACTGTAGTTCTGAAAACCAAAGAGATAGAAAGACCTTGGGTAATGTATCCTCTTATTTTATTCTGTATTGTATTTATACATCATGTAATTAATAATCTGACAAAGAACTTGCGCCTGAAACTTATGTTCTTGGTAATATAAAGTAAAGAATTTGTAGATATATAAATATATGTCAAACCAACTGTATATTATTAGGACTTCAGATGAAGGAATAATTTCAAATCATATAAAATCAATACTAAAATAGTTATTGTGAATTGGATAGATGAAGGAAGAAGTATCAGTACTTTTTGATGTGAAATGAAATAAACATAACAATTTCATTGTACTTTTAACGAAATGTTCGACAACTTACGATTACGAACGATTGGGTGACTTAACGATTAGTATTTCAAAGTTTTTGTTCTTCATTTACCCGAACGATTTCCGTTTAACCTGCAAGAAAGGAAAATGTATAAAATTAGATAATTTCATATTAAGACAGAAAGTTAAAGTACAATTAATTAAGAATTTCTTGTTATCGGAAATAAATTTCTCAGGTTATTAAGTAAACTTTTATTAATCTTTAATACAGATCTACTCAAGATTCTAAACTTTAATCATTCTATTAAAACTTGTCCATTTTTATATTATTATTTGAACAAATTAAAATGATAATCTTATGAACTGACCATAATGCCCATAGATATTTTTTTAAGTTTTCTTATTTTAGATTTTCTCAAATTACAGTCATAGAAAGATAATTTTCTTTGTTTGGATATTTTCATAAGTCATATAATAAACGTTTTATATGCTTGCAGCATGTTCCAATTATTGTAACATACGACAACATAATGTATGACAACTTTTTGTTTCTTATAATAGAAATCCCTCTGTTTTTATTCCCCCCTGACGAAGTAGGCTTCTTAAGGATTCAGAAGTAGCAGGGAAAAAAATCTTATTCTGGAGAATGAGTTTTACTCATATTTCAACGCATCCATGTGCGAATAGAACTTAATCTGCTACAAAATGTCTCCAAAAAGAGAGAATGAGCAAAAATAAAAATAAAAAACAAGTAAGAATATATAGTCGGTCAAGCCCGACTTTATAATACCCTACACCCATCGTCGAGTAAAAATGGTAGTAACAAAAAATTAATGAACGACTCTGGTATAATTTGATATTCTGAATTATTATTAAGTCCGTAGTCCATTATTGTGACACTATGGTTTATGTTAAATTAAAGCGTTTTCAAATTAATTTTATTGGGGGCGATGTTATATAAGGGGTTTAAAGAAGTTATGAACTGACCCTCGTATAATTTTGCACATCGATTTTTCTTTTGTTTATTTTAATTTTGCCAATTATTATTACAATAGCAACGTATATGTGAAATTTTGCCCTTAATAGTGATATTTGGAAGGGGATTTGTATGGGAACTATGAAAACATCACATATTTTGGCACATCGTTTTAGAATATTGCAATACACACTTGAGCCAAATTTCGTTTAAATCCCCAATTCGTTTAAAACCCCATTCCGGAAAGAACATGTGGGAGGTACCTGAAATATTGTACCGAACTTAGGCAATTTCAGTAGGCTTCATCCTTTGCTCAATATTGAAGTATGTACCAAATTTCATAGTGATTTTAAAAAAAATGCGACCTATAAAATGTTCACTACGTTTATTTGACATCAAAAAATCGACTCATTAAGTGGTTCTCAGTCGAATGATATAATTAAAAGTGGGTGTGACACCATTTTTTCTACATGTTGCAAACATCAGCACAAAAACATAATACCCCAATTACCTTCGGTGGTGTAGGGTATAAAATTGGAAAAAGGTACATGAAAATTTCTTAACTTTTCTTACGTTCGGTAAGTATTTATATATATAGTGTATATTGTATATTATGTGTATGGGGATTTATGTTAAAATGTATGAGGATTTACTTTTTTCTATTATTGGCATTAGGCATGTCCTTTTGTGTGTTATGCATTTAAATTGCGTATTTTTCTCAGCGATTTGTTCTGCACGCTTGACATCATCATACATGTTTATGGATGTACAACAAACACACTTATAAATTCTCATATATATACATTAATACATACATTTATACATATATAAATTTAATATAAAGTATGAGTATAAGAAATCATATATGTATGAATTAAAAAAAGGCATGAAATGAAAACAGAAAAAAACTTATCAAGATGAGTGTATATGTTTTGGTGTTATTTTGCTTCACTAAGGATACAAGAAAAAATTCTATTTTACCAGTATGTTAAGTGTGTTGGTATACACTTATTTATATGTAGGTGTATTTGCTATTTATTTCATATGTATAAAAAATTTAATTCATTCATATATGAAATATGTTTTTCTTTTATAAAAAATAAATACTTCTATCAGGGGGGAGAGGGGGTACATTTTTTACCATTAATGTAATGAAATTTATGTAAAAATGGCAAAAGTTTTTGAATATTGTATTAGTATTATTATTACTTAACTTGCAAATTTTTATTATGACATACTTTTATATTAAAACTAATTTTATTAAGTCTTAAATAATATTCTTTACATTTAAACTGGATTTTATTCAAAGTTGTCACACTAAAATTTTTTATTTTACGATTATGATTTTTAAGATAATTTTAAAATAATACCAGATGTAATAATGTAGGTCTATTAACTTGTTGGCATATTTCTGATATGATGACTATGGAGGGAGATCGAAAACATATATATAATATAGAATGTGTGTATGTAAAGAACGTATAGACTCTAAAACGGCAGCGTCATGATGAATTTTCCAAGAATGATTCCAATATACCAGAAAGTAACATAGACTATAAAAAAATTGGATAGGACTGTGGAGAGGGGTAACCCCCCATGCAAAATAAATATTGACTATCAGGTATCTCAAAATCAAATTTTGTTCCAACTATTTTCTTAAAATTTTGTTTACTGGAGATAACGTGGGACGGATAGGATCAGGGGAAGGGGATACAAATCAAATACTGATTATGGAATACCTAAAGAATTATACAAGCGAAAATTATGAAAGTTCAATTACTTTCTCAAAGATCTGTTGTACTTGACAAAATGTGGGACTGATAGGGACAAAAAGAGAGTTGTCGAATATCTAAAGAACTAAAACTAAAAATTTTTGTGCAGCAAAGCGCACCGGGTAAAAGCTAGAATATAAATAGAAACGAAACCACTAAACTTGCAGTTTTAATTTTTATATTTTATTGAAATTTTATTCGAATTTTTAAATTTATAAAAACGAAAATTTTAATCACCAGTGATGCAATTTTGGACCTTTTTCGGAAATTCTTCCAATAACGTTTTTTATTGCTTTTTGCCACTTTGACTCCTTTTTATAATCTTAAATTTTCTTTTAACAAGACCTTTACTGGCCTATATTCAAGGCAGTTTCGAGGATTTCCTTCTTTTGGTAAAAATACCACGTTAATGTTTTTGTACTATCCAAGGGCTTGTTTACCTTAGTGACAGGATGCCAAGACAAACTAGAGTGTGTTATGAATCAAATATTTTTGTAAACATTCTTTGATTTAAATTTCGGTATTTATAGTGTTCGTTGTAACAAATAATTGAATTCTTTTGAGACAACTGCATATTGGTTGCATTACCAAGAAGTTTTTGGAAAATTTTGACTGCTTTTATGTTATAAACTATTCTTTAATTAAGGCTTTATCTATGCGACCATTTAACAGCTTGAAATTTTTTAAATTTTTAAAAGTTTTAATATGTTGCCAAATCACTATGTGCAAAATTCTCCGTACTAGACATAGGATTATTCGATAGTGAATGTTTCATTTGTAAGAGGGATACTCCTCCCCGCTTTTCTTTCCAAAATTTTTATAGGTTTTATCTTGGTGAAGACAATTTAATCGATATTTAAATTTTTCCATTTACCGATTTTGGCGGTTTTAAATAGAGTCTTCTTAGGACAGTAATAAATACTGAGGCAAAATTTTTTCCAGCTCTGATGATTTTTGTGAATGGAGGGTGCCAACGACAGCCAAACTAAAGGGCTTGGGGAGAGTTACCATATACAAATCAAATAATTTTCGAATATCTAAAAAACTATTAGATCCCATCACTTCCTTTTTTACTGGAAAAATGCAGGACACATGACATGATAAATGAGAATCATAAAGAGAGATAGAAATTATTCTTTCCATTAATTTTCAAGATTTAAATAATCTTCACCATTAAATATATTATTTAAATTTCATATGATTTTTTTTAATTTTTTAAACTTCGTTCTATTTAAATTCAAAGTATTTAATGAACTTGATAATATAAAATATAAAATAAATTTGAAAACCCTACTCATTAGAGGATTTCAAAAAGGATAAACACTGTCCCAAGTTGTTTATAATATAAGTACAACAACAAAATATATGATACTACTACCCATCATCCTTTGTCCTCCCAGAAACATACACTTTACCATTATCCCTAAAAGCAATTTCTACTACTTCAAACATAAAACACTATCAGCAAAATACCAATAAACCAAACAACTGGCCTTTGGTCATTTTAATTTTGTTCTTCATTTTAATTTTCTTTTTTCTTTGACTCTTTTGTTGTTGTTTATTTACTTCTACTATTACGAAATGACTTTTAAGCAGTGGGTGTGTCTGTCAATTAGAAAAAAAGGAGATGATATTCCTAGAGAGTATTACTATCACATGCATCGTATTTCAAGTTGATTTCCTTATTTAACTGAAACTGAAATTACAAGTTGAAGAATGATTAAACAAAAAAGATGTGAGTTATAGACGAAAAAAATATTTGCGTGTTTATTTTGTTTGCTTTTTAGATTATTGTGAATGTTAGAAATTAAAAAAAAATTGGATTTCTTTTTCTAAACTTTCGGTTTAGCATATTTTTGGAATGAGATACAGAGAAAGAATATTTCGGACATAATTTGCTCAAGATTTGGTTCCTATTAAATGGAGTAAATATTTGTCCTCCAAAATGATAAGTTCATAGGAGTATGTCCGATGGATTTCATTTTTATGTGGGGCTATTTCGATAGTGCAATAACGAGGTTTCTTGCATGTTCCCATGCTGAGAACTTATGAAAATATCTACCGAATTTCTTTAACGATTTCCATTCTATAAAATGTTAATATTTTAATACCAATAAAATTAGATTAACGACCCTAAGAAAATACTTTTATTCCTGCCCTTTAACAATTCCATCAGAGACCTCCCACCGTTCTTATGACCAAGGAAAGGAACAAACGAATGAATGTACGGACGTATGACTAACCAACCAACCTACAAATACAACCAAACGACCATCATCTCTAACCGATCAAAGCTCATGGCAATTAATCATTTTGTGTATTTAGTCTTTACACCATTCAAACAATACAAGTATATAGTTGGGTATTATAACGTTCATTCATTCATACATTCATTCATTCATTCATCCATTTGGTTTTATTCATTCCTTTAGTGTGTATGACTTTAGAGACACATTAAAGGATTTGAGTGTGTGTGTTTCTCATTTCCCTTTCTCTATCTCTTATTGCAACTGTAAATGTCCGTATGAGTGTGTGTGTGTATGTATGTTTATTTTCTAATGCCTGAAATTGTCGTTTTGTTTGTATTCCGTTTGTTGTTTTTCTTATTGTTGTTGTTGTTGTTGTTGCTATTATTATTGTCCTTTCTTTATTTCTGTATCTTGAATATTACATACGTTTACAGCAGCAACAAACAATAGCAATGAATGACTACAACATGCAACCAACTTTAGTTTAGATGAACGTTTATGGGGTCTTCTTTTTTTTTTGGTTTTTTACATTTTTCCTTTTTGTCCTTCTTATAGAACAGTCGTGGTCGAATGGATGTTAGAAAATCATGCAAGCGTTTTCAAGTCGTTTATATCTGGGTGAATGATAATATGTAAAGGGGACAATAGTAAAAGTTCTTTTGTTGTAAACACTTTTATGGAACTTGTTGTATTAATTGTAAATGATATTGATTATTATTGTGAATGATAAAAAACTCATGTAATATATTTTCTATTTTTTAAAATCACTATAACGTTTTGATCAAAAAAGTTAGTCCTTTTCAAGAAATTAATTATATCTTACTTATTGTGAATGACAAAGCCATGTCTCTAGTATTAAACTACAATTGGTCAAATAGTGCTTTCAACTTTTCGAAAAGATAAAGTTAATGCAAGTTAAGAAACATACAAGGCTCAAAATTTTCCTGACAGGAACGCTGCTAAATGAAAAGCCAAAAATAAAGAAATTTAAAAATATAGAAATTGAACTTAGGTTTTATAAAAAAGTATTCTTGCTCCATAATGGATGACGAAACGTCTATTCTGTTTAGGATCCAAAGCAGTCAAAATTTCTTAAAAAGTTCAAGCAATATGCTTTAATTCATAAGTCTTCGTAATATGTCCACTTTTTTTCTTTCTCTTGTTAAAAAAAAATTGAAGAGGTAGATTTTAAACGAAAATGGGATACTTTTCCTAGCACAGTGACATAAAGCAATACAAAAACGTTAATGAAAGGGTTTCCGAAAATGCTTCGATTGATTTGATCACAAGTGATTAAAACTTTAAAATGTTTTGTTTCTTCGTAAATTGCAATAATAATTTCAATCAAAAGAAAAAATTAAAACTGTAAGTTGAGCGTTTTCGGTTTTTATTAACATAATTATAAATGAAAAGAATTTTTCGATCTTAGACCTTTTGTAAGAATGGCTGTCGCAGTATGCAATAATATATAGTGCTTACTGTGAATGATTTCTTTAATTTACAAATAATTTTAATTTTAGAATACTAGTGAGGAATTTTTGTTCTGCCTTTAACGCAAAATCTAGAATAGGTCCCTGGCTTATTGTGAATTATTACAAGGGCAAACGAAAAACTAAATTATCAGAAAATTTTATAATATTTCCTTAAATATGTATTATCTGGAGTCCAATATTTACACAACCAATGACAAATTTGTCATATACTCTTTCACCACAAATAGTGGTGAATTATGGCATGTTTATAGTCTTCGAACTGTATTCGATTCACAATTCGTTATAAACTTTTTATTTTAAATTTTTCAAACAAAATTTCTCTCGAGTATAGAAAAATCCTTGTAAATATCCTTACATTAAATCCAAAGAACTTTTCCTTCCGTCCTAATTTTCTAATAGGGTTATATGTATATTTTGTTTTTATTTTTGATCCTTTATACTATACTGCAACTCCCTTTTGTGTTAAATATTTGTATTTTCATCGTTGTATATCCTGCTGTTTTCTATGGTCTCATTCACATTCACTTATATAATCATAGTGTTATGTCCACTATTGTGCGTATGTATGAGTATGTGTTCTGTTTAAGCTTTTGATAGGTTTTCTTTCTTATCAGTACTTGACTGTTTGTGACTCATATTTGTTGGGTATTTACGACATTCGTTTGTGCCCAGTATGAACGAAACCTACTGAGTTTTCTGGCATGATTTTTTTCTTTTCTCGAAAATTCAGTAACCGACTACACTCAAAATCTGTTGTAAAAGATATGATTTTTTTTTGTTGTTAAGTCTTGATATGGAACAAACAAAATTGGTTCATAATTTAAGGGAGAGAATATTAAAAAATGCAATTAAAATAAAAATAAAAAGTAAATTTTTAAAATATATTTTCCATTTTTAAAAATTAATTTAAAAAAGGTTTTTTCATTTCCGAAATCTCTATTTCTTAAAGATTTTTATAAAACCTTGTTTTGTTACCCACCTAAAAGGAATCATAATAATTCTATTCTAAAAGAAAATGGCATAATTTTCTATGCACAAGATGACGCCATGTCATGACACTTTATTGAAAATATTGTAAGTCGTTTAATATTAAAAGGAAGAATGAAATAAGCAGGGAGAGTTAAGCTTTAATTCCTAGCTAATAACTCACTTAAATGGTGCGTACATTATTATGAATTCCATAAAGATTTGCAAAGTGGAAAAAATATAAAAGTGAAAACCCTCATAACACATGACAGTCAGGTGGAGGGGGTAATAAATTTCACCCATGTACAAATAAAATCTAGGGAAAAGAACATTTGGCACATTTTTTTCTAAGCTTTATTTGGGAAATAACTTAAAAGGGTGTTAGTAAATAATATTCGTCTTAACAATAATAATTTTGTTATATGGAAAATAAATATCTAGGGTCAAAGCGATTGCCCTTTTTTAAGTAGTAAAACACTGGTGTTTCCATAACAAAAACAACATGCAATGATAGAGAAACATTTGGTAGTGAAAGGAAGAATTAAGAAGTTTTAATATAAGGAATTGCGTTGATTTTGCGATGACTTCTTAGGGTTTTAATAAATATATTGAAATAAGCTTATTGTGAATGGTCAACAATTTTTAGTTCCATAAATGTAATAGCAAAATTGTTAGCTTATTGTGAAAGGTAAATTTTACACATTTTTTACTATAATTTTTTCTACTTAACCGGATTTTTGGAATATGAGTGAGATTGAAAAATTATTGACACTCGTTTTTTACTAATAGTTTTAATCCAAGTATTATTTAACTTTTTATTAAGTTAACTTTGTTAAATATGTCAGTTATTACGTTTAATCTCAAACAAATGAGTGACCTGAAAAATGTGCGAACTAAAATTAATAAATATTTTCAAAAAAAACCTACAAAAAGTTGGTCAAGTTTTTAAAGGTCTGCCGACAAACTGTTTCCAATGTTATTAAAAGGTGCCGTGGAAACTTCTTTTTTGATAGGAAATCTGTTTCAGGTAGTCCAAATGGTCCACATGTTATTTCTAAAACCAATAAATAGAAAGAATATTTATAAGAGCTCCTAACACATCTGGTAGGAAAGCTGTTTAGTTAACTCAGTTCTCGGACTATTTGGTACGAAGCGCAATGGCTCAAGAAGTCCCTGACGGAATTTGAATTCAACAAATATTCTGGCCGAATTTTCGCAAATTCCAAAATTTGATGTTGCTTATGCTCAAGGAAATGTGAAAGAAAAGTTTTGAACCCAAAATCAGTCAAAACTTCTCAACAAGTTCTTGGTATGGCAAGCAATGTGCAGTTGAGGGAAAAGAATCCAATCATACGATACAAAGGGATCTATAAATACCGAAATTTACATTTAGAAATGTTTACAAAAACGCTGCTTCAATTCGTAATACTTCATAATGTGTCCACTGATTTTTAGCCTAACTTGGCGTTCAATCACTATGGTAAACAATCAATTGAGTGGTATGGAAATACTAATGTGCTATTTGTACACATTATTGGGCTCTTGTTAATGAAGAATTGAAGATCACAAAAAAGTTTCCAAAAATGTGATGGATTACCTTTTCGATCTCAGTCCTTAGTAATGATATGATGAATTTCGAGGTTGTCGCAGTTATAGGAATATAACTTCTTGTTACTGTACCGACTTCCAGGTTTTAAATAGCAAACTTCCTAAGAAAATAGCAAATAATATGGTCCAATTTTATTGAAATCGTGTTATTGTGATTGTGATATTTCCAACAGACAGTCAGGAAATTTATATTATACATCGACTTTTTGTTTTATGAAAAACAATTCTTATTGGATGACCTGTGAGGCCTCTTTCAAACTAACATTCTGGAAAAATACTATTTAAATCTTCAATTTCCAAGTTGTAATTGACATTATAATTCAATTTCATTCAACCAAATATAAAAAAATTATGTAACCACCATATAATCGATCTCAAATTTATTACAAATTATAATTTATAGGCCAAGGACAAGTTCAAAAATAAGTAATAATAACACATTTTCAAATTCTCACACAAACATTTCAAGCTTTACAAAAGGTAAAATGGGTTACCAAGGGTTACTCTACCATCTAAAACTTCAATAACACTTAACAAATCAACTTCCTTCCTCATTTCTTTGCGGAGCAATTGTTCCCAAAAAAACGTTAAGCGTATTAAATTATGAGAAATTGAGTTATAATAACAATAAGACACACACAAACAACAGCTTGTGCAAATTGTTTTGTGCCAAAACAAAAATGAATGACATTCTCTTTCTCTCTGGCTCTGTGTTCCAAAAAAAAATGTGTATAAATGCAAGTGTGATAATTTTTATTGGTATATTTCGTAGCCCCCGCCTTCAGAATTTTTGTTTTATTTATAAACATAAATCTTTAATAATAACAAAAACAAAAAAAGGAAAAAATATATTGTTATTATATTTTCCAAAAGGTTTCCTAGGATTGTCATCCATTCAGCCAGTAGTGACAATGAACATACATGTACACTTTTGTTGTTCTTGTTTTCTTTTATATTTTTGTGATGTGTAACATCTGTATTATAATTTGTGAACGATTTGATGTTGCAAGTTGTTCTTTTTCTGAATACCCTTCACTAAAATAAGTAATGAAGGGGGTTATATTATGTTAACTATTACTTATATTACACCAAAATAACTCATTTAATTTTAAATAACGCGGTCGAATCAGTTGAAAAAATTGTACTTTCCAATCTGGAAATAGTTTGCTTAGCTGAGCTAGAAGAATTATGGACCGACTCTCGTATGCCTTTCTAGTCTTCAGTGTTGCGTTATTAAAGCAACATTTGTGTGACACGTTTTGTTGAAGATATTAACTGTTTTATTTATTTGTAAGCGGGATAACCTTCTTCGCGCCCTTTCCAAATTTTGTTTATAAATAACGTTTTTCACTTAAGGAAATATCAGCGAGCCAGAAGAAGTTGAATAAGCGGTTGAGTCATAATAGTGGTTAACTTGTTAGCTTTACGAGGTTGCTTCAGATATCGACCTATAACTGGGTTTGCCGGTTTTAAATATAAATTTTTGAGAACAATAACAAATAATTAAGCAAAATTTCATTGCGTCCTGTAAATTATTATATATGTAAACATGCCAACAACAGACGGACAGATCGACTCAGATATTAATTTGATGTAAGAATATATATATTTTGAAGTCTTATATGATACCTTCATGACCTTACGCATGGAATGATAAGCTTGATATACTCTCTCAAAAGTTATCATTCGTTATAGTTCCAGAAGTCATTATATTCATGATATTGTTCTATAATTTTCCCAGTAGAGGGTATTCAAAATTCGTTACAAACCAATTATATATTACTCCCACTTGTATTTCATTTACATTGTTATTGTTTAAAAATTAAAAGAAGAAACAAAACTATAACAAAGAGCTGGCCCAAAAAGAAGTCAACAATAATGAAAAGTCATGTGGGCGTAAATTATTGCAATATGGATTATTTTATTATTGTTACTGTTATTGTGATTGCATTTGGCAACATTATTATTATTTTCATAAATTTGTTTGTTACTTGTTTGTTATGAAATGATGAAATGTTATTGATGTATGAATTATATTCTTTTGATCTCCGGTTGATTGATTAGTTTCAAACAAAGGTTGTGAGGGGTATAAATTACTGGAACTGAGAAAAAAATGCAGCAACGTATGTAATAAAGAGATTATATTGTTGTGATGGATGTTAATGATTTTAATTGAATTAACAATTACAGAATTACAGTTATGGTGAATTATATAAATCACAAAAGAAATCTTGGCAATAGTTATTGATAATAAAGTGTATGAGGCAAATAAGGCATAATATTAAGGGGAGTTTTAAAACACAAATGATTTTCTAAAATTAGATTGTGTTCCATATTTAGTAACCTGAATTTATTTTAAATATTTAATATTTTAAATAATTTTTTTATATATTTTTTAAATGCTCCCACATTAAAGACAACATTTCATAACTGCTTAAGTTAAGTGTTAACCCCCATTTCAAGTATAAAATAATATTTGTTAAACGACTATAAAAAAAATAAATAAAAAAATAAATATATTAATAAAAAACAAAATCCTTTTATACCCCAGAAAGCTTAACTTAAGGATACCACATCAACAATAAAAATGTCAGTAACAACTGTCATTTCGGGTGTTATCTATTTGTGTACGTATATATAAAGTAAAAATAGTATGAATATGTATATTATATATGGGTGAATACTATATATTTAACTATACATATAAAAATTTAAAAATGTATAACACTTTGTTGAAGTTAATTTTAACTACGAGGGCGGTTTTATAAGTATATATGATACATGAGGGGAAAATATAATAAATATTAATAGTTATACAGTATCCCTCTTCGATTCGAAAATTCCTTTTTAAGGCAGTACTACTCCCCGATCCTATCTGTCCTTAATTATTTTCTATAAAAAACACATAAGGACAAGAAAATTGCCATTACATAATCGTAACTGTTCTATAAATAAATTTGGGATGCCACTCCCCCTTCTTAATGTTTATACCTCCACCAACAACAGTGGTTATGTGGGTATATTGAATTTGCCGTTACATGTGTAGTTCCAGGAATCTTAGAACCCATAAAGTATATATTCTTGCAAAAAATAAAAATCTGAATCGATTTATTAACATCCACCTGTCTGTTGTTGGTACGCTCACATTAACAAAAGTAGACAGAGCTCATTGAAATAAAAAGTTTCGGTATAAATAGGTCAAGTTATATCCGAGAAAACCTCCTTAAACTGAAATATTTGAACAGTGATTATGACTAAACTGCTTATAAAATTTTCATGAAATTTTGGTACTTTTATAGTGCCTTCAACGAAAAACCAAAAATATTGAATAGGGAATGGATTAGTATTACACTCCGCTCCTTAAAAACACATGTTCTTCTTAAAAATCATATAAAATATCGTGTATCTCTATAAATAATTCAGAAAAACTCTCACGCAATTTGGCACATGAATAGTGATTTGAGTAATTTTGAAATAGGGCACGGGGAGTACCATACCGTTACATTATAATTGTTTATACAATTATTTCTAAATAGATCAGGTGCGGGGTATAAACATTCGACATAGCTTATTATAATATTCCAACTTGTTTACTAAAAATTTATTTGAAAATAATGTTTCTACCTAAAAATTTTTTGTTTATCCAAAATTAAAATTTTCATAAAAAAACATTTTATTTAAAAATTAAAATGAAATTTTATTTCATTAAAAATAAAAATTAAAAAAAATCACAAAAATTCCAGTTTTTAAATATATTTTTAATAAAAATTTTCATTTTTTTCTATCTGTTTAAATAAAAATTATATTTAAAAAGTTAATGTTTTATCTAAACGTCAGTTTTTTTATTAAAAACGGTTCAAAGAAATGTTAAATGAGGGACGGCGTCGGGAAGTGATAAAAGGGCTTGTTTTAATAGACAAGTATTTAAAAACATCAGAGAATCATCTTTAGTAACCCAAAGAGAAATCAGAAAATATTTAGTTACACTTAGAGAAAATGAAAATTTAGTAATGTTCCTCACCACTCCATCACATATAGAGGGCGTTGTTCATAGCAGCGACTAATTCGGAACAGAATTATACTAGAACTAAACCAATCATTCAAACTGAAAGAAATTAAACTGAAACAAAAGAAAACAACAAACACAACCCTACAGCTAGCATTGTTAAGGATTTATGCTCCTTATAGGAAAAATGATGTAAATTAAAAAAACTTAAACCATGTTTGAAATAGAAATTTTATGTAATTTTTTGAATAAAATAAAAACACACATCAATAATCTACCATTACAGTACTGCAGCTTAATTGTATCTTTATTGCCACGTTGCTCATACGCTCCCATAAACTAAAATTTAAATTAAAATTTGCTTCCAATTAAAATTTCTTTTCGAACAGCCCACCCAGCAACCGTATTTAAAGTCAAACAAATAAATGATATAAAGTACCAAAATATCGCTGTTCTTACTACCGATGCTAGAAGTAGTGATATATATAAACATACTCATACTTACACAGATAAACATACATTATTTTTACTATTATATGGCGTCAGTGTCAATTCAATTTCATTTCATTGTGTCATAACAATAACATAAAATTAAAATAACATAAAAAGGAAATTGTTTAAGCAAAAAATACACCAAACAAAACAACAAACATAAAAAACTGATTGTAAGCTACAACAGCAACAACAGGAAAAAGCAAAAAAAATTAACATCAGCAACAACAAACAGCCGGCAGCAAATCAACACAGCGTAAAAATCTCTATGTTCTCTTTTTTAACATTCATACATACAACTACTTGTATATTTGTAGCATTACAACTATTATGAAATAAATACAAACACACACATAAACTCACAAGCATAAATATAACCAACATTTTTTGTTATTGTTATTATCCCTGTTTATATTTCGTCACTCACTTTAAAGTGAACATCAAAATGATAAAATCACAACCAAAAAGCATAAAACTTATAAAACAGACAAACAAACAACCATATGAAAGAGTACCAATACAAATACACATGAGATATATGAGTTTTATGTAATAAAAAGCAAATAAAAAGGATACGCAGAAATGAACATGAGGGTCTTAAAAAACACAAAGCAAAACAGAAGGAAGTTTGCTGAAAAGAGTTTGACAAAAATTGTAAACGTAAACGATTTTTGTTTTTCATCTCTTTGACATAAAAAACTGATTCTTTCGTTTTATTAAACTCACTGCAAAAATACAAATATTTAAAGGAAACGGAAACACATCAACACAACGGAAGTCAAAAAGTCGCATAACAATGTTGCTTAACATTAAATACAACAAAACTGTCTCTTTTACTTATTTTCCAACTCCAAACTCTTTTTTTTTTTTTTGGTTTAACTATTTTGTATTTTCTGTTATTGTATCATTTGTGCCCCGTATTATTATGTTCACATGATGGATAGGTTGAGGGACAGACAGACAAATATGGTGGAGCATACCATTAAATGGATCAGTATCACTTTTTTGCTACAACATTTATGGCGCAAAAATAAATGGTTCATTATGATGTTGTCTCTCTTTTTTTGTCGCGTATTTTTGTTTCGCTGTTTTGTAATGAATTCATTTGGAAAATGAATGTTATGTTATCTTCAAATTAAATGAAATAAAACATCAAGTATTTTTTTCTATTTTGAGGGGGACAAATTTTGACAAACAACTTAAATAAAATTTTGAATGAGTTAATAACAATTTTAAAGAATATGAAAATTTTTTAATAAGATCTTAGAATATTATAAAAGTAGTTTTAGTTTTGTAATTCCATTTAATTGAAGTACTTCCCAAGAATATGTCAGATTAAAATTGAAAGTGTGGGAAATGTTCTAGAGGAATGGAAACATCTTATTAAATATAAAGTTTACTAAACGCAGCACAGTGTGTCCAAACTGATTTCTTCCGCCAAAAATCCATTAATGCATTGCGAGAAAATATTTTATATCCCTAAATATCAAAACCATCCCAGCTCTGATTATGTAAAAATTTACCAGGATATCAGTAAGGATTCAAAATTACAGAATTATTAAAAAAACGATTTGTACACGCTCTACGTAGATAAATTATTAAAAGAATAAAATTATTATAATTATTATAAGCAGGTTTGGTTTAACCAAACGATTTTAAATAAAAAAATATAAACAAATATTTGCGCACCCTTCATAGGTTCAATCAAGGATCATTCACGATCAATTTAGAATTAAATGCCATAATATTTTTTACTTTAATTTTTAATAATTTAGAATAATTGACACGTTTCTGTGTCCTATTTAAAAATTACGGAGTGTAAAATTTAGTTATACATGCGCCAAATATCATTAAATTTCCTGTAACAGTTCTAGAAATATGCGATATTAAAAATTTCGTTTATTAGGGGCCTACCACTCATCCAAACCATATCCAATATTTTTTGAGTTTTTAATATTTTTATTTAGGTGCCAATATTTTGGGGAATGTCACTCTCCGTATCCTATTAGTATTTTTTTAGTCTACAATAATGTGTTGTAAAATCACATCATATGAGGGAAGATTCCCTGTATTTTAGAGATTTGTGATATTAAATTTTTCGTTTGTTTGGGGAATAATTTAGGGGATTGTCTCAAATATCGGTCTAAAATATTTTTCAACTAAACCGATTCAGTCGATTTTAAAAAGAAAATTTCTCAAGACAATAGCGAAATTTCATTGAGACAATTGCTGCGAATATGAGCGTGTCAACAACGAAAAATCAGACCACCAGACATAGTTAAATCGACTTAGATTTTGATTTTATGTAAGAACTATGGGTCTTAAATGATTCATTCTTGGCGCTACAAATGAAAACAAAGTTAATATACAAAGTTAGGACATGATTTTTTACCAACTGATTCTGGAACAAAATGAATTTTGCTGCACAGTTGGAACCTTTTCAACTGTATTCAAAAGGGCGAAAACGGTTCTTAAAAATATGTTATTATGTGTTTAGGCTATGACGCCTAGATATTATCGTCTGAATCTATTTCAATACATTATAATACAAAACACTCTATTTGGACTCAGCGCTATTATAGCTAATTTGAAAAGCTTTAATATAAATGTTTTTAAAATCAATTATCAAGAGGCGTTATTTCCGACATGCAAAATCGCCTTTCGACATTACTTACGTTCAATTGATTTGAGATAAAATTTAATGGCTTTAAGTACTTGAACCATGCAATCTAGTCAATATATTATATTATAATAGCGTTTGAAAAATTTGAATTATAACAAACACTGTATTATAATGATATATATTTGCCCTCCTAATTCACCATATCTGTTGTAAATTTCATAAACCATCTGTGTTGGGCAGAATAGTTCCATTCCATTTTTAAAATGCATATTTTATGGCCGGAGGTCTGGTATTTTTAGGACAAGTTACTGTCTAATATCTCTCTAATTGAAGAAATCAACAGAGATTCTAACACTTGACTATTATATTCCCAACGAAAAGAAAAATATTGCAAACGCTGAAAGTTGAAATCTAAATGATGATGAAATTTAAATGATTAAATAAATTTTACAGAAAAATATTTAAGATTAAACCAGGAAGTATTGGAAAATGTTCCCCACTGCAATAAATCCTTATTAACAAATATTAAAAACACCTAATTTGAGATGCCACACCAAACATTAAATCTAAGTGTATGACCTTCAACAAAAACCATAAATAATCCCAACATTTTTGGTTAGAGAACTAAATGCCCACAGGATATGTTGCGTTGCGCTTAACTAGAAAAACATACAACAAAAAAAAACGAAGAAAATGATTACAAAGCAAAATAACGTATAAATAGTATAAATTCATTAATTTATTGGCAAATTAGTTAAGCTAAAAACATTTTATTTATGACCAAAATATTTCGGTTTTTTATTCGCTCTCCACTTCACCACTTTTTTTGATGTAGTGAGGCGGAAGGAAATTGAGAGAAGCTTTACATTTTAATGCCTTTTGAAAGAACTTCGATTCATGTTAGTATAGTTTGATTTCATTTCTGTACTTAGTTGATTTATAAATCATTCCACATTCCATTATTTTGTATATCTAAATAGATGGAGTGCTGTTACAAAATTCCTATTCATATTAAAGAGCTAAAATAATCGAAACTATTTTATTCTAATTATAAATGTAATATGGAGAAATACCCGATATTCCCAAGTCATTCCGTTTTAGCTTACATTGGAATGGATAAAGTAAGCATTTCTAGTTGTTTTGGCAGGGGACTATCCAAAGCAATCTAGTGGCTAATATCCTGGCGAAAACAAGAACTTTTTTGATGCACACATTTGCTGCAGTATCTGGGCATTATCGTTTCAGAAGCATGCAATGAAAATGGGTATTCCTACGAATGACTTTTACGGAGGTTGCCGAGATGAGGAAATGATTCCCCATCTTTTCTGCCACTGCCTTGCTTTAAAAGGCTTTCGGATGCGCTTCATTGTCTTACTTGCTGCAATATCTAAATGTGAAATACATATGTTACTTTATCCGTAATTGCGGATGATTTAACGACGATATTGCTCTTTATGTTCCTTCATAGTGATGTGAATTGCTATACGAACTGGAAAGGATTCATCTATATCATTTTTGTCTCCCATTCAAATTAATTTCTGCCCCTCTCTTAAGTTCCTGAAATTCTGACATTAATTCTATACTTCCTTTCAATTTTTCTCTTTCCAGGTAACACAATGAGACATTCTGGAAACAATTGAGCCACACCTTGCCCCTTCAACATTTCGTGGCAGCTACCTAACCTAGAGCTTCATTCGGTTGTGTCAAATAGAAAGTTGTTTGTCAGACAAGACCTCAATAGGCATTTTTGAAAACAACTTTAGACCCTGAATTTCCCTCTGATGACATGGATGGTTTGCATGACTATTACAACATTTCTTATGAGATAAATTAACGAAAAAAGAACTTAAATAAATATTTTTTATATTGTACTGGTTTATAGAGAGTTCTGTATTGATGGTTTAAAGAATAATTTGAAATTGTAACGAACTATTCTACACATACGTATGTGGGCGTTTATTGTACAAATGTCACAAACAAATTGCGAATCGAATGTTAAGAAAATCTGCAGAAAGCAAAAACAGATAAAGAATAATAGAAGAAATTGTAAGATGGCATCAATTATAACACTAAAATGTCAGTCGTTTGTAAATGTTTGTTTATTGCGCCTGAACCATCTGTACACAATCTCTGAACTGTTGATGATGATGACTTCTAGGAATTATTAGTACGATTGTCTTCTATTCCAAAGAACAAATGCTGATGATGATTTTGCTATTTATTTGTTATGTTATGTTCTTTGAGTTCTTTATACATATTTGTTTTTCTTTCTTAGTTATTCTCGAACATTCATTGTAAAATGCTGATTCAAAAAAAAACAAACATTTGCAATTTCTATCTTTTTAATTTTCTTTGTGATATACAATTTTGTATTACTGGTTCCCTTTTTTCGGCCCCCACTGCTTCTTTGTCTTAACCATGTCATTCCATTTGGTAATGGATGTTTGTTATTTAATGCTCAATCAGCAACTTTTACAGCAGCACAACGACACAAAAACTGCTTGTTAAGTGACAAATTTGACATTAACAGAGTTAATAATTCAACAGCTAAGAATTTTCAAATGAAATGTACAAATTTTTGTTATTTTTTTGATTTATGCTCGTATTAACTAGATAATCTTTGAAATTCATTTGTGCGGGGGTGGGGTGGAGGTCATAAGAATTTTCTTTGAATTTTTGTTTTTGTGACAAAAGTTGCCAGAAACGTACAATTAAAATAATTTGCAGCTTTTTTTCTCATTTAAGCTGACAAGAACGTGTACTTCTCTGCGGGTACAGAGATATTATAAGAAAAAATTAGAGGTGTTCAAGAATAGTTTATTGGTTATTTCCTAATTCCTATAGGTGTCGGAATCATAATAAAAAAATTAACAGTGTTTAACGTTTAATCGATATGCGCGGTAAAATTCTTGAAAAATAAGTGAACCAATTCGGCCGATTTTAAATAGGAAACTTTTCAGGAGAATAATAAATACTTAGACAAATTTGTATTCGTTATAATCGTAGATCAAATTTTTCATCTTTCGAAGGTTGACTCAGATATCGGTCTATAACTTTTTGTCTTCTGAAACGATTTAGTCCATTTAAATAGTAAACTTCTTAGGACAATAAAATATGTTTAGTCAAAATTTCATTGAAATTTTCATTTCATTGAACAGATATACGAACATGGCTGAATGGACCCAGATTTTGATTGAAGAAATAATATATATACTATAAAGGATCTTGGATTAATCCTTCCTGGCATTAAAAACGGAAGGACAAAGTAAATGAGCCTTCAACGCCTCTTGTGCTAGTGGAGGAAATAAAAATTTTTGGTACATTTGTAGATCGAAACAATTATTATTCGCAAGGTTCAGGGCTGGACTAAAAGTAGATGAACGCAGATTCCCAAACAATTTATGTCTTGTAGCATGTGACCGAGTATTTTTATGTTGATGACTATATTTCCTTGTCTGATCGAATATTCTGATAATTTTGCGTTAATTACTCTTTACGAACGAATCAATAGTCCTCGGAACAGATTCCTTGTGATAGTAAAATCTGATGCACACAGGTCATAATGCATAATTTCAAATTTCGATCTCGACAGAATTTCACTGAGTTGATAGTGACATTCTCTGAACGATCGACACTTTCCACCAACCATTTTCTTCAGGCGGAAGAAGTTTATAAGACAACAGTAACCTTCAGTACAGTTTCTCTGTTCGATTAAACACTCTACACTGTACCACTCTTTACCTTCTAAATTTTATCTCAAAAAATAAATTTCTGGACAGAAAAATTATTTTAATGGATAATTGTCTCGTTTTGTTAGGTTTTAGAAATAAATTGATCGGTAAAGTCGTACAAAAAAGGGAGCAAAAATATAATTATGTTTACTGTTCTCTCAGGCGAGTAGATTATTCGGAATTAGTTACTCTAATTTTTAGTCAGTAAATATTATTGAAGTGCAAGGAATCATTTGAGTGAGAAAGCTATTTATTCACTAAATTTTTCTTGGCGTGACATCGGAAGGTATTTCGGTAAAGGAGAAGACTTATGTATGTCATGTCAGAAAAAAACGATTCTTTGGGTCATATTGAAAAAACCTCATTCATTCTTCTTATTTCCACAAGTCTTCCAATAATTAAGATGCTTATTTTCTGCTGAACTAAAACATAGAAAGTCTTAAAAGGCATTTCGAGGGAAGAATATTATTTTTTGTTAATTTTCTCTATAATTATATGCAATAAATTTCACTAATCCATCATTTGCGAACCCCTCTACTAAAAAACGTTTACAAAATATCCACAATATTCACATTTCAAAAAAATCCTTTTGCATTTTCACACCAATTTCTCAACACAACGACCTTCCATGTTTGTTTTCTGGCACAGTACAATATCTGTGTTTGTGTGCCTCTTCAATTTTTTCACAGCAAAAATTCCGAATTAAAAAAGAAAACAATCAAAGGAATATGAAAAAAAGATCACTGCCACAAAAAGTGGTAAGTAACAATAAACCAAGAAGGAGAAAATTGTTCAAAAACTCATACCTTTCCTTTAAAAAAGGATATAATGAAATTTTGCTTATAACTACGAAAGTAACGTGCGGAATGAGGGGGATTGAGGCAAATTGCAAGAGAGTGTTGGTGGAGTTAGGTGGAATTTTATATGATGTGTTATAGTAGTATTACGTTTGCCCAATTTAAATGCGCGTTCACATATATCATTCCGGTTGACAGGACAATTCTCTTATCTGCAAAAATCCAACAACACAAGCTACAGCAGCTCTCTAGCCATAGTTTTATAACACACAACACATTCATGGAACACACACGTAAAAGCCGTACAAGTCAGCCAAGTTTTCATACTCCTCTCACTTGAGTATAAATGTTTCATTTTAATTCTTTTTCTCTTTTTTTATTTATTTTAACATGCAAAAAACTTCAACATTTCGTATTTATGCACATCAAGCCTCAACATAACACATTTTTTCCTATGAATATTTCACAAAAGTATGAAAAACGAAAAAGAAAAAATGAGGAATTTTCTCAACAAATTTTTTTCAACGTTTGTTTAATACTTTTTTTTTAATCGAAATTTTTATTTCCTGTTTCTTTTCTACGTTTTCATACGAATAAAAATTTCCTTTTTTTTTTTTGGAAAAAATATGAAAAGTGGCAAATGTTATTTGAGTATGAATCCTTCGTGTTATTTACGCAATTCACACATTCTTTTTCATTTCGTACGTTTTTTATTTCATCCATTTAATCTTTTAAGAGTTTGTTTTTTTTTCTTTTATTACGTCTTCTCTCATGTGTTTTTTGTAATGCAAGAATGCAGATGTAACGGAAGTAAATTTATAAAATTATCACATGTTTATTCAAAATTGTGAAAGGATTTTGTAAACGTGTGAGTGTGTGTTTGTTACTTTACTATTTGCAATGACAAATTGATATAAAAATTCCTTTTGTAGAAGATGTTGCTGACAGAGAATTTTAAATTTAAAGAACAAAAATCTTTTAAATCTTAATCTGAAGTCGAAGATAGGAATGCTGTCCTGAAAATTATATTTATTCAAAACTAGAAAATATCACAGCAAATTTACTAAAATGTATAATAGAAAAAAATGTATATAAATAAATACTTTACTGGAAAAGAATAAAAACTTTAGCTGTAAAAGTTCTTATGATATTCAGTAATTAATATAAAGTTTATATGGGGGATACTCATCCTATTAATCTTTATCCTTTAAGTCCTATAAGAAAGTGTTTTGGGAAAATCTTTTGCGACAGTGACAGTTTTTTAGATGGCCAACATTTGCTTTGTAAGGGGAGTAGCTGGATCCTATATAATCCTGACATTAACAAAATTTGTGTTCTCCCTGTATTAATTTTATTGTTAAAAAAAATCATTTGATTCGTATGGGCAACACCTCTGCCCTTCATCCTTTCCGCAATGAGGAATTCAAAATGAATACAAATAAGACATTAAAGTCGATCAAGCCCAACTATTTAACACCCTACCCCACATTAATGGTTATAAATGGTATTTACCAAAATTTAATGACCGACCCTCGTATAAATTATTTTTCTAATTTATGCTTATGAGCGCAATATATTGTTGTGGTAGCAATATTTTTGTGAGATTTGTGTGTTTTAAGAGGATTTTTCTGGGAGAAATTTAACGGAAACTAGAGGAAATTATGGACCGTCCCTCGTAAAATTAGATTTTTGCTTATGTTTATTCTTATTAGAACAATTGCTATTACAATACCAACGTATATGTGAGATTTAAGCCCGTTTATTTAAGATCTATAAAGAAAACTGCACCGATTCTCGTATAGTATGGCACATCGTGTTGTATGTTATAAGAGCTATTTGTGCGAAATTAAAATCGCATTATATTATGGAATTTTATGACCTTAAAACTCCATTACGTAAGGAATATTTGTAGTGGGTCCAATATTTTACTGGACCGATCATCAACAATTTTAAATAACATCGTCCTTGAGCTAAAATAGTGGCACATAGTTTTATCAAGATATCTTAAGAACTGCGACCTGTATTTTGTTGACAAATTTTACATGGCCAACAGGCTGATGGACAGTTATATTGACATTATTAAATAAACTCAGTGTAACAGTTTCAGATATATGCAGTATTAAAAATCTTATTTGAAGGTTTTACTATCTTGTGACCTACCGAACATTTGTGTCTATAATATTCCTTGTTAAAGATGTTTCTATCTGCTTAATTTGATTAAATTTGTTTTGATATTGTTAGTTTCGTCTGAGGGGTCACATTTCCCCATGCCCTATTTGAAAGTTTTCAAGTATACACTGAACAAAATATCATAGTTAATATTAACGAAAATTTTTCGTAGAACTTTAACGAGAAAAGGTGATAAATAAACAGATGTTTATTCTAATTAAAAATATGATATATTAATAGATTCTTTTGTAAGGGGTGAATACTACAGGTGTCCCATCCGAACTTTCCTACTATGTTATTAAGCCTTGTCTTTTTATACAAATTTTCATGAAATTTGTTGTTATAGATTCAAATATATTAAACGTTAAATATTTCTTTGTAGGAGGTACGCCTCCCAACCTCCATAATCCATATAAAAAAGTTTTTATTTAAGAAGTTATCTCGGATATTGATCTATAACTTTTTTTCTACAAAACCTCTTTTACTGGATTTTAATACTAAACCTTTCAGGACATTAAAATTCTCAGACCAAATTTTATTGAACTCTATCTGGTTTATTTCCAATTTCAATTAAACACTCCCATTTATAACTTTGAATATCAACGCATCTATCATTTCTTGCTTCCTTCCAATATCTTTTTTCTCCTCGATTCTAAATACCTTCATATCTAATCATATAATTAAGAAAGACGTACCAGTTCGTCTAATGGTATCAAATTTGCAAAACTTATTAGAATTTCTTGGTTCATAATATAAGTGCCGTTTCTGTTTATTCCAATTCCACTTAAACACCCAATTTATAACTTTTGAATATTCAAACTCATATCTATCAACTTTTTCTTGCTTCCATTTCACAAATATCTTTTTTCTCCTCGACATTCTTAAAAATAACAACTTCATATCAAATGTCATAATTCACAATAACGAAAAAACTAATGCCCTAATTATCTCCAAAAACTGAAAAAAATTGTATTCTCGTAACGTTATCCACAATGTCAAAAATGACGACTACTTTACTGCAGCAATCAGTTTCAAATATACAAAAAGTATATATTGCCAACATTGTAACACAAAAGTCATAAAATGATCCAAAACAAATAAAAATGCAACCAAATCAAACAACAATAAACTCTACTCTCTCTCTCTCTCTCTCGCTCTTTCTCTCTAATTCACTATATTATCAAAATTCATCCGAAAAAAAACAAGAAAATCGAAATACAGCAAAACATATAACGAAAAACGCATAAAAATTTTTGACGTATTGGCTAAAAAACAATAAATCTCAGCGATAATTGCAATAACAGACAACAACAAAAACATAATAAAACTGACATGGACATGGACGGACGTCAGAGTATAAAATAACATTTTGCTAATATTAGAAACAACAACTTCATTTGTAGTTTTATATAATTTTTTTTTGCAAATTTTTGTTCGGAAAACAAAAAAAAAACTATATATTTTTTTGTTGAGATAAACATGGTCCAAAACATGTTGTTAAAACAGCCCACCCGCAATTTTCAACAATTCCATTTTTCCAATACAATCACAACACATATTTTCATGCAAACACAAGTACACAGAATTGAGATGATTATGGAGACATTTTGACAAAATTTGAAATTTTAAAAGAGGAGCATTTAGGAGAGAATGGAACGAAGGGTTAGTAAAAAGTCCATAACATTAGGAAAATGAGGTAAAGGAAAACTATAGCTTATATATGTAGTATATTTTATAAACATGTTTTTGTAAGTGTGTGTAACATGTTTTAATGTGAGTGTTGCCAATAAATTGCAAATCAAAGTCAAATTTTTGGCACATGCAGACATATTAGCGTCCTACCCACCAACTGTGATATGATATGTTTTCTGCTTTTTATTCCTTTTTTTCCTTTTGGTTATAACTATTTGTAGGTTTATTTGTTTGCATGTATGTAAATCTATTGATGTCTGTATTTTGTACTTGTATTTTGAATTGCTTTGAACATTTCTATGTTTCTATGTTTAATCGAAGACTGAAAATAACAACAATAACAACCATAGAGCTAAGTTATAATAAACACACATGCATATACATTTATATAATCATATGTGTGTGATTGTATTTGAACAAATAGAGTTGTATCAAATATTGCCAGAAGGCGTTACAGTTTATCATCCGTAAATAGGAAGGTATACAATATACTTGAGTATTGGTGTAGGAAATAAATAAATTCTGATAATATTTAACTTAAATCACATCATTTGGTTTAATTGAGGGGACCTCTGAGGACTTGTAATAGCCTCTAGGGGTTTACAAGCAATAATATCAGCTCCTCTGGTGCTGGTGAGTTTAATATTTCATAACTATGAACTAATTGTTTAAATAATTGTCCACACTTTTTGTCAGTCCTCTTATCCTCAATTTTTTATCAAAATGATTCAAATATATAATATATTCCAAAATTACACCTTCAATATATAGCATATAACTAACAGTTTTCATATAAATGCCCGATGTCTGCAGAGGAGTAGTATCTCATTGATCTTACAAAACAGTAGGAAATAAATTGACATCAAAGTCGATTTAAAATTTCTTTGTTGGCTTGATGATTCTCCAAAAGCTTTCAAAATATATTTCATTACGTTTGAGGGAAAAATGATATACAAGTTTTCGGTAGTACCGGGGAGATTAGTATCCCCCAATAAAGAAAATGTTATTATTGATTTTGAAAAATACAGCACGTCAAAATGGAAAACATGTTGAGTGGAAAAAATCTGGGGCAAAATCGCCCCATAAAATGTAGATTTAAACTCAGGGGGAAAGGTGCTTCCCATAGAATGCAGATTTTAACAAAAAAATTTTATTCTATCTGTATGGAGCCCGATTCGTCTTAAAAATGCACATGTAGTTTCTAAAGGATTATAAAGAATCATTATATTAAAGCATAATCGAATAGTATTTCCTATTCCCTTGCTTAAGTTCATGTCAACAGTATATTCCAATGACTTATATGTGTCTTTAGAGGGGAAACGATTACATTCTGACAGACATCAGTCAGTTTACAGAGGACTGGGTAAAGACATCGATTTGAAAGTCGATTCAGAAAAAGAATTATGGACTGATGACTTATACAACCTCCTAATACCAAATTATTGTTATAACGCTTATAACTTAACGTGTGATACCTTTAGTAAAAAAAGATCCGGTCTATAATATTTTTGGATAGAGTATAGGTGCCCTTTGCGAGAAATCTCACGAAATTTACACATAAATAATGTATTGACAACACATTATTGTTGACTTTAAAATAGAGGGAAAGAGCATGGGAAGTGTTATCAACCTTAAAAAACTAAACCTTTAATATCGTATATTCTGAAGCCCTTAAAGTTAATTTCTTAAATGAAAAAAAAACACAAAACATTTTGATTAACTTTTTAATATCGCATATTTCTGAAACTATCTAAGGAAAATTAATGAAATTTGGCGCTTAAATGAAACAATAGAAGCAAAATATTATAGACTACATAATTTTGGGATATGACGCTATTGATTGGTATCCTATTCAATAATTCAAAAACTATACATGCTTTGGTGTTGTCAACGGGAGCAATAAAAGGTTAAACATTTTGTTACATACGGTTAAAAGCTTTTCCAGGTCTCATAATTGACTTTTGGTGCAATCAACCAAAGTTATAAAGATATGCTCCTCTACTATCCGTATATTAAATTTCAAATCGAAAGTTACAAATTTATTGCAAAAATCAATTCTGCTTCACAAAGCAGTTCCTGAATTATTTTTATATAAAAATCATGGAACTATTTCTTCAATATCAAATTTCACAATTATCCTTTTGTCTGATTATTTCAGATTATCAAATTTTAATTTCTTAAAATTATTATTCTTAATAATAAAGTCCAATTTTCTAAGACATAATCATTTACCCTAAACCCAATACATTTACATCTATCCAACTGTGGTACATTTTCTAGACATTCATTTGGGGGCAAGAGGAGTGACATTTGTTTAACAACATCTCATTTCCAAATGGTCATCGCTTAAAATGAACCTTTTTGCTGAAAACATCTACAACAAAATACATTTCTCCATAATG
The DNA here is from genome assembly GCA_004302925.2 of Cochliomyia hominivorax. Taxonomy (NCBI): domain Eukaryota; kingdom Metazoa; phylum Arthropoda; class Insecta; order Diptera; family Calliphoridae; genus Cochliomyia; species Cochliomyia hominivorax. The sequence goes on from PYHX02000467.1 coordinate 103,211,480, forward strand.
TTTGTAATGCAACTATTTTTTTATATATGTATGTGTGTGTGTGTGCATCTATGTTCATCATATGAATTCCTTTTAAAACCCACCTACTACTTGTTTTTGTCATTTGATGTCTAAGTATTTTATGACATTTTTGGTTATTTTGCCACATGTTTCCAATATAAGGAATATTGCTTTTGGTCTAAAATGTTACTTACGTGTTTGTACATGTTTTCTACTTTAAAAGCTAAATTTTGTAGGTGGCCAGGACACGTACATGTATGACATATACAAACACACACACACACATGCAACAAACATATTTACGCAAATAACCAGCAATGAAAACTTTATATAGTATTTCGATGAGTAGGGGGCAGAAGTGGCGAGGAGTCGAGAGGTCAGCTGGGCAGTTTTGGATATGTTATCACCACCCAAAAAGTAAATGGCATCACATTATAAACTTATCGACATGTACTTGTAGTATTTCCTTCAGATATCACAATTTGACATAACATTAGTATGAGAAATATACAGACATTTGTTGTTTCTCGAATGGCGTTTTACAGATTCTGACAAAAGTAGTGGTGGTGGTGGTAATGGTGCAATTGAAGGGGGTATCATGTTATATAATGTAGTTGGCTCAGTTGTCATCTTAGTAGCAATATTATTAGTTTAGTGGTACATACATTTTTGGAAAAGGAGGAGTTGCATGTGACGACTCTTTAACATATAATTTGCTTACAAACCTTTTGGGTACTTGAGAATATGTCACGTTGACTGCAGTCACCTTATGTAGAGGGGAGGTGAGCATAGTCTTTTGGTATTTTTGGTAAAATTTGACATGTTTCCAATTGCTATAAATGTGTCCTTCATATTAACATTATCATCGAAATAATACAATTCATATACGAAAATAATATTTACATTTCACTCCAAAAAAAAATCGTAACTTGTTTTCCAATCTACATATTTTACATAAGTTTTACTCTTCTAAATGTGATAATGAGAAAACATGTTTTGTTTTACGTTTAACTAAAGAAAAGTGTATATGGGTGCGTCCGCCTGTATGCCCGGCCATTTGTTTGTCCGTCCGTCCGTCCGTCTGTCTATCTATTTGAAAACTCTCAAAACTAAATGACTTTTCATGTCACGTGTCAATTGAGCATGTACTTTGGCAAATTTCAGTCAGTGTCATTAGTAAATGAGTAAAATTTTTAGTGTGTTGTTATTGTTGTTGAAATAGAAGTAGTAGTAATGGCAATCGTAGTAGGTGTTACCGCTACATGTTCTCTAACATATAATGTCAATTTGTAAGCGTTAGTTCAAGTTACCAAAACGGGGCGTTATGCTGTTTTTTTTCTTTTTTCTTCCATACAAAACGCCCTCTAATGGATAATGATCTGTAGTTGTAGTTATCTCGATTGTTGACATTTTTTATATTTAGATAGTCAAGTATCATTAATCTATAAAATTACTTGAAGTTGTTATTTTTTTGGGACATTAATATATTTTAAATAAAATATTTTAATTTGAATTAATTAAGAAAAATCTGAATGTTTTATCCACCGGTTAGTTTCTGACATTCTCAACTTCAAACTAATTTAAATGCAATGAGGTATTTTCGACATCATCATAATTTTTGACTTTGTAAACTTAAACGGAATTATCTCTATATCTCCAGAAGTAACAAAGGTTCTATTATTTTTTATAGAACCAGGAAGAGAAGAACTCCCATAAAAAAACAATTAAGGTTGAAATTTAGTTCATATTATTTTGGCCTGTCTTGGTTCTTCCCGGAATGAGATTTTATGGAAAAATTAAGATAAAGAAAGTCGGTTCATAATTTCTTGTGGCACCTCTATAAGCCTCCCGGAAGAAATAATTTTAAAACTCAAAAACTTAACATAAATCTAAGTGTCACAATTAGGTACTGCAAACTTGAGAATAAATTATAAAATCAAATTATACGAGGGTCGTTCATTATTTTTTCGTAACTATAATTTTTAACCGACAATGTCGTATTGGGCGTTAAATAGTCAGACTTGAACGATTTCGTTCTTACTGTTTTACATTTCATCTATAAAAAGATGTCATTGACTGTATTTTCAAAATGGTCTTTCAGCTCAAAATTACCACACATCAATTGATTTCTATTATTAAAATTTATAAATAAAATATTACCATATAAATTTAATTTAACCTCAAAATTATTTAACAAACAAAAAATCAATTTTCTTTGTTGCAAAATCTAAGAAAAACTATTCCAAGCTAAATGAGCAAAAACACACACATACACACGTTGGTTTGTTAGTAATTTTTCTATAACATTTCCTTTTTGTCAGAAACATAAAACGGAATCTCATACATATAAAATGCATAAGAAAAGAATGAAAAACATGAATTCAATTTAATGCAAGTTATCTTAACGAACCCAGAAATGTATCTTATAGTTTTGTTTTCCTCAGTTCTCTTTTTTATAAAAGAAAAACACAAAACCAATGGTCTCATGAAAATCAAATGAATGACCTGGACGTTGGTGAAACAGGCAAAAAAAAACTTTAAATGTCAATTTTATTGTATGAAACAAAGTTTAAGAGATAAAAATACAACAATTTGAGGAAAAAATAAGTAAATAAAACTTTCTTTTTTTCTTATTTCATTATTATAAAATTCTCGTCTTCTTTTGAGGTAGAACATGTAATGGAAATGAATATGGGGAATACCGGTATATTCCTATGAAGCAATTGAGAAAAAAACAGAGTGAAGGTAGTACAAAAAGCTCGTTAAGGATGTTGAATTTTTTTTAGTTCAATTGTGGAGAAAGTTAGAAGAAACGACTGTTATAGAATTGTTATAAAGGTATACCCTACTCGATAGAAACGAGGTAACGTTAGTTCATAAAGCACTAAAGTTTCTTATCCAATATCTACATTTTTTCACATGCTGTCGAAAGTATTTACAAAGGAAGATGATTAGTGAATAGGATTCGACGTACAAGGGAGAGGACTTAAATTATTATAAATGAAAAGAGGTTAATGGAAAATTTAGGACAGTAAGCAGTCTTAATTCAATCTTCTTCAATATTAATATATAATACACCTAGAGTAATAAACAAATATGAAGTGAAAGAAAATTTTGGACGTATATGACCAAGAAAAGATGTGTTCCCTATACAAATGAAAATATGTTTATAAAAAGTTTTTAATTTTGTCCTTATTAGTTTTATATGAAAACTGACAAACTTCGTTTTGCCAAACAAAACTTAAGGACTTTGCTGGTCCTAAGCAAACATTCCTATAAGTTCTAAATTTTTTCCAGTGATGGTGCTTTTTAGTAGCATAATAAGTGCAAAATTTTAAAACGTTTGCTGTTAAAGTTCTTTAGATATTCGATAATCAATATTTGCTTTGTATGGGGGGTACCTCTCACCTGGTCCTATAGGATTTTTTATATCCCATGTTACTTTCGGTTATATTAGGATCATTCTATGAACATTTCATCAATATTGGCCCAACCGTTTTGGAGTCTATACGTTACATAAATACATGCATACATTCATACATACATACATACATACATACATACATACATACATTCATACATACACACTTCCTATTTATATATAGTTAATTTAGTGGGAAAAATTAATTTAGTGGGAAAACAGGTAGGATCTGAAGGAAAGATATCCCTTATCCCAATCTTAAAATGTAGTCCTATGAAGCAAATTTAAAGGATTAAATGGGAATCTCATAGGAATATGAGAAAAGACACCCCTCAGCAAAGGATGTATTATTTTTTTGGTTATGTAATATCGTGCAGCTAAGAAAAATCTAGAAAAAGTTATGGACTGACTATCGTAAAATTTCGAAAATCGATTTTCACTTTTATTCTCCTAAATTTAACAAAATTTTACTGTGATAAGGAGTTTGTCATGAACCTATGGAAAATAATGGACCGATCATCGTATGATTTAGAATATTTTTATGAATTATTTGTACCAGAACTTTCCTGAGATAAAACCCCCTTTCCGAGAGAAGCATTTGCATGGGGTCTAGGTGAAACAATGGACCCATTATCACCAACTTCAGTAGCCATCAAGATATCTTCAATTGCCAGCTAGCCGTATAGACAGACGGACGGACATCGTTAAATCGTCTGAGAAAGCGATTCTGAAGAGAACGATATATTTCAAAATAGGTTTTTTATCCATTAAACACATCTCTAGAAACGCTATCCGTCTATCTCACCTTCTCCATTTCAGGAGGTTAACGGATTTCTCCCGTATCTATCCTTTCGAAACATCGCCATCTATACTATTAGTTTTGAAAAGTGCATCTTACAAATTCGATTTGGTCCTAATAAAGGTTATTTCTCTAACATTTCTTAGTAATTTCCTCTAAAAAGAAAACTAAATTGCACAAATGAAGGAAAGTTAACAACAATTCAGAATTCCAAACTCATATACACAAAACATAAAGGAACAGACAAGAGAGAAAATATATAACAGGATGACAAATACTAAAGATACTTTTAGTAAAGGCGTCCAAACAAAATAAATGGTTTACATTATTTTATTTGAAAAATAGATAGGAATTGATTGTACAAACACAAAATAAAAAACAGCAGATACTCATATCTAAACTTGGTTGCCTTCACACGGTAAGTACTTTGTTTGTCTATTCCAATTTAATATAATCACAAGATAACAAAAAAATCTTCAAGTTGTCTTAAATTTATACAATACACCCCTCACCATTCAAATCTATAACATTCTGAAATGAAGTACGACCATATAAATGTTTACACTCATTCATCACCCATACTAATGTTTCGCTTATAAGCAAGTGTCTGTGTGAGTGTGTATGCGTTTTTGCGTAAATTTTAAATCCCATTTTCATCATTGTTTCTAATTTTCAATTCAATTGATTAAAACGCAATTCGATTAGCAATGCTTTTGTAATAGAACGAATAGAATGAACACAAAATAAACGAAAAAGAAAAAAATAGAAATAATAAATTAAATTTTCTTTTAACGCGGCAAGATTGAAAATATATTTTCATAGCACACGAAATACTATTAACACCACATAAGCGGCGGGAAAATGGCAATAAAGTAGTAAGTAGTAAAACGCGGAGCACTTAGAAGCATCAGCAATATCAGCAACAGTGCCTCCGTGTATGTGTGTAAATATAATCATCAATTTAAACGACCTTTTTTATTTGGCGGGATTCATCTAAACATATCACATAAGGTGGGTAGATTTAAAATGATACAAAAAATATGTATAATATTAGTAAACTTCATTTTAGTTTCTTTTACATGTCTGGGATGGGATACCTTTTATCTCGGAACATTTCCTAATTGTTTACTTTAGTGTGACTATATATTTTTTTTCTATCTGTCATACAGTTTTATACCCTCCATCGCCAAGAATGATGAAGTGGATATATTAAACTTGTTATTCCGTGTGTAACGTTAAGGAGGAATCACCTAAGACATAAAGTATATATTTTCTTGAATCAAATCAAAATCTGAGTCAATTTATGTATGCCCATTTGCCTTTTTTACGCCTAGAAAATTGTCTGAATTCAATGAACCTTTGCCGGATTTAAACAGATTGTAACCATAATATACAGTTATATGTACTTCACTAACGTACAAAAGAATCTTCAAATTCGAATCAATAGAAAAAAGTTATTGGCGGAAGTATGCAAAATATTGATACATCCCAAAATCATTTGATATTTTGCTATAGTTCTCATAGTTACCTTCTCAGAATAGAGTTTTTATCATTTAAAGCTCCCAAGTATGGAAAAATTTTATTAAAATTCGAAACAGTTGCTGATCTAACATTCTTGAATATACGTGAACGAAAAATAGCTTTTCTGATCCAATATTAATATAAAAATCTAGAAAATTCCAATTTCGTTTATATATAATTATTTTCCAACTAAATCAAAATTCACATAAAATTCTCAATTCATCCACTCATGATTCATTCTAGTTCTATATATCTTTTTCAGCTTTTTACGAGTATCCTGTTGTGCAAAAAAATGGGGATACGTAAGGTTACGCAATTGCAAAATTGCTAGGGAATTCCTTGTCACCAATAAAGCAACAGTACAGTAACACCAACAACAACTACTATAAATATACATTAACTACAATAACAATACAAGCATCGATGCCAAACAACAAAAAAATGAAAAACGCGATATCAATATCCGCAAAAAAAACAAACAACAAATGTTCTCTTACTCTGAAGAAACAACGAAATCATCAAGCTCTTTGTTAATAGAGGGTGGTGTTATCCTGTCAAATGGTTCTTTTGCACACTAATGTTTCATTTTTTCCCATATTTCTATTACTTCATTCTTCCTAAGAATTCTTATTTTTTATTGTTGTTAAAATATTCATAGTAATTTCATTAATGTTACATATATTCGCTTACTTTAAAATTCATCACTACCGCATAGGAAATTGTTTATTCGTTTAGGAGAAAAGTGTGAACACGGAAAAGTGTGTACAAATGAAATTGAGGATGGGAATTGTATTAAGATCACCTCAATCAAAATTACAAATTATTTGTTGAACTAAATTATTAAAAGCGATTTTGAATAGTGAACATTGTTCGAATAAAAAACCGAATAAAATTAATTCTATTTAATTTAAATTACTTAAAATTTTCAATTAAACATTTTAATTAATCGAATATATTCGAATCTGTATTTGAGTTATAAAATGAAAAATGTAGGGAGAAAAATTATGGTAAAGGGTGACTTACATACAAAATTTGGGCAATTGTTACATTTAATCCCACCAAAGGGATATTAGGAGGGGAGGGGTTGTATGGGACCTCTAAAAATAATGTACCGATCTTCATATGGTTTGGCACAACGGCAGGAGAATATTATAAGACTTATTTGTGCCAAATTTCGTTAAAATCACTTTATATTAGGACGTTCATTACCTTAAAATCCTATTTTGGGAGGAGTACTCGTACGGGCGTTAAGTGAAATAATATACCAATAATCACCAGCTTCAATAGACATTGTCCTTAAATCAATATAATGACAAATGTCAGATTTCATCAATATATCTCTAATATTGCGACCTTCACTTTGTTCACAAAGTAAACATGGACAAACAGCCACCTAGATGGACGGACATCATTAAAGTCGAACGGTATACTTAAAAGTCTGCTTGCATTTTCTTATGGAAATGTTTTAGTGGAAAAATCTAGGATCCAGGTTTATTTTAAACCAAATTATTCGAGACTTCAATAGATTTGTCGGAGATATTTTAGCACTCAGGATTAATGAAATAAATCGTTTTTTTTTTTTTTTTTTTTTTTAATTCCTCCGGTACAGACTTTAAGAGAAATTAACTCACAACCATCATTTAACATCATTCAAGTATAATAGGTGAGTAGTGGTAGCAGTTTACATTGATGATGTGATGGAAACAAGAAACCAAAAAAAAACACACCAAAAGTAACATTGCATTTTATTCGATTAAAAATTCTTTGTATGTATTACGTACACACACACACTTGCACACTTTTAAGAAGGATACATTTGTGATTACATATATATGGTGATGTATATGTGTTAGTGTTATATTAAAAGAAAACAATTTTTATGTTTTGTTTGGCAATGACAACCATTAATCAGTCTGCACTGAAATGTATGCATGACGGCAAGTTCTTTTTTGCTATTGTGTTAATGTTTGCCATGAGTGTGTGTGTTACACATAACGGTTTATTTGTTCGGCTTGCTTGTATATGCTAGATGGGACGCTTATAGTTGACTTACTTTTTGTATACAGTTCTTTTTCCTGTTGTGTTATTTTATTTGTTGTTTTTTTTTTAATTTAATTTTATTTTTTTTTTTTTTTCTCTCTTAGTTGCATTCATTTCATTTAATTCACAGGTGAGTTCTTCTTCTTGGGGGTTTTGAATCATTAAAATGATATCCTGTGTGGAAAGGAATGTGAATTTTAATTTTAAAATTAAAATAAAGAAAATTCGATTTAAATTGAAATTTTGTTGCTAAGATTATTTTCTCTAAAGGGAGAAAAATGAGCAATTTAGGAGGAATCTTTTTTTTTTTTGGTAGAGTGAATATATATTAAATTTTATTTTGACTTGAAGTCTTTCAAACACATAATTTTTCATCCTTTGTCAACGGTTTTTTTTAAGTTTAATAATTTTATTATAAAAAAAAATTTAATGTTTTAAAAAAATTTCCGGTTTAAAGTTACCGAAATTTAAGAGTACATGATCATTGTCAGCTTTGAAAAACAATTGCATACTTTAAGGCTGTTTAAAAAACCGATCTCTTACAAAGCTTTTCAAACTATAAAATATTATATTTAAACATTTTTATCTCTCTACTGTGGAGTAAGGAAACGAAACCACTAAACTAACATTTTAAAGTCTTTTATTTGATTAAAGTTGTTATTGCACTTTACAAAAATATATACGTTTTAATAGCTTGAATAACTAGTGATAATCACCTTTTATTATAGTGCTTCCTGTCATTTTTTTAAACATTCCTTCATGTAAATTTCGGTATTCATAGAGCCTGTTGTAACATATGGATTTGCTTCTTTTGCTAGAACTAAATATTAGCATCAGCAACAAACATTTTTGACAAGGAAGTTCCACAAGATCTGCAAGTTATGTCATCCATACGAAGTAAGAATATTTTTAATTTTTAAGTAACCGCTCTACACTGAATTTAGGTATGTCCATCTATCCGACTGTCTTCCTGTCTGTCCAGCTGGCTGTTCATGTAAACGTTGTGAACACTCTATAGGTCACAATTTTTCATAAATTTGATGAAATTTGGCATTTTTTATTCAAGAACAAATTCTTTTGAAATTGGTCATATACGGTGTTAAATTCCAAATGCGTCCCATACAAATGTTCTCCCAGAATGTGGTTTTATGATCATAAAATATAAAGCGATTTCAACGAAATTAAAAAGAAGGTCTTATGGTATTCTAAATCAAACTAGGCGAAGGTTAGTCCAATTCTTCACAAAGATCCCATAAAAGCCCCATTCCACGAGGATAAGCCCATTATTTCTTCTAGCTTCGATATAAACCCCCGGAAAAATCCTTTCCAAACGCATAAATATTAGTACTAAAATAATGTAACTCTAAGTTATTCATAATTCATAAAAGAAAATTATACGAGGGTCATTCATAAACTTCTCATAACTAAGCTGCTTTCTTACCGGATGTGTTTGGATTTCTTTTCAAAATACTTTCTACTTTTTTTGGCTTGAGAAACATCATGTGCATCATTTCTTCTACCTAAATCAAGATTTCTACCAAAGAACAGGATCTTCCGGCAATGTTTTAAAACATTGGTAACAGCTTCAAGGCTGACGTTTGAAAGTTTGGCCAACTTTTTATGGAACCCTTTTCTTTAATGTCATTCATTTAATCAAATGAACAATAAATAAATAGTTTGACATTAAGCATAATAACTGACATGTTTTACAAAAAACTAAATCAAATAAAAGTTGAAATTATTAAAAGTTTTAATGAAAACCTGTGTTAAGATTTTTTCGATCTCAGTCCTTATGTCTCAAAAAATAGTTTACTTATCATTTTCCACATTAAAATAAAAATCTTTTACAAAATCTTTAGAGACAAGTACAAATATCTGTTAAACTACTTGACTTCATTTTTCTTTATTTCCGTTTTATAAAAATCAAATAACAAAAACAAATTCCTATAACATTTATTGAAATTACAAAAAGTTATATAAACCAAATGGCACATAATATTATTATTATCGTCTATGAAAAGTAGCTGGTAGTTTTCGTCCTTTCATTGAGATATAAAAAATTATACACTTAACATACGTTTCAGTGCCAAAACAGATGACAATGACAATATAAAAATGTTTGGAGAAAAATTGAAAAAAGAATATAAATATCTTCTTGATTTTGAAGTGGTTGTGATGAACATGTTTTCCTTAAGTCATTTATTGAAGATTTTTTTTCTTCATTTCATATCACATTTGAGAGGGTGTCAATAGGATTTGAAGTGCATATCTTCATTTGATGATATTTCGAGATGGAGTTTTGAAAATGATAGCAATAATATTTTTGGAGAAAAGAGGAGGATTAAAGTAGAAGAAAGGATAATAAAGAAAAAGGATAAAAATCGTTAAGAATTTCGTAGTAAACTTTAGTTTCTGATTAAAATGAGTGACCAAAAAGTAGGTATTAAATATTTCTTGGTCTTACAAAAAGTTGAACAAGCATTCAAAGGTGCCGTCCAACTGTTTCCAGTGTTGTAAAAGAATACCGTGAGAACTTGTCTATAGATATGAGATTTGGACAAGGTAGAAGAAATACTCCACATAAGGTTTCTAAAGCCAAAATAACATATGCAAAAGCGGTCCCAATACAACTGTTAGGAAGTAGCTTAGTATTCGAACTATTTGGGACGAAAAGTTAAAGCTAGCGCAGGCTTAAGTACATACAAGGCTGAAAAAATTCCAAACGGTAACGTTGCTAAAAATTTAGAGGCCAAAAGCAGAGGAAGGAAATATCTAAACAGATTTTTCTGGGTCAACAATTTTATGCTGCTGATGGGCGAAGAAATGTTGAAAAAAATTAAGGACCCGAAAGCATTAAAATTTTTCAAAGAGTCTCTTGGTATGGCAAGTAATATGCAGTTTGGGCAAAGAAGCCAATAATTTGTTACAACGGATTCTATAAATACCGAAAATTTACATTAAGGAATGTTCACAAAAAAAAGGCTGCTTCCATTCATTAGACTTCATAATGTGTCCACTTATTTTCCTGTCACTATGGTATGGTACTAAAGCCTTTGAGTGGCATAAATACAATGTGAATAATTTAGTATTTGAACCAAGAAAGGAAAATCTTACAAATTACCTGGAGCTGAGGCCAGGGGAGACATTTTGTTAGAAGAAAATTGAAGAGCACAAAAGAGGCGTCCCAAATTGTTGTAGATTTTAAATTGAGATAGACTACCTGTTCAAGCGAAGATTCTACGCAGCCGAATATTAAATTTTATTTAAAAGATAATCTGACCCGATTAGAATGAAACTATACAAAATACATTTTTTCCGAATAAAAAACTGAAAATAAAGTTTTCATTTCGTCTCTATTTCCCATCTTCAAAAATGGTTTTTGTCAAAATCAAAAATTCACAAAAAAGACCCTTGATCTACTATAACCAATGTACATTTCCTTATTCCATATTTATTAACTTCTGTGCCCCAACAAATTCTTAAAACATTTATAAACTTAATAAATTTAACAACATGACAAAACAATTTGTTTAACTATATTTTAGTCCTAAATCTCTGGCTTTAAACCAACACACAGACACACACCAAAAACTGTCTAAGACTCTTTCATCATTTTTACAGCAAAAAAATCGATTTTTGCAATTCAAAAGAAAACAAAAAAATGTTTATGTTTTTGTCTGCAAAACAACATAAAATTTGACCTCGACTTTGAGATGTCAAATAAAATAAATAATCAACATAAAAATTATATATAAAGAAAAGAATCTTGACCTAAAGCAACATGGAAACAACAACTGATAAGTTTAATAATAATAAAAATAAAACTGAAGAAAGAACACGACATAAACATAAATAAAATGGTGTTAAAAATTACAAATATCAGCATGACACTACAACTTCCGGTAACGCAAAATAATAATAGCAACAACAACAACAACAAAAGTAAAACGACGTTAAAATTCAACAACAATTTCGGAAGTGCACTTAACGCACATAAAAACGAAGAAAACCTGTTGAATACTTTATTTAAGTTTCAATTTTTTTGGTTGTAAAAATAACATAAAACAGCTTAAACACACACACACAAACACATACTCATGTAAAGAAAAACTACAACAACAAAAAAACATTTAGCCTAAACAAATTCAATTTGACAGTTAACTGACAATTCAGCTACAACTGACACCAGTTTAGCTGTGCTGAACCCAACCAGACAAAGGAGACAGCAGCAGGAGCAGTTGAAGAGAAAAGTGTTTTGTAAGCATTACAATACAAAAAAAACTGGAAAAAACATGACAAAAATAATCATAAACTTTTACGACATTTCATTCATTCATTCAGTTCACTTTTTCTTTTATTTTATTTTTGTATTCTAAAACTTTTTACTTTCGCTCTCCTCTCCTCGCTTCTTCCAGCTCACACATTCCCTGACAACACTTGTCAAGTCAAGTTTAAAGGAAAAAGTGCAGTAGGAGGCAGTAAAACGAAAATAAATGTTTACGATTTTTACGACTTTTCGACACGTGTTAAATGCGTAAAAAATTACCCGTCGTGTATTTGTATTAAAGTTTCACATACATATACATTATTTCATTTGTATGCGTGTGCCGGAAATGATTAAACATAAAACTAACCTACGATTCTCTAAATTGAAATAAAAAATTCTTTAAATTTTTCATTTTTGTTTTAAATTCATGCAAAAAAATATCGATAAATAAATTAATTTTCAAATTATTTGTAAACAGAGACATTGAAAATTTAATATTTATGTTTTGTTTCCCTTATGATATATTTGTCTCTTTCTATTTGCAAATGGAGAATGGGGGAAAAGAGGAAGTATATTGTAAGAGAGCAAGAGAGAGAGAGAGAGAGAGTGAGAGAAAATATACAGGAAATGATGGATTAACAAAGAAATAAAAAATACGATTCTCTATTAATGTGTCAAAAACAGCCATAAAACACACCCTCATCTTATAGCCAGTAAGATATACACACCTCAATTTCCTTATATTTATTTTTGTACCTTTTTTTATATTTTATTGTTTTTAAGATTATGGTCGAATTTAAAATACTTTAAATGAAGAATTAAACATTTATAGAGTTTTTCATTCAAGGGTTCGTTTATTTTAAACCGTAGATAGATTTGTCCTATTTAAATAGATATATAATACCATCCATCAAGATTAATTAAGAAATAAATGTAGGGACATAATAAAACTTCTGCTGGTAAGAGGATAACACATCTCCGTGCTCTATCTATAACATGTGGATATTATCGCTTTATCAGAAAATTTCCTGTTACTGTTTCAGAGAACGATAATATTGTTCGTAGGGGGATATCACTCCTATATGTCCTACCTGAAAATTTCTAAAAATCATGTTTTTTTTTAAAGAGAATTTCATAATTTTTTTTAACACTTTAAGAAATATCCAAAGTTTTAATACTAAGGAGGATACGACTTCGCCGTGTTCTATTGAAATTGATTAGACTTTAAAATTTTGTTATTAGAAATTTCTTGAAATGAAATTATCCTGAAACGTTTCAAAGATATCCAATATTATTCAAAGTTTGTTAGGAGGATACCACTCCTCTATGTCCTATCTGGGCATTTAAGTGCCAAATTTGATGATATTTTCTATATTAATTTAAGAGATTAGATAAGATGTTATACTCTATACCATCCTAATTACAGCACCATTTGAGTCGAATTAACGATCATCGTTCTTATGGATTACTTTCTGAACTCCCAATGTACCACAATTTGTTACAGAGGAGTTTTTAGACCAGGTGTTATTGAAAATGGTGATAATTGTCGAATATAACTTTTAGTCCATAAATGACCGTATCGTATATAATTGTGTAAATATATCGTGTTAAATATTAAATCTGAGCTCTCCTAAAATCAAGGATATTTTTTCACATCTTTTAAAACCTTTTCGGTCAAAATAACTTTATTTGACCATTAGCAATTAACATCTTACCCCTGTCCATACACTGCTTTTTTGCTTAAATAAGTTTAATCAAAACTTTAAAAACTAAAGTCTTTAATAACTAAGTAATTTATGCTTAAAAAGGCTTAATGGGCGATTACTTTATAAAAAATCGACTTTCGAAACTAAAAACTTAAAGTTCTTAAAAATATTTAGTTTTTGGCCAAATTAAGTTTAATTTGAAATTAGTTTTCAAAATTTGAAAAAAAAAAACTGTTAACAAAATTATAAAGTTTATAATTCAGTAAATCCAGTTCTTGATCAGAATAAGCTTTATTTATGATCGTTTTCATAGTAAAATAAAATTTATGATCGATCTTCAAAATTTATAATGCCTTTAACTCAGAAAAAAAATGATTTTGAAAAAAGAAGATCTCATTCCAAAAATCCATAGTCAAAATAAAAACTACTTACAGTTTATAATGAACTTAGTTATAATGACGATCATAAGTTATAGTTGAGATCGATGAGAGAGTGAAAATAAATATTGTTTAATATTTTGGAGAGCGAATGATGAGAACAACACAAAACCTAAGAAAATTATTTTCAAACAACTGAACAAATTTAGTACAGGCGCAATATATCGTTCAAAAACTCCGACACTAGACTAATTGGATATTGAAATCGTGTATAACGGGGCGTATATGGAATAAATTATCTGGACTTCTTTTTGGAATAAAATTCCAGTTTAGTATATATAATGAAAATGATCACTTAAGGATATTCGAGTTGGCTACGTTAAGAACCGATGGTAAATCAAAACAAAATTCCAAAATTTTTTTTATAAACTTCTAATTCTGATTTAAAGAGATTTTTTCAACCGATAGGAACAGGGGGATAATGAACTAGAGTGTGGCTAACGTTAAGACCGAGTGGTAATCAAAACTATAATTAAACCTTCAGTTATTTAATAAATTTTATTTTATACATAAACTTAAAGGATATTTAATATTAATGATTAAGGACATTTTTTCAAAGCGATAGAACAGAATAATGAAATTACTAGTTCTTGATTAGAATAATTTATTTATGATCGTTTTCATAGTAAAATAAAATTTATGATCGATCTTCATAATTTATAAGCCTTCAATTAGAAAAAATGATTTTGAAAAAAGAAGATCTCTTTCAAAAATCCATAGTCAAAATAAAAACTACTTACAGTTTATAATGAACTTAGTTATATTGACGATCATAAGTTATAGTTGAGATCGATGAGAGAGTGAAAATAAATATTGTTTAATATTTTGGAGAGAGAATGATGAGAACAACGCAAAACCTAAGAAATTATTTTCAAATAACGAGAAAATTTAGTTCAGGTGCAATATATCGTTCAAAAATTCCGACACTAGACTAATTGGATATTGAAATCGTGTATAACGGGGCGTTGTGAATAAATTATCTGGAAAATGATCACTTAAGGATATTCGAGTTGGCTACGTTTAGAACAGATGGTAAATCAAAACAAAATTCCAAAATTTTCTTTATAAACTTCTAATTCTTTTAACCGTTCATTCAAAGCCGGGACTTTTTCGATTAGGGCACGTTAGCGTTGTCATCCAAGAATGAAACTCCAGCGAACCTAATTTAGTATTTATTTATCGATTTATCTATTCTCACTCACATCCAAATTAATGGTATATCTAAAAAATTTGACCCGAGTATTTGCTATAATCCTAAGAAATTTTTTTTAGACCTGCAAAATAGGTTAAGTAGAAAACATGTTATAGATCTATATCTGAGACATCTTCCTAAAAACTGTAAAATTTAAACCTTAATCAATTTTTTTGAAACGTTACGCATTAAAATTTTTTCGATAGGGCATGGGGCAGGGGTACCCCTGAAAACGAAATATTTAATATCGCATATCTAATGAACTAATTAGGAAATCTAATAGCAATTTGACAACATATTATTGTCGACTCAAAATTTGCAGATAGGGCACCGCGGAGTTGCATATTGCATCCCTGAAACTTTTCAAACTAATTTCTTGAAAGTAAATACGTAGATAAAGCTAGAATAACAAAGTATTAAAGATTTTGAATAGGGTACGGAGGAGAGTAATCCCCTTACAAATGAAATTTTATATATAATTTATCTCTGAAACTATTAGAGAAAATTTCATGAAATTTGGAACATGATTTCTTTATAACAAAAACTTTTCGGAAAGGACATGGTGCAGACACATTCCCCTCACATATCTTTGAAACTGTTTCAGGAAATTTAATGAAATTTTCGCATGGATGAAATTTTATATATCTTGTAATTTTGGAATAGGGCTCGACGGAAGTAACACTGTGTTACAAATAGAATTTTCAATTATTGCTAAATTGATTATAGTGGAGAGTATTAAAGACTTGGCATAGCCGAATATAGTATTCCTACTTTTTTAATTTTGCAAAAATTAACGGAAAGAAGTTCACAAAATTAACATTTGATCGCGTCAATATATTTTTCTAAATTGTAATTTGAAACTTTAAAATTAAGATTTATTTCAAGTAATCTAAAAAGCTGAAACCCACTGTACCACAGCTACACATTACCAACAACATTACCAATAACTATAATACTACTGCAAATACATCCTCGTCTCACATTTTATAGCAGATAATGGTTGTGCATTCTACGAATAAGTAACAAAATAGACGAGTCTTCTTTTTTCTCGAGAACTTCCCTCAAAAAAATCCTTCTAAAAAAGTAAACTTTTACAAAAATCTACAATCAACCACCCTGTAACAAATTCACTGTAAAACACCCATCCGTTATCAGCCCTGTTTATTCCTCTTTAGCCAACAGACTAGCCAAATAGTGGCAGCAGCAGCAGCAGTGGTAGTAGCATCATCAGACTCATGTGTTTCTTTTTATTTAAACCATTTGAATCTAAAGTTTATGGGATGCTTTTTCCAACAATCCTTCAAAAAAGGTTTGTTTAAATGTTTGTATGTTATGTGTAAGTGGAGGTTATAAAGCAAAAGATATTTTAGCATTTCACCACCAATTCGTCGTTTAAATTACACACACACACACTTAAACATTTATACATTTTACATCTCATATACATATGTATGTATGTATGTATGGCTCATACATCAAGGATATTCACGTTTTGTCTGGTGATATGTCATGATTTGTTATTGTTGTTGCTTCTGATGTTATTCAGCAGGAAATAAGGAAGGAAAATAACTCTACTTCACCTGCTTCTTCTTTATTGCTTTCGTGAAATGTGTATTTATTATTGTTATTGTTGTTGTTGCTGCTGGAGTTGTTGTATATTGCCCATTACATTTTACTTGTGAGAGGGAGTTTTTTTTTGCGTTTCTTATATATTTTTCTATCTCTCTGGGTTTTTTTCTGATAAAACTTCTCCAAAAAAAATGTAATCGTTATTGTTGTTGTTTTTGCTGTTGGATAGCAATTCATCATAGAAAATGGCGGAAGATTTCACAACAGACAGTTGTGTGTGAAAATTCTTATACAAATAAAAAACACATATTGCGCACATACACAGACATTTTGTGATGTTTAAAAATGTAACGTTTCTGTTGTTTAAGAAACTTTTAAAGATTTTTGTGAATTTTTAATTTAATTTGAAGAGAAAAGTTTTATAATTTAATAAGAATTAAATGATTTAGAGAAAACCCAAAATAAAGTTAGTTTTAAACAAAAAAGGAATCAAAAGAGAATATCCGAATGATTCCAAATTTAGTAAAGTCCTTAGAACTGCTTTAAAAGTATTATAACTTTGTAAGAATTACTTCCTTATCGAATTGAATTGACCAAGAAAATATAGATGGAAGTTTTAAATCTAACGTTAGATGTCCAGTTAAGCCCATACATCTAATTAACTCTTAAATTCCAATATTATATATACCAATATTTCCTAGAACTTCTTTGGTACTTCTTCCAATGACACAATGGCAGATTAACAGTTTTTTTTCAATATACTACTAAAAAACATTTTGGTTGATGAATGAAATCAATCTTCAACTGGTAGAATCACTTATCAGATATCAAAAATTCTACTCCTCTCTCTATGTTTCTGCATATTCCCTCCCTTTATTAATATATTATATAAAATAATGAGTTCATCCGAAGAACATTTTATCTTCTAACGATTTTCGGCACTCAATTATGATTTTTAATATTAAATAAATTTCCCCAATTCTACCTTATTTATTAAATCGTAAAAATATATTTATTTATTTATTTTTTTAAATCACGGATCCAAATAAAAAACAAGAAAATGTGTAATACTCATCAAACCTGACTTTGTAATACCCTACATTATATTGATGGTTATACGTTTAATTTATGAACGACCCACGTATAATTTGTTTTTGTGATTTAATCTTGGCAGTGAAATTTTTAATGATTTTTTTCTGGTTTCTATGAAAGCAAGAGGGGGTTATATGCAAATGTGACATTTAAGCCTTTTAAACTGATATTTGGAAGGGTGTATGGGGCTCCTTCTCAAACACCGGTACTCGTATATTTCGGCATATCGTTTTAAAATATAAAAAGTCCTACTTGTGACAAATTTCGTTTAACTCGTTTTATTATTTTAGAACTTTATGAGTTAAAAACTCTATGTAATGGACCTTCATCAATATGAGTTGAACGGTATTAAACGGTATTTAAAAGTGCTAGCATAACTTCCTTTCAGCAATTATAGTTTTATTTAAAGTCATAATTAAAAAGATACTTGTCCATTACAATAATGAAATGAAGACAATCCCAAAACCCTCTAAAAAGTAATAGTTTTTTATAGAGTTCAAAAACGAGTAGACACAGACAATAAAGGAGACATTTTACAAAAAGATTTGGAAAGTAAAGCATTATCTAAATTTGAAATCTTAGTCATTATTATTAGTTTCATTTTTAAAGATCTATAATTTACTAAAATCTTGATTACTGACAAAATTTTCATAAATATTTGTTTTTTTTTTTTATTAAAATTTAATGTTACATTAAAATTGATTATTTATCAAAATATTATTGTTATTATTATTATTATTATTATTATTATTATTATTATTATTATTATTATTATTATTATTATTTTTATTATTATTATTATTATTATTATTATTATTATTATTATTATTATTATTATTATTTTTATTTCTTATGTTTTTTAAATTGGCTTTTCATTAAAAGAATTATTTTTTAAATTTTTTTATTAAAAATTTGATTTTTATGAAGACTTTCATTTTGGTCTATTCTGCACATTTTGCTATAAATTTTACTTTAAATAAAAAATAATTTTAATTAAGAATTTCATTTTTCATTGAAAATGAAATTTTTAATTAGAAATAAATTTTCCATTAAATTTGATTTAAAAATATTTTAATTAAAAGAATACTTCTCTTTATTATTTTCATTATTTTTTTAATTTCTTACAGAAAACTTCAATTAAAAAAAATAGACTTGTTCAAAAATAGTCTTCATTTTTAAAACTTTATTAAATATTCCGTTTTCACAAAACCAAAATCAATTTTCACCAAAAACTCCATTTTATATTTCAATTTATTGGAAATTAGACTTTTTAACTAAAACTTCAAATTTGTACTCAAAATTTAATTTCTTACTTTTTTAATTTTTGGTTCCAAAAATATTATATTTTTAGTAAAATCTTCACTTTTTACTAAAAAAGTTATTTTCAAAGAAAAAAAAAATAACTTTGCGCTAAAAAAAAATTATTTTCAAATTAAGCTGGACTTTGAATTATATTTCTATGAGAAAAAATCCCTCGATTTCAAGGACAACACTTTTAATTTTCGTAGAAACGTAAACGTCTATCTGTTTTAAAGACTCTCTACCAACCTTTCACTATATTATATTTCCATAACTATTTTAACTTTACCATATCACATATACCATTTCACATATGAAAGTATGTATCGTTAATATATAGGATCTTTTAATTCCATATAAAGAAATCCTATTAACCTAAATTTTTTATTATTTATTTTTTCAAAAACAAACGTATTTTCTGCATATCACTGTCATCATCAACGACAACAACAAAACTCTTAAGTTTTGGTTGGCCTTAAGCTTTTTATAAACAACTACAACAACAAGATTCCAACACACACACACATTTAAACAATTTCATAGAAAATTTTATATCCCTTAAAATAGGCTGGTAAAATACCCGTAAAGCTTATCAGCAGCCATTAAAGCCCATTGGCATGAAAAAAAGAACAAGAAAACTCCAAAAAATATATATGAAGCAAAAAAAGTGAAACAACAATCACTCACATTTACGTTAAAAGAGTCAGACAGACGGACAGGCAGACTATGCCCCATTTAAAACACAAATACATTCACACATATGAATAACTGTAGAGCATATTTTAAGCCAAAATAGCAGACATGTATGTGTATTTGTATGGGAGTAAAGTTTAAAAGTATGTGTGAGAGAGCACATCAATTTAACTGTCAAAAAGTTTATTCACCCACAAATATCAGTTTCCAAAATATAACAACAACAAAATACATCTGCAACATGACATGATACAAAATAACAACAACAATAACAACATCAAAAAATGTAAAACTTTGTATAAATTTTTTTCGAAAAATATATTAAAAAAAATAAACTAAAAATGCAAGGACGGATACAAACTATTTCCTGTATCAACATCAGACCAAAAAGCTATAAGCGTTACGGTTGCGGGTTTTATCATATTTTATATTTTACGTTTATGATGTGTAACTCTAACCGAATAATGCTTCGAGTCTAGGATATGACATGATACTTAAAAGAGTAATAACTTCATTTCTTTATAAGGACTTAAAGGGAAATACAAAACCGAATTTATTTATTTATTGCAAAAAAGTCACCCGATTAAAAAATCGGGATGACTTTCGGCTATGTCGTATCTTTCATCTTCCACCTGAATAGATTTAGAAATAATTGTAGGAACATATAAAATTGTGCGTCTTCGCATTATCCATGTTTAAAATTTCATAACCTTTTTTTAACAGTTTCAGAGATATAGTATATACAAAACATCGTTTGAAAGGGGGAGTCTTAAATACTTTGTTGTAAAGGCTTTTCATGCCAATTTAATTTCCCTAAAAGTGCCAAATTTCGTGAAAATTTTCGTATTAAATATAGAAATATGCGATATTAAATGTTTCAGTTGTTAAGGGGATACCACTCCCCGCGTCCTATCACCCTTTTTTAGGGGGTAATGTTTTCAACTAAAGGCAACATCAGTGTGACAAATTTCATTAAACCATTAACCATTGATAAATTTTTTTTATTAGTCTCAGATATCGGTCTAGAACTTCTTTTTTACTGAACCGATTTTGCCAGTTTTTACGATAATAGCAATTTTAATCATATTTTGATTTGATGCTGGAATGCATATACTTTTTGAGCCTAAGATGATTCCTTCTTGGCATAACATACGGAATGGCGACTTAATATATTCTTATCATCTCTTTCCACATTTTTGGAGGTGGATACTATTAAAATTATACAACTACTTCTAAAAAATTGTACCTTTATTTGAAACTTTATTAACAAAAGACTTGTCCTTGTCAGTAGCAAGAGTGGAGCCATTCTGAAACGGTCTAAAAATTTTAAGTCTTTAATGGGTTCAAAATTAAGAACATATATGTCTTCCTATTCCTCCTAAAAAAAGTTACTAAAGCTTTTAAAATGTTTTGACAAAATCTTATTTGAAATCCTTATTCAGGTCTGAATAATTTAGACGTTTCTTCAATTTTATTTTTTTAGACTTTATTTTTCCTCTTCAAAAACATCAATCGGGGATCGTTTTGCGAATTTGTTACCAAGTGACTGGGAGTAAATTATAATTGCTTACGATAATAGTTCTTTAGATAATCCACAATTATATTTTACTTTGTCTTGGTAGTACCCTTATAGCTACCAACGTATATTGAGATTAATACCTTTAATGTGATTTTTGGAAAGGGGTTTGTAATGGACCGACACTCGCACAAGTAGGTTTTATTATAAAACTTACTTGTGCAAAAAAAAAAACAAATTGTTGTAAAATACTCTTCTACGAACGTGTTAAATTTATCCAATGGTCCCTTATTACGTCGACAATATTCCGTTTGCAAAAGCTTTTGGCACAACACGATCTTAGATACACCAATTACTCCTAACTTTTCCAAAAAGCACAAGGTAAAGGTTTTTTTACAATTTGAAGTACTAAAGAAATTCATAAAGTCTGATCCACCTTAATTAAAAAAATCTTATTCCATCTTCTCCATTCTGAAACTTCGGACCCTTATAAAATAGCATTAAGGTCCTTAACCTTATCAGGAATAGTTTTGTGTTTGAATTATCCTTCATAAGGACGTATAAACAATCAAATATTTCGATATATCGTTTGCCTTATTTAGTTCACCAGCAATAATCATCATAAGTTGAAATTATTTGATTTATGTCCTTTCAAATCATTAAAAAAATCCAGCTTTTATGGTCCTTCGAATAAATCTTACAATCTCATCCTTATATAAAGTTTTGTGTCAACTTGTAAGATTTGGAAAACTATCTCAAGGTCATTTTTCAAAAAGAACTTTCTGAAGATTAAATTCCTTCCATTTACTGCCTTTTGATTATAATTTTTTTTCTCTCACGCCAACTTTCCTACAAACTGCAACTGTTCAATGTTAAGCCCATAGAATAAAATTGGCTTAGAGTTTATCATATTGTGTAAGTCCGATATGCGGGATGGCCAACAATATTGCAACAAAAACAATAACAGCAAAACACTATACTATATGGATTGATTGGTTAAAGCTCGGACAAATGTGTGAAGATCTATCAATATAAAACTTGTTGTTGTAGTATTTTTCCCTATATATCTGTTTTTACTTTTTTTGATATAAATTTTAGTATTTGTAGAGAAGGATTTCGCTTGCACGTATTCAACACTCGGTTGGATTTATTTATGGCTTTTTATTTGAAATATGGGTCAAATTCAAAAAAAAATTACGTGAAAATGGGTAAATTTTTATGAAAATCCTGTTAATGTAAAAGGTTTAAAAATATAAAGTGAATGAAGGAAAAAAACTAAAAATATGACAAATATGGAAAAATTTCACAAAAATGTTTTGATAAGCGGAAAATATATTTATTGACGATAAATTTGATTATTTTAGGGGGAAATTATAATAAAAGAATTTATATTGACAGGAAAAAATCATCTATAAAAATTTTCTAATGAGTTTTCTAACTTAGTAATGAAACTTTCCTAACCTTCCCTAACCGCGATAGCCCCTCTAGGCCTACATCTTCATAACTATAGGGTACATGTACTCTCTCTTCAACGTAGTGCCAATCACTTTCTTAACGTACAGTTTTACTGAAAAATGTAGGGTGCATAGGATAATGTCATTTCGTCAATTTCCTATAGAACTATATTTATGCCCAATAAGTTATAATCGATGTCCAAATTTTTTAAGTTTTAGGATGTTGTCTCAGATATTGGTCTATTACCTTCTTTCTACCTCTCCCAATAGATTGTATATTTTGAGCATTCAGAACACAAAATTTTTACAATCAGTAAGTCGGTTCATATCAATATCTAAAATTTTAAAAATATACATTCACATTCCAACTAAACAGCATTTCAAGAAATTCCATTCTAGAGCATTTTATGTAGGGTAGGGAGAGAATACCTCCCTGATAATATCAATGATTTAAAAAAGATCTGTAGCTTTTAAACAGTTAAAAAACAAGTGCTTAACAATATCTCAATTCATAAATAATTGTTTGACAAATTTTTAATATATTAACATACCAAAGGTGGTACAATTTATGCGATTCCTGACCACGTCTCTGAACAGATAGGATATTGTACTCCTCCAAATCAAATTCGATACGGTTCTAAGGCGGTGATGCCAATACTACAATATTTGGTAACTTTATGTGAGTAAAGCAACAACTAATTACATTGAATTAATGCTCGCTCTGCTCAATTTGTGAGAGAATAACAGTCGTTTATAGAGTACATGTGAAGAAAGCAAGATTTGTAGTCTAAGCTCTCAAGTTGGAAATTGTTAATTTTGGTCATTATTGTTCTGAACTTACAGAATTATTAAAAAAATCCAATTTGGACACATTGTAAGCTGTTAAAAAAATTTTTGACTTTTGACAAATAGACAAAGAGCTAAGAATAAAAGCTACAGGCTGCACTTTTTTTCCTCCGTTAATATGTAGGTATTGACCGATATCTGAAACAATCTCCTAAAGCTGAAAAATTGTAATAAATTTGGTTCGTCTTTAATGGCAAACATTAAATACAAACAATTGTGTATGGGACATAGAGAAGGGTACACCTCGTACCATATCTCTATAACTAACACATAAAATCTCACAAAATGGCACTGGGGAATGGTATTCCCCTAACAAATAAAACGATTAATATCGTATATCTCAGAAATTGTTACAGGAAATTTTATGAAATTTGGTTAAGTATAAACAATATAAATTTTGAATAGGACACGAGGGAGTGGTAGCCCGGACCTTTCAATATGTTCCCACAATTATCGCTAAACTAGGAACTATTTCAACTATTTGGAGGAAGTTTTCGTAAATTTTATCTGGTAACACAGGTGTAACCTTTCACTAAAACAATGTGAACAGTTAGTTAGTTTCAATTCTTTGTAGTAGTTGAAGAGTAAGTGATACTAACCTACAAATTGAATACATATTAAAGTATATCTCTCGGATTATAGTGACTTTAACCAACATCTCTACAAATAACATTTTCATGTTGAATCTAAGCTTTAACATTTTATTTTATCATATATACAATAAAATACTTAACTATTAAATTTAACTTTAAATCCATTGAAAATGTTTATAACAAAAGAAAAATCTCAAACTTAAACAGTTTCTTTTCTGAAACATTATAAAACATATTTGTTTTTTTTCGGTTATTTTCAAGATAAACAAACTATAAAAATTAATGACCAAATATACAACAGCAACAGAACAGAAGCACAAGAATCCAGACCATAAACCAACAATCATACTGAAAACTACTTTTTCTCGCTAGCAGCCTTTCAAACATTTATTCATGTACTTACTTACAGACAGAATTTTGAAATAAGTATACTATATAGTAATGCGGTCGATATTATCATGCCACATTGACGCATTATAACTCCTACTACGACAATGACTACTATTACTAATACTACTTTAACAAAACCGATCTTTCGCATTTTCATACACTACATTGAGTTCTTTGTACACAAACGATACTAAAAATAACAACAATAACACCAACAAATAACACTAATACTTAAACAGACAGGGAAAAAGGACACACAAATATTTATACAGCATACACATATACATTTGAACCCGCACTTTCAATTACAATGTAATTTACTTTATGGACTTATCTCTTAAAAACAGCAATTTTAACAAACATTAAGCATAATTTTATGACATCCAACACACACACACACTCAAACAGCCATACATAAGGATGTATGTTGGGACATATAAAATGAAACACATTCATTCATCCATCCATGGATACATTTATTTTATACCCAAGTAAATATATTTATATATACATTCCAAAGACTGTAAGTCTGTCTGCTGTACGTAGATCTTTGCTTTTGCTACCACTTCCATTTTAGACTTATATGATGAGTTCTTCTTCTTAATTCTTATTTTTTTATTTTGAGGGGAGATTGAATATTGTTTTGATGAATATTTTTGATATGAAATAACTAAAGTTTGTTCTACATAAATAAAATGATAGAGAAAAGTATGATAGAAAAAAATGATGACAATGTTGGCGTCATTTTTGATTTGGTAATTTAGTTGCTAAAAGTTGTTCAGCTTGACGAGAAAATTTGGTTTGATTTAAACGAATTTTTGTGTCACTAAAGGGGGATAGAGAACCTTGCACATTAAATTTCCATGCAATTTAATCTCTTCAAATTAATCTCACTCAGTGAAAAATGTGGGGTTAAAAGGATCCCGAAGATATTAGTTACTGGTGCCAAAGGGACAAAGTTATCTCCACAATAAGGTTCAGCAAAGTAAATTCGGTTTTTCTTCATCGGATAGATGGACTTGCATGAAATTTGCACTTTTATAACATCGTCATAAAGCCCCAAATTACTTTAAACTCTTATAGTTATAACGCTAAATATTTTCTGCTATCATTATGTTGAATTTCTTGCAATAAAAAGTTTACAATTTATTTTAAGAAAATCTATTCCACCTCACTGTGCAAGGCTACATACATTTAAGCAGAATGAATCTTTAAATTTCTTTCATTTATTGTTACACTGAAATATTTAAGAACCTTTTGAGTGAGCATAGAACCCTATTACAAGAAGGGGCATTATATGTCAGATATAACAAAATATGGTCCGATAATTAAAGGAAGTTAAAAAAAGCTTAAATCTCAGAAGGGAGTTGCCACCAAATATTGACAGATCAAAAGTTAGAAATCTATTCCCCCTCATTGTAAAAGTCTGCACAAGACGTGAGGTTTCTCAGCCTAATAGCATTACATATCATCACAAATTGATTTAACATATCTAATGAAACAATAAGCTTTCATCGCTTCGGAAACTGCATTCTATACTGGATGCCTGGCAATTTAAATACCGAATATTTCAAATACTTGAATTTCATTTCTCGTCTTAAAAAAAATTTATTTTATACCATTATACATTCACCTCCACAAGTGGTGATAAAGATATATTAACTTTGTAATTCCATAGGTAACACCAAGTAGGAATTATCTAAGACCCCATAAATTTCTTCAAGTCGAAATCTGAATCGATTTATCTATGTCCGTCTGTCCATAGGTAACACCAAGTAAGAATTATCTAAGACCCCATAAATTTCTTCAAGTCGAAATCTGAATCGATTTATCTATGTCCGTCTGTCTGTTGTACGCACTTTCTCATTGGCAGAACTTAATGAAATTTGACCCGAGTATTTCTTGTTGTCCTTAGAAGTTTTCTATTTAAATCGGCAAAATGGGTTCAGTATAAAACAAGAAATAGACCGATATATGAACCACAACCTGCTCAAACTGGAAAATTTGAACATCGAAACAAATTAAATTCTTAAATTTAATTTCTTGAAAGTTGGCACTTTTAAGATCTGTCTAAATTTTTAGACAGAGCACGGTGCAGTTATATCCCCTTATTTGCTGTTACTGGCAATTTTATTCAATTTGACACATGGAGAAATATTACGGATCAGGTATTTTTGGAAGAGGACATGGGCGTGTGATACCCAGTTACAAGCGAAATTTTCAATATGCTCCTACAATTATTTCTAAATTGATTGTGGAGGGTATTAAAGATTCGGCATAGCTGAATATGCATTTATTTGTTTTTTTTAATTACTCTACACAGTTTTCAACAATTTTCAAATAACGTGTTTAAAATTCTTTATTGCCAACTGTCATATTTCTCCTACTTCTACTTACGTTTACAAAATAAGCACTTAAGTATACAAAAGAACTAAATGCGTGTTTTTTGGTACATTAAATATTACATTTAAGTTATATTTAAGTAAAAGTAAATAATTTTGATATATAAAATTTAAATGTCTCATAAAATTTTATTAAAATTACTTAACAATGTTTCTTGAAAATCAGGTGACATAAAAATTAAATTTATAAAAATAAATTCATTTGAGGAATTATGAGCACAAAAAGATATTTAAGATAAAATGATGTTTATTTAAGTTAAATATTTTCAATAAGAAAATGTTTAATTTAAGGAACCTTGTACATTTTTGGGTCCGTATATGGAAAAGTAGAGAACAACTGAAGCAAGTGCTGGATCTGTAAATAGTTTGATACATATATAAAAACTAATATCAAATGGAGTATACTCAAAATTTTATGGGAAATAAAATTTTGGAAAAAATATATTTTACAAATGATTGTCATTTAGAAAAAATCTTAAGAAATCCCAATTTTTATAATTTCGGTTTGTCTTTTCACCAATTTTGTATTTACGAATATGCTATAAATTTGACTAATAATTCTACAGACTTCAAAAAGGGCTATAAGTGACTTTAAAAGTAAAAAAAGCAGCTGAATTTATTGATATATTAACTTTCTATGGGATCTTAACACCCTCTACCTTAGGACTGCAAGATAATCCGAAAATTTGTTTATGATTATTTTGGTTTAGAGGCTTTAACTATGTCCAATATGTCATAAAATTTTCTGTGACAGTTTTCGAGATATTCATATGTAAACTTTCGTTTGTATTCCACAATATTGTGCTGCCAAAGCACTGTTCCTGTTATGTAGTTATAGATACACACGATATTAAATATTTAGTTTCATAAGAGATACCCCTCACCTTGCCTCCCCAATGTAATGACAAAGTTAAAATATCCTCTTGTATGCATAACATACAATTTAACAAATAGACGTAGAAAGCTTCTAGATATAAACTTGGAGTACCCAATGCCTTTAAGTCCATTAAGGTACCTAGTCATGAAGAGGAAGAGGCAGAGGAAAAGAATACCGGTGGTAATCTAATTAATATTAACATCCTCCTTTTAGGTAAAAAATAGATGAAATCTCTTTATGAAAATTTAATTTTGAAAAAAAAAGTTTTGGAAAAATTATTACTAAAGTTTATATCGAGCCTACTGTGGATCTTACATTTCAAAATGTAAAAATTCATATAGAAATTTCGGCACTGTCCGAATTTAACACTTTAGTTTTTTGAAAGGTCTCTTCTTCAAACATATTTTATATATCAAAGCCTCTAGTCCTATGAAGCTGTTATTGTCGTATGCATTCATAAACATTCTTAATTTCGAAATATGATTACAATTAGTTTTGGAGAAATTCAAAAACAGTAGAATCTCAATAAATTAGAACACACAAATAATAATAAAAAGCTGAAACAAACGTCTTTTGCAGAGTGTATATCAAATGATTTAGTCGATATCGGCCTTTATTACTGATTCGAAAGTAAAAACTTCCAAAATTAGAATATTTCAGAAATTAGAACTACAACAGGACAAAGTGGTTCTAATTTCTGGGAGTCTACTAAATGTGGTACTTAACCTGAATTCGGATTTAATACTAAGTTTTAAGTTTGATAGTAAAACCTTTGTATTAACATCAACTCCACAAAGATAAGTTCAAGTTCTTTACTATCCAAACTCTCGATAAAGTTCACATAAATTCTATTTAAATTTGCTTAAAATTCTATACACCTAAAAAATAATATTTCTTCCCTAAAATTGACCAACTTTAAGATTTCACTTGAAATGAATCAAAGATTCAAATACAAAACAAATAAAATAACAATTTTCTTTTGTTTTACCGAAGAAATAAAATTCAATTTTACCATTTGTATAAAAGATTTTGTGGTTGTCATAAAAACTGTCTGGCCACGTTTAATACTCCAATCTAGAATTTACAAAAAAAAAAAAAAAAAAAACAAACAACAACGAAAAACAATTTTCGAAAAGGGCAAAAACCACAAAACATTTTCATTGCAAAGAAATTGTTTCAAATTGTATTCTGTCTCGTTATTTAAAGTGTAAATGAAACAATAACGACACATTTCTGGGCATTTTTTTTCTGTCTTATCAAATAAAGAAAAAGAACAAATCTGCAGACAGAAATAAAGATACTGATAACGCAGAAGATAAATAAAATTGAGAGGAAAAATGTTAATTTTAAGTAGTTTTAAAAAAATGAAATAAAGTCAGCAACAAATGGTCACTAATGAATAAAAAATACATTTTTAAGGAGTGGAGATTCAAAAAATTTTAACATGCATAATATGTAAATAAAAACGGAACTAAAATCAAAATAATTATTATAATTTACAGAAAAAAAAAAACATTTTCATAGTTTTAACACTTGTATGAAATTTTGTTCGCTTTTCGAAAGCCCCTCTTTAACGTTCTATAGTGCTTTCTTCACCTTTAATAGGTACAGCTTGTCCATCTTTGTTTAAAATCTATCACACTCCTTGGGACACTTTTTGTCTCCACTAGCCTTAGCTTCGGGCAGTTTTAAGGATTGGCCTCTCTGGTGAAAATACCATAATATTGTTCTGTATCACTTAAGGGATTGTTTAGTGTAGTGACAGCATAGCAAGTCAGATCAAAAATAAGTGGACACATTACGAAGTCTTATCTTGATGTATACTTCGGTATTTATACAGCTCCTTGTATAATATGATTGGCTTCCTTTGCCGCCATTTCAAGAACTTTTGGGAATTTTTGTTCGTTTTGGTCCTAAACTCTTTTTCTCGTGCATTGCAATATAAAATTTTTGACCAGACAATTGCATGGTCCAACATACCTTTCGTCACATATTGTAAGGAAGTATATTTCTTAGCAAACTTGACTTTATATTTATGTGCTCTATTTGGCTTCCAAATTTTTAGCAAGTTCCTGACAGGAACTTTTTGAGTCTTGTATGTGATTATACCACCCTGCTGATATTTGTAACATACAGATTCATATCAGTATTAATTTCTGAGTCCATTTAACGATGTCCGTCCGACCGTCTGTCCGTCCGGTTGGTTGTCCATGTAAACCTTTCGAACACTCTACAAGATGCAATTTTCGAAATATATTGATGAAATTTGTTCATATTATTTTGGCCCAAGCTACTGAAAAAACTTGCCGTGTTCCATCCAATACCCATATAAATGTTATCCGCAATTAAGCTCATAACAGTTGGACCAAGCAGGTTTTTGTTGAAACTATTTAATAATTTTAAACACAAGTTTTTCTGGTCACTCATTTGAATCAGATTAAAAATATTTTCATTTGTTTGACATAAAACATAATAACGGACATGTTTTACGAAGATAACTTGATCAAAAAAAAAAATTAAAATCATATGTTAAGAATTTTTCGATCTCACTCCTTAAGTGAATCTTAAAGATATTTTCTTAAATCATAAAAAAACGTTTAATTTATTTAAACTACATTTCCTAATTAATTTCCTAATTATTTAATTATTTAAAATTAATTATTTTCAGTAGCGTCATAAAACGCTTAACATCTTTTAATTGTTATTAAGTTAAAATTTTTTGTTGTTATTACAATTTTATTAGCCAAATATACGATGGCGCCCCTTATGAGACCCATAAGATCCCTAAATGTCAATTATCCACAACAATGACAACTTAATAATAAACATAATACTTGGGAGCTCGTAAAAATATTTTTAAGTACTGTCGTTTAACACTCTCTCCCTCTCTCTCTTCTCTATGTTTATATTTTACAACAATAAATGACTTTTATACGAATGAATGAAATTATAATTTTATTATCATTAACATGGCGACTTATCACAGTTTTAACTATTATATGACTCTTTTTTTACGACTTCCTCTTGAGACTGACACATTTACACTTACACATATTTATACAAGCACTTGATGATATATACAAAGACATATGCTAAGTGGACTTAAATGTCATTCTTTATTTCTCTCTACTCTACTCTTCTCAACTGCTTACTTTTAATAGCTCAAAATGATAGAAAGAATGTGTCTTTGATGACTCTAACATCATCAAAGCAAATACTTTATTTATTTATATTATTTAGTATATTTTATTATCCTTTTGCTCATCATTGTATGACTTGTGATGAAAAGCTTAAAGGACTCACAATTTTTACGACTCTAAAGACAAAACCCCCAACTTTCCAAATAACACGAGAAATCCTTAAAATAACAGACCACATGTTTTTGTCTATTTTTATTTGTATTAAAGCTACAAGTCCTTTTTTCCTGGGTTTGGTAAAAGTTTATAGGATTTTTATGAGTTTTTTATGTTCAATTTGAAACCTTAATTTAATTGTTTATCCGGTGACAAACATTTTATTAAAGTGTTTAACACACACTAACAAACCACCCACATCTAGGAAACGAACACACACATACACATATTTATTTACTGTTTTTTCTTTGTTTGCAGTAAAATTTTTACGATCTCTCATCACTGTCATTTCAATAAGTATTTGTTTAAATACGAGGGTTGTATTGTTATTAAAAACTGTTGCTTTTTTCCTATAAAAGTTGTATAGCAACGAAAGCAGTTTTTAAAGTTTAATAAGGTTTAGATCCGGTTCGAAGGACCTAAATGATGTATAAAACAATGTCAACTTTTGCAATTTGTTGCACAAAGAAACGATTCAAAAGCATCTGCATGAACCATTTTTTGTTGAATAATTAAATTTATTCAGGTCCAGTTTTAATTACCCCTAATAAATTCAAAACTGTTAATGTCATTGTACTGCAAATTTCATTATATGGTTTAGTTTATGGTCGTTAGAGTCAATATTTTAAATGTACCTTTTCTATGATTTATTTATCTTTTTACTGATGTCCCCTCATTGACAAAAGATACGGATTTATCACACGAAGACGAAGAAGATTACTAGAATCTATGAACTGAACCCGGTACTGATGGTTGAGTGTTCCAAATTACAATGTCAGCGAGTTTTTTGTAATTGTTCGGAAAACTATGTTGCTTAAATGATCATCCTTGAAAATGTTCTACTTATTGATCGCAATAGAATGGTCACTTTAATGCCGTCACCTCATGACTTAACAGAGGGAAAGAAAATTAGCCAAATTCCCCGCCACTGCATCACATTTAGAAGATGGTGTTTTAGGTAACGATAGATATGAAACTGCATAATCCTAGAACTTAACTACAGCAGACTTATTATCCATTGAGCTGATTTTAATGTCAAAAAAGCGTTAAATAAATTGAAACAAAGTGAACAATCAACACCAATATCAAGCATTGTTGAGAACTTATGGTCCTTGTATAAACATCGAAAAAATATGTATAAAATACCAACAGTTTACCAAAACTAGATATTGTCCACCTTTTCAATTTTAAATTGTTATGATGCTACAAGAATATATTGACAAGTCTGACTTCATTTCCAGATTAGACATGTGATTTTCAAAAATATAACTTCTAACCTCAAAAAATGGTGGATCACTAAAACTATTTTTTTAGATCAAAATGGAGGATCATTAAACCCTCATCAAAACAAAGGCTTTAGTTCTTCTATGGAACTGCCATTCTCATTATCGTTTAAGTTGATTATTCAAATACTCTTATGGATATAATTTCCATTACAGCCCTCTTTAAATTTCTTCCCAAGGAAAATACTCCTCCCTGCTAAAATTTACAAACCGAAAAAATCACTTGAAAACTGCATATCAAAACTCGTTACTCTTTTATTACCACAACTAACCCAGTTATAATAACAGTAACGCAGTTTCCTGATGTTTAAGTGTCAACACAAATGTCAATTTGACAGTTGTAAAAATTGATACATCCGTTGTTAATTGGCGTCAACAATAGTATAAAAGTAATAGTAATAATAATAATAATTTTAGACTGCCATCCATCCAAATACACACTCACACACATACAAAATGTTATATGATGAGTTTTCTCTTTCATTTTTGTTTTCTTTATGTATTTGTGTTCATTGTAGCCTGACGTTTGCTCTCATTTCTAATAAAATCATGAAGATTAGAGTTTATGACCCTATTGTTGCTGTTCCAAATGAAAATCTTTTTT
The DNA here is from genome assembly GCA_004302925.2 of Cochliomyia hominivorax. NCBI lineage: Eukaryota > Metazoa > Arthropoda > Insecta > Diptera > Calliphoridae > Cochliomyia > Cochliomyia hominivorax. The sequence continues at coordinate 103,244,834 of PYHX02000467.1, forward strand.
TTTTTGTTTTATTTGTTTGTTGTTGCTGTATATTGTTTGTTGTCGGAAGTTGTAAAAAAGACACAAGAAATATATAAAATTGATACTAAAAACAAATAAAGCTTTTCATTTGAGTTTTCCTGAATATTTTCAAATGCCATCCTCAATTCACTTCACCTCTTCATTACATTCACTACATTACACTTGTTGGCTAACATGTTTTAAAAGGGAGGGGGAAGTAGTAGTAGTAGGAGTTGGGTAGGATAACATGGTGTTAAATTTACGACTTTAAGAATCTGTTTACTTGCATTTCACATTTTCCCCATTATTTTTACGATTATGTTGATGATTTTGATGATGATGACACTGTTCGTGTGATGAGTGTTCGTTCGTTTGTACGTTCGCTCACATTTGTTTGTTCATTGTGTGGTTTTCTCGTTTGAAGTGTTGATGTAATATTTTGGTTGGATTTTATTTTATGATTATTTTTTCCGTTTGTTATCTGTTGGGTTTTATTATATTATCATTATTTTCATAATAATATGGTTGTAAAGAATTTTATTTTTATGTCTTCTTGATGTAGTGTTTTATAATTTTGTGTGTATTATTTTCTTTCTTTTTTATAGAGTCGCAGATTAATTGAAATAACTTTTTTTATGAGCGATTTCTTTTGATATTTTAATAAAAATTAAATATTGTGTTATGGACTTAAATGGTATTTAGATTTTTATGAAAAGATTTTGCAGGTAATTGAATTGTAAATTTGGAGTTAATAAGGGAATAAATTTAACTTTTATGTGTTAATCATATGTAGACTTTATTTAGACAATACTCTATTGTTTAAGAGATTGAAGTTTGAAAGTACAAAACTTTAAGGACATTTTTAATTTTTGGCGAAAATATATAATATACGTTTCCCTACATTGTTTAAATTTTACGAGAAGATTTGCGGAAACTTCAGGTAATAGAGGAAAGACAAAACGTTTACCGTTATGTTTACAGATGATAGGTGAAGTAGTGAAGTTTTGTTTTTGAAAACTCAAAAATAATTACGCTTGAGATTAAAACTTATCTCAAGATAACGAATAAATTTTATCATATTCTAAAATAATGCCCTTAATTATTCAAGGATCGGTAAATTATTTCTAATAGGCCCAATACTAAACTCCTTCCGAGTATCATTATCATTAAGACACATAGTTCTCCCCATTTTTGTTTTTAGTGAACCAGTTTTATAGGGAAGGCCTTCGACAAAATTGTAATGTACTCTGTAAATGAATTTTTATTTTGTGCACCGGATGTGGCTCTGCACCTCTCATGTTCTTATCCACACTATTTTCTAGAAAACCAGTTTGAAACGAAAAGTCTTAAAATCAGTATAGGACTGGATTAAGTATATATTAGGGTGGATCGGTCTCCAAACAAAAAAGATTGTTATGCCAGTTACCCTCTAGAATAAAATAATAATTAATGCTGTTTTCTGAAATGCAAAATACAGCTCTTTTTAAATATAGCATTTCTATTTTAAGTCCAAGAAGATGTTAATGGTTTTATAAGAGCTCCATTTCGTTCTATGATGATTTTTGGATCATGCAGCAATTTTAAGTATTCACTTCCTAAAGTGTATGTGTGAAATTGGTAGGAATTTAAAGGAGCTTTTTTTTTCCAAAAAAATAGTAGCTCTTAAGAAGGGAAGAATCCGATGTACCAGTTGTAAACACTAGAAATTGATAATGAATTTAAACATCTTCAAGCTCTACTTAAACTATTATCACCGATATATAATTTGTTTCGATAGGTCTTTAAGTGGTGACGATATACATAAGAAACAAAAAAAACTGTATCTATTGTGAAACAATGTTGAATTAATATTTTTTATCTATGAGGCATAATTTAACATTGAGGCAGTTATGATTTCGGTTCATAGATAACAAAAATGTTTAATCAATTTTGTTTACAATAAAGTTTTATGAGTATTTTGTGTGAATACATAAAATAATGTAAATGTAATCATGTTAATAGAACGTGTAGACATTATTTATATTGTTAGACGATTCATTCATTTTCAGTGCACTAATATTACACTCTCGGACAAAGAAACCCTTATATAGTCGTATTAACCCGAAATAGGATTAATTTCTTGACGCTTTACCATTAAGTGGCAATTCGGCAGTTTTCTTAAAATACACTCAAATTTCTTCTCCCTAGTCCCCTCTCCCATTTTTATTACTAACGAAAAATGTTCTAAATTTTCTAAATATTTCCTTTACTTATTTATATAAAAACTATTTATATTTTTTCCAAAAATTAAAGTCCTTCAAAAACTTTTTAAGGAATTCCAATTCTAACACCCCCACCACCAGCTCCATCACTTCAAGTACAACAAAAATTAAATCTCAAGCACATTCTTCATTATAATTCTCGCATATTTTCTTGATTTGCCAAATAGAAAAAATATAACGAATTGAAGAAATACCAGCACAAAAGTATGCAATAACAAAACAAAATATTTATACATCGTGTTAACAACAAACAGCTCTAGAAAAAAGCGTTCGCTAAGAAATTGGAATAAATAAGAGAAAAATTCCAATTAAACTAATAACATACCAAAAGAAAAATAACTTACAAAATATTACGATAAAAATCTTTTGCGAAGAATCGAAAGAACAAGCAAAAAATAAATAAATGCGAAGGATATAGAATAAATAATGATGAGGCAAAAACGAATTTTGAGTACCATAACTTGGAAAATAAATTTGGGTTTAAGAATTTAAAACTCATACTCTACTAAGGAGTGAGATCGAAAATTTCTAACATACATAATGTTAACAAAAATCAAGCAAGTTTTATTTGTTTATTTTATTTAATTTTTTTTCAGTTTTATTCACTACGAATTAAATTTCGAACCTTTTTCGGAAACTCTTTCATTAACGTTTGCATAGTGCTCGAATAGTTAGCAAAGTGGCTGAAAGAACTACTTTCCATCTTCGTCTAATCTACAACACTTTTAGGGACCTTCGCCTTCTTGTTATAACTACCACGAAAAGGATTGTTTACATAGTATATAATGACAAGTCAGGCCAATAATAAGTACAGTTTTATGAAAACATTCCGGTTTTTATAGACCCTGTTGTAAATAAATATTGACTGCTTTTGGGTCCTAAACTTTTCTTTAAACATTCCCTCGAGCATCAACAACATTACATTTTTCACCAGGAACTTGCAAAATATCTGCCAGAATATTAGTTCGTCATCCATTATGCAGCGAATATCTTTGTAGAAAACTTGATGCCACTTTATGTTATCTGGTTTTGGCCCCTAAATTTTTATCAGCGATACTGTCAAGAATCCCTTTAGCCTTGCAAATAGACTGGGCTGCTTTTTAACCGGATGTGTTGGAGCTGCAATTTTTTTCTGAACCATATTTTTTTTAAACGCTTGATCAACTATTTTGTAGGACCATGTTGGGTTTTGTTGAGAATATTTAAAAATTTTACGTGTTAAGAATTTTAATCTCACTCTTTAATCTCAGACTGCAATATATATGCGCAATTTTTATTAATGCTAATTAGTTTGATCTAATATCTTTATAGACCTTTTATCCACTCGAATCGAGCATAATCCCAACTGTCTCAAACCCTAAGCCAAATCAATATATACCACCCTCCAATTGGTAGCTAATTATAATGTTAAAAAATGTCAACTTAAAATGATTTCTTACAAGGAATACAAATAAACAAGCAGAGGAAAAAACAGAAAAAAGCATTGAATAAGCATTTGGAATTTAAATAAAACCTAAAACAACAATATAAAACTGACGCCATCATATTTCGCTTGAAAAAATTTCCTAACAAAACTGAGCCACTCAACTCAGACCCTCCAACTTGAAAATGAAATAAAATCAAACGAAATATTTATGGGAAAAAATAGAAAAATTTCTTAACTAATTTTGTTGTTGAATTACAAATATTTAAGTCGAAAAGTTTAAGAAGCAGTAAATACCAACACGTTAAAGCAATACAGTTAATTTCTCTCAAGGCGTGAACCAAAATACACGCCTCAAGTAGCCAATGCTAATATTTAAATACGCACATTAATAGAAATCCGCACGGAGCACAAAGATATAGCTTTAAATATAACTACTACACTAATAACAACAAGAGAAGCAAAAACAACAACAACGACAAATAAAAGTTAAGAAATCCGCTTAAAATTGTTTGAGTTAATGGTTGGAAAAAAGGGAAGAAGGTTGGTAAAAAACATTGATGCCAATTAACGCGCCTAAAAGTATACTTTGCTATTATACACAACAAATATACATACCATTAGTAAAGAACGTAGTTGTATTTCATGCAAATACACTTAGAGAAATATATGTTAGAATTTAAATTTGCTTCGATAAACAAACAATATTAACAAAGGTTAAGTTAAAAAGAGGTTAAGCTAAGACCCTATTAAGTATACATATTCTTGTAGCAAATGAAAATCTGATTTAAAAATGTTTTTCATGGAAATTTATTACTGAACAAAACGTAGAACAGATAGGACCAGGGGGAAGATGCCCTCTGTACAAAGCATTTCTTTATTTTCGAATATTTAAAGAACTACAACAACGAGAGCATTCAATTTTGGTTCCAACAGCTTCCACAACGAACTGTTTTATTTGACAAATCATTGGACCTGTAGGACCAAGTGGAGGGGTAGCCCTCATACAAAATAAATATTGATTATCGAATACATAAGGATCTATAATAGCGAAAGTCTTAAAATTTTGCAGCAATTTTGCTACTGTAACACACAATCACTGAAAAAATATAGAACTTATAGAAGCCGGGGAAGAGGTACCTCTATACAAAGCTATTTTAAATGAATTCTAATCTATTTAAATCGTATGATAATACATAACTATTTTTGGACCGCAAATAGCATTATGTAAAACTGAGCCATTAACGGTGATAGATGTTTTAGCTATAGATCTCTAAGAAGCTTGATGTTTCTAGAGAAGTCAGTTTTTAAGAGTCTCAGCGAATCTCTTCGAGGGAATATATAATTTTTGGGATCTTACTGACAAGAACCCAAAATATTTTTTATGAAATAAAATATTATACATTCGCATTGGGGTTACATTTTCTTTATACCAGAATGTAGTATTTTAATCGTAAATTTTTAATGAAACTTGTTTTCTATATTTAAAATTAGTTCCAGCCAAATTTATCTCATTAAAACTTATTACTGGAGATACTACGCTTTCTCCAATGAAACGTAGTGTCTTCTCAGTGATTTCAAATAAGATTCCAAACATAAATTATTTTTTATAATTTAAAACTAATTTATAAATGTTTCAAATTTCGATGTCTTAAATTTTTTCCTCTCACTATAGTGGGATGGATTCTATTTATTTGGTCCCTCAAGTCTGATCATTGTTGGCAACAATAGTTAAATCTTGTCAAACTGCAAACATTCAATTTTGCTAAAATTCAATTCTACTTTATAAAAAACATCGTTTCTTTCCCATCCAATCGCAATTTCTTTGAAATATCTTTTTAATCCCCCCATAATTTTTTCCCGGTGTACCACCATTGTTTTAATGACGGGCCATAAGGAAAAGGAATATATAAACATAACGAAAACCAAACCGATTCAATTTCAATGAAGATTATGAGAAATTGGTGCCGTTATGGCTACATCAATGGTATTTTAAGAGCCTTCCTTTTTCCAGCCGTTAATGGCTCACCGATGTAGATGTTTTAATGTATCATCATACAATGGTGATGATAATCGTAACATCAACATTTTCATGGTGGTAGTGTTAAGAAATTTTGTATTCGAACTATGGATGGACTACTGCTGCTACTACTACCAAAATGATATTGTAGTTGTTGATGAAGAAGATGGGTGGTAATGGAAATGGGGGTAGTTGTTGGTGGGTGTATTGGCTGTTAATATGTAATATGTAAGAAAAGAAGGATACGATGAATAAGCGTAAAAACTATGGGTGTGACGCAATTTAAGCTGCGTGAAAATAATGCTGACTCGTTTAATGGCTGATTTTAATAGGCCGCGAAATGACTTGTGATGTGAAATATTTAAATTACTTACATTACATTTGTTCAATTCATATGGTCTTCGGTCTGTTTTGTATGATAAACCATTAAAGGAATCAAGAAGAAGATAAAAACAACAGAAACGTATAAGTTTTTGTCTGTATTCACATTATGGATTTATCATTATTTGAGTAACATATCATACGCAAATTAAAAATTTTTGAGATGACATTGGCTACTAACTGTTATCACTGGCCGTAGAGATTACAAACTTAGCAATAAATTAAAAAAAGTTAACGCTTTAAATGCTAATACAATGCCAATTTACCCCTTTTTCAAATGCTGCCCTGCTTCACAACACACAATGACTGATGTTCGCCTAAGACTATGCAATCATAATCTTTGTTTTGAAATCTTTTTGCTTATGCAAAGGTTTAGGAAAAATGGTTTAATATTTTACCTTCTATTTCGGTTTCTTGGTTTATTGTTACAATTTTGTTCTTATCAATTTTTGCCTTTAGGGAATATAAGATAACACTTATGGAAAACAAAATGTAAATCCCTTGAAAAATTACTTAATTAACTAAATTTAACAAAAAGTCAACAAAATATTTCCAAGAAGTTGAGAGAAAATTTACTAGCAAAAGTTAAGGGGTTCCAATATCTCAAATAAAATGAGTTAAATTTTAACAAATTTTTAAGATAAAGAATAGAATTTCAATGACAAAAAATGAAAAGCTGTTTAGATAAACATATCATATTTTTAAATAATTATCAGTTTTATTGTAATAGACCTAAAATAGTGGATAATTAAAATTTAGCATTATTTTATTAGGATTAAAATAAATAGACATTAGAAAATGCAATAATTTGCGATTCAAGGGAAATCACTCCCCCTAGAGTGACCTTAACTTTTTTCTATTACCCCTGTCAAATTTTCGCTTTATGTAGTTGTCATATCAGGGATCAGAAACATAAGTATATATTTTTATTTAGTAAGGAGTGAGATCTAAAACTTTCTAACATATTTGTTATTCAATCAAAGGCAAAACTAGAACTTAAAGTTCTATTTTTGATTTGATTGAAATTATGAATAAAATTTACAAAGAAATATAGTTTTAACCTTTTCCAGAAACCCTTCCCTTAACATTTTAATAGTGCTTTTTCTTACAGTAGTCCATCTCCGTTTATAATCTACCACAGTTTTGGCTGCCTTTTTGTGCTCTTCTATTCTCCTTAAACAAAACCCCAATATTTCTCTACTGGACTTAGATCCGGTCAGTTTGGAGGATTTGCCTCTCTTGGTATAAATACAAACATTAATATTCCTATACCACTCAAGGATTTGTTGACCGTAAAACACTAATAATCAGTACAAATAGTGAACACATAATGAAGTCTTGTGAACGAAAGCAATGGTTTTTGTAAACATTCCTTGATGTAAATTGAGATATTTATAGAGTCCGTTATAACAAATAATTGGCATATTTCTTCTTATACCTAAAACTTTTTATGAAATTTTGGCAGCTTTTAGGTCCTAAACTTTTCTTCAACATTATCTCAGTCACCCTATCATTATCTCAGGTCCCTAAAGAAACCTATTAGTGTGGTCACAGTTTTTTTTAATTTGCTGTCAAAAAGGGAATTTCCAAGGCAAAAGCTTGAAAACAAATCGAAATATTCAATTCGGTCAGAAATCTTACTGTTTTTAATTTGATATGCTAATAAATCCTTTGTTAGTTATTTCTCTATAGAATTTCAAATTTATCAAAAACACTCTCAACCAAAAATTAAACCCCTCATTAATACTTCTTCATATTATTAACTCTGTTCAAAAACCTCATCACAAAGGCTCCCCCTTCCTTTCATTTTCCTATACGGAATTGACATGAATGTTGCATTTATAGTAATTTTATCTAAATAAAAATTTACCTTTTTCCTCTGCATTAGTTTTATTAACATTTTATTGTTCATTTTACCTTTTTTCATATTCAAAGTAAAAGGATTAAAAGGAAGGATAAGAAAGATTTCAAAAAACACCGAAAACAAATTTTCCGTGTATTTATTTTTGAATAACAAACAACTGATGTATTCCTGAAAATCTTGTGATTAATGACTGGAACAAAAAGAAAACGTTGGGAGTAGGGGTTATAAAATACAGACAGTCTCGCAGGTAACAGTAAACCATACTTTGGGAAACGGAAATGAATTTGTTACAGAATATGTTACATGTTTAATATGAATATGTTTTAACTAATAAAGTAATATATATTTACAGATATTATTGTGAATGAATGCAAAATTATGAGGAAATGCTGAAAAATAAACGAAATTTAAAGAATTTTATACGTTTATTAATATATTGTAGTATTTATTTACATTTTTTTGCAGAGAATACAAATCAAGTATCTCTGGAATGAAAAAAGTTCAGTGATTCTCTTCTTGGAATGAAGAGGCATCAACTGAGGAAGGTCATCAACCAACTGGTCACAATACCCGTGGTAAGCATATGGTAGGAGTATATATTTTAGAAGACAATACATATAGATGGCCCGGAGACGCTGTTAAAGACAGTTTACATTTTTTGTGTGAATGCAACGCCTTGTCTTGTAGATGATTTATGTTTTTTGAATATTATTTCTTTCAGGCTATCGCCCATATCACCGTTTGCAAACCATGGTTATTACTGAACTTCTTTTATGCAGCTAATTTGAAAACGTAGACAACATAATGGCAAAGAGGATGAGAGCATGATTATGATTCTAAAAATCGATTTTGCACCAGTGTGCAATGTAAATACAATCAGCAAATAAAAAAATACCCTATGGGCTGGATAAATCATAGTGCTTTAGAACCTAATATAACACGAGATAGTAATGGTGCAACAAAAACTTGATTAAGGACTAAAGAATTTAAAACTATCGTTATTCTAATAATATTTTTAATACAAAATATTCCAAATTATTGTGAATGGTCATCAAAAATGACAAAAAATATCTTATCTTGTAATATTTTTTGTAGAATCACCCAGATTAATTCAGATTAAAATTTCAAATGATTGTGAATGGTTATAAACATAGTGTAGATGGTGCTGTCGAAACTGAATCGATCGAAATATTCAGATTAAATTTCATTGCACTGTATCAATTATTAGCACAGCTAAATCGACTCATATTTCGATTTAATTCAAGAATATATATATTATATGATTCCTCGTTAGCATTACACTTCACTTTTGGTGGTGAAGAGCATAAAGCCATCTAATATTGTGAATAATCATTAAAGTAGGTCGAGTTTTCATAAAAGCACTTATTAAAAGATCTCAGGAGAAGTGGTACAACAACCCACAACTTAAACAATAAAAATATTCTTTTATTAACGATAAATTTAAAAATTCAATTCTAATTCCGTGTTACGTTATCAGTATATTAAAAAGTTAAATTAAAATTTTTAACTCCTATCACTTCAACCCTCCATATAAATGGTACATTGCAAATCTCTCCCTCCTACAATTACATTTTCTTAGCAAAAGTATTTCTGGATATAAAATTTCTTTCACTTTTTTTATAAATTTTAATTACATTTTCTTTTAATTTTATTTGAGAAAATATTTTAAATACCATTTGATATACCTTAGATAAGAAAGTGTGTGTTTTGAAAATAAAACACCATCTTTCTTCTTCTATGTACTCTTTCATTCAAGTTCTATACAATCCGGTGCTGCCACCGGAGCTTCTTTTTATTCATTGAGTTTTCTTTAAAGTTTTGTAACAAAGAATGTGTTATCACTTTGACAGTTTTATTGCCTTTGGAAAGTTATTAACTTGATTTAATAACCAACCGTTACGAGTTTTAGGACGCTTATCTTTTTACACAAATATTTGTTGGGCTTTTCGCTGGTGTCTTTTCACAAGTGAAATAATACGAATATTTTTTGTATTCTTTCGTTCTGCTTATTATTGTTATTATTTTTTTTTTATAATTATTATAAAGAACCATAGAATTTTAATACCAAATTAGATTTTAAACTTAATATTCGAAAAACAATAAAAGGTTTTAGGTTTCTTAATAAGGTGTTGTTGGTGTTTGGTGGTGGAATAGTTATTATTGTGAATAAATATAGTGAAATCAAAGTCATTAAAATTTTAATAAAAGATAAGGATTAATTCAAAATTTGGTTACAAACAGAGAAGGGGTAGTTTTTAATAAAATTAATATTTATTTCAAATTTAAAGTGTTAATAAAATATAATTACACTTACCCGTGATCAACGATGAATTCCTCTAGGGGACTTGAAAATTTTCTTTCACTTCACTTATTTTTCACATTTAACACTGAAAGGAAATAAAATAAACATAAATTATAATAATATGTAAGGACTAAGATCAAAAAATCTTAACACACGTTATTCATTAAAACATTTAACCCATTACTTTTTCAGATCGCATAATGTACATATATTCTTAAATAAAATCAAAATCTGAGTCGATTTAGCTATGTCTGACTGTCTGAATGTCTGCCTGTTTTTGACAAACAGCTCAATAAAATATGGCCTGAGAAGTTTTCTATTTAAAACCAGCAAAATCGGTTCAATCCATAAAAGGTATAGACCGATATCTGAGACAACCTTTAAATTCAAGCAAAAAATTGTAAATCAACAAATTAGAATTAAATTGAAATTGGCATAATATAAGGCTATATGAACTGCATAAGCGCTCCAAAAATCATCAAAATCAGTTCAGTAGATAAAAATAGAGTCAAAAATATATCTACTTTTATGACTCATTATACTTAAGAAAAACTTGTATATATTGTATATGTCTATGGACTTATGTATGTACGAAACATAACGTATTTACTTCATACGCATTTGTGGTTATTATGTTTAATGTCAGACAAATGAATGTATTATTAATTATATAATATTAATTAAACTTATTAAACTGAGTGACCACAACACAGAGCGTACTAAAATCATTAAATATATTCAACAAAACCCAACTTATTCCTGCAAAATGTTGGTCAACCATTCAAAGGTCATACGTCAATGTTTTTTAACAGAACCGAGGAATTTTTAAGTTGATCTGGTTCAGGTAGAAGAAATAGTCCATATGATGCTTCTAAAAATATAAAGCATTTTCAAAAGAGCAAAGCAGCTCGGCTAGTGTAGTACTCGGACTTACTGGTACAAAAAGTAAAAGCTAATGCAGTTTTAAAAACATACAGGGCTCAAAAACAGAGCACAAAAATTGAAGTCAATCATTCTAAAACAAATATTCTTGCGACAATTCTTGGCAGATTTTTCGTGACTTTCTGGTGAAAAATTTTATGTAACTGATGCTCGAGGGAATGTTAAAGATAAGTATAAGACCAAAAAGCAGTGAAAATTATTCCATCAAGGAAACTTTCAATTATTTGAATGGTGCAAGACCAATAATGTGGTATTTGTACCAAGGGAGGCAAATCCTCCAAACTGCCCGGACTTAAGACCAGTGGGGAGATATTGGGATCTTGTTAAAAGGGAAAAGTGACAGAAAATACTATTAAACGTTAATAGAAAAGTTTCCGAAAAAGATTCAACATTTTATTACAAGTGATTAACTTAAAGAATATTTTTTGTAAATTGTAATAATAATTTCAATCAAAATACTTATTAAAGTTTTTGCGATCTCACTCCTTAATAATTTAAAATTCCTTAAATATTATTGTCTATCCAAAAAAGGTTTGAAAGCTCATGCCTTTTCTTCTCCTCCAGAAAAAAAAGAAAACAAGTTTAAAATTTAAAATATTTGTTTGTTATTTTGACAAAAACAACCTTTATTTATGATTATTTGAGGCAAATATTTATAATGAAATTGAGTAACAACATAAAAGGTTTAAATTATCATTAAATATATATTCTCTTTTCATATAGATATAGTCTTACAAATTACATACTTATGGTCAAATAATAAGCCACAATCTTTGAAATAAATGAGCTGCAAATGAAGAAGTATTTGTTTCATACAATAAACTTGCTATTTATGTAATAATTTTAGCCAACAAAAAGAATTAATATATTTTGTCTAAAAGTCCATTTAATAATCTATATACATTTTACAATATTTGTTTAGTAAGGCGAGAGATGGCTAGAGGAGGGCAAGGAGAAAAAATTGCATATAAAACAACCTGTATATTTTAAGATAAACATTTAATGTAAATAAAATTTATATACTGCAGATTTTTTCTATTGGGGCAGAGAAAGAGTAATTTCTTTAATTAAAAATAATATGTAAATAGTATTAATACATAATTCGATATCAACAATTTATTAAAAAAAATTTAAATTTAGAATTTTTGTCATTTTTAAGAATAATAAAATTAATATTTAAACTCTTATAAATTTAATGAAATAATGATCAGTAGTTGTGGTATAAAAATCTCTCACTATAATTGTTATTGTGAATAATTTATATTTTCTTGTGTGGATAAACGCTTCCCCTAAAACGTCCTAAAGTTTTTTTCTAATCAGTTTCAAAAAATGTATTTATTACCGTTGGTATTATATTGTTATTATTGTGAATGATTTTTTTAGCGTTTGTGTGCTAAATTTATTAAAAACTTAAAATTAAAAAATTTTGCGTTTTTATGAAAATTTTAATTTAAAATTTAAACTTAATTAATATTGAAGCGAATAACGATATTTATGTACGATCTATATTAAATTACCCATGAATCAGGCAACTTAAAAAATTCCACATCGAAATGCCAAAACAACAATCCGCTTAAATCATGTTGAAAATGTTGCCCTTTTTAAATGTGCTGAATATCAATCACACATTGGTGAAATGCTTGATAAATGTCTCAGAAACATCATCATTTGGTTACAGATTCGATATTTCAAATACGAAGGAAATTAAATTTTTTTAGTAGACAAAACTCAAACTCTTCTAAAATTGGACACTAATCAAGACTTGAAAAATACGATAGACCAAATAAAATCCACTCATATTTCTGAACACTTACGTAACTTAAAGTATGTCTGAAAATGTATTTATATAATAAATTTTCGACAGATTTCTTCAATTTCATTATACGAACTTAATATCTCCCCTTCACCAATATCTATCTGCATTTTTCCTCAATTTATATTGAAACACGTATCTGTAGAGTATAAATGTTTTTTGTATTCTTTGTTGTGTTTGGTTAAATGAGGCATATTTAAAGATTTATTTAAACAGATCATTGGTGTCACTAAATTGTCACCACCTAAGCATTAACATAATTACAACCAAATATACAAACGCTTATGGCCACTGTGCAAACTTGTACATTCACTCACTCACATGTACACTCACGCTGCACAAATATGCAACAAAACTACATATGTATGTATATTTATAACAGCCATCGAATAGACCTTAAAAACAAAAACAAATAAAGCTTTTTAGATTTTTGGTCAACTAAACAATGGCCACAAAATGAGGCTAACCAACTAAAACAAAAACGCATGTAAAATAAGACACACAAATTTGTATGTATATGAAAGTGTATGCAGCATTAGAGTATGTGTGTGAAAGCTTACATTGAATTACTAAATATGTGTTTATGAGAGTGTGTGTTGGCACAAGTAATCAAAATGTTGTTTACATTACATGGCATGTAAATGTGCATACATTCACTCGCACAAGAGTCATGGCAAAAACTGAATATGGAGGCTTGTTGAAGGTATGTTGCAACCAAATAATATTACCTGTAATTTGTATCTCTCTCTGAAGTAAACATAAATATATGCATACAATTGCATAGTGTGAAGTACAGTGGGATGGTTTTGGTACGCAAAGAGACAGATGATGACTGAACATAAAACGGAAAACAAGTACGAATATTTAATACCCTGTAATATATTGGTTATATTGCTTCATTCATGCGCCAAATTTCCTTAAATTTCCTATCACAGTTTCAGAAATATGCGATATTAAAAATTCTCCCATTTCCTATCCAAAATTTGTAGGTTATAACATTTTGTTATTAAGAAAAGGTTTCAAAGATATGAGGTATTAAAAGTTTTGTTTGTTAGAGGATTACCACTCCTTCGAGCCCTTCCTTAGTTTTTTATAGTAATAAACAGATTTGAATCATTCGTTTAGTCATAATTGTTTTTAGAAGTTGTCTCAGAAATCGGTATATAACTGATTTAGCCGATTTAAAGACTTCTTAAGAGAATATATTATAACTAACCAAAATTACATTTAGCTCTGTGAACGGACCAAAAACAGACAGAAGACAGACGGATAGATAGATGGACAGACTGAGGTACAGAATGATAGACTGACAGATAGACGGGCAAACTGACTTAATTTCTCAAAAAATTTTCTCATTTTAAACCGGTACACCACTACTCACAATAAGGTCACTTGTGCGCACTTACAGCCTCTTTACGATGCTTCTAGTGGAGATTAAGTATTTAAATTATACAGTAACAGTATCCTAAAGATTATTGCGTTTCTTTAGGATACTGTTTCCTGATCCTATTGATAACTATTAAAGATTACAAAATACTTTAATTGCCACATGTCAAGGCCGGTTTAATCAAAATAAATTTTATATATGTAGAAGTTTTGAGAAAGACTTTGGACTATATTTTCGCTTTCATCGGATCAATATTGTTGCTTTTAAGAAAAAATGCCGCGGAAGATAATAAAAAACCATCTGGATAAATTTAAATCCATCAGTTTTGGCGTTAAAATATAAGTAATAGAGGTTTAGACAAAAAGATTTTAGGCAATTCGAGGACATAGGGAAATCAATTTACGTGATCTATGATTCCCTTAAATGAACAGTGTTTTCAATTCGAAATTGTGCCAGAGAGCAGCCCAAAAGGCGTAAATACGATTTACAATTCGTCATTCGGGCTGAATAATGTACGACGGAATATAAAAGTTTAATTTTCGAAAATCAATTCAAATTCCAATTGAAATGTATCTTCAGGTCCACTGTTAATTATATTATTTTCAAATTTTATATGCTCTTAAAGTGTGTACTTCTCTGTGTGCGTTTGAATGTGAGTGTTTTGTTGTTAAGAGTAGGTTTTTAGAAGTTAATACAATTTTGTGGCTTATAATTGTATGTAGTCATATAAATACATTTACGAAAAAGGTTTTTTAATTGTTTATATACATTTGCACACACAGAGGCACACACACAGATAATCAACCATAAAGCAAAACTACATACACAACACACAAGGTCTAAGATCTCATTTTGCTTATTATATTACATTTTGGTTACAATAACTCTGCTCATTATCTTCTACAACTAACCTCCACAACCCATTCAACCTTAACTTACATATTAAGTAGACGACATAAGTAGTGTCGATAGTCCCTTAAGAATATAATTTTGACCATTAATTTTTCGTTGTGGCTGGTTGATGTTCTTGTAGTTGCAACAACATGCCATCCAAACATTTAGCCAGTAGTCAACGTTGTCCAGCAGCCTGTTTTAGGCCAACAAGCAATATAACAAAACAACAACAACATATTTCTAGTAAAATGTCAATTTAAGATTGATGTTATGATGTTCAGAGTGTCATTTATCTTAAAATGTTTAACACACACAAAACTAACTACATTTATTCTACTTACTCGAAAGATATTTAAAATATCTAACAAAAAGTTTTACTTGTAATTGTAAAATTCATCCACACTGAACAAAATAATGTGTTAAATGAACAGATTTTTATTTTTATTAACAGAATTTTTCTTCAAACTGAAGAATTTTCTTCAAATATACTAAAGAAATTTAATCAAAGAAATTTTTTAGTAAAAGATGTTAAACAACGCAGTAACACGTCGTTAGTAAAATAACACACAAATTTATTGAATTCTACGTACCAAAATTAGTTTGAATACAATTTTTGTTGATTTTTTTTTTTTTTTTTTTTTTGTCAACAAATTTTGTGAGTTTTCTTTGTCATAATAAATGAAATATGACAAAAAATATAATCTTATTACAAATATGACAGGAGGAAAATATTTTATAAAACATTCTAATTAATGTGATTGAAATTGAAAGAATATTTTGCATAAATTCATGAAAATGCAAATGGAAGATCAGCTGATCCACAAACGTGTAAGTAACATTTCATCAGAAATACAAGCTGGACGGCTCATAACTGACCAATTTACATTGCACTTTTTTTGGTTGTCTATTACGTTTTCTACACTACTTAATTATTATATAAAACTAGCTATTACCCGGTGCGCCTTACTGTCCAAAAATTCTCCTCAGTCCTGGATCTCGAAAGAAATTCCACAAATCACAACATGTGTTAAAAAAGTAATTGGGGCCAAATTCTCACTATAGTAGATCTTTAGACATTCGATAATCAATATTTGATTTGTATGGTGGTTACTTCTTCCCCTGGTACTATCGGAAATTTTCATGAAATATACTTATTATTTAATGTATTAATTTATTACAACAATTTGATGTAATTCTTTCCCCAATTCAACTAAAATGTCGTAAATTTATCTTAAATATGATATTTAAATTGAATAATGTTCATCATTATTAAGAATTTACTTTTATGAATTTAAATAATGTATTATTCAAATTGAATAATATTTATTCAAATTAAGCGCATTTTTATTAACGAATTTAAATGGTCATATTGACAATATTTCGTCAATTTGAAGAATTTACGAAAAATTTACGATAATTATTGTTATAATGAATAAAGGTTTCGTTGGCAGATATCTACAATTCTACGCCTTTTTTCATTGTATTTACTACCTTTTTGGGTTCAGTGTTTGTTCTATTAAGTATTCCATACCACTATTAGATTCTATTCTATTCCATTCTATTCTATTCATATTCATATTCAAATAAATACATGGTTAGCAATTACTTAAGTAAGTGCATTTTAGGGATTTTACAATTACATTTTATCATGTCACATGCAAAACAATATACACACACATTTATACATACAAACATATCTATCTAAGTATGTATCTAAGAGAGTACACAATGTATTTGTTGTGGTCTTCTAATTAAACAAATTAGATGTCATTATCAGAAATTTTTTTGTTGTTGTATTTGAATTTCTATTTTGATGTTATTGTTGTTTGGTGTTACAAGAGAAGAAAAAAAAAACAACAAGAACAAGAATATTTTCAATATTAATTAAGAAAGGATTGTTATGGTTTAACATAAATAAAACAAATTATATTTAAGTTCAAATTTCATTAAATATTTTAAGAAAATTAATAGTTTTACAAAGAAAACAAACAAATTCAACTCAAGTCATTTTGGAGTTAACAGTAAAATGTTCATTACGATAAAGAGGGAAAGGGAATTACAAAGAATCTTAATTGCATTTGAGGGTGTAAATACAGTTTCATCTGAATTGTCGAGTCGATAAACGATAATGAAATTTTTTCACTTTCTAGAATTCAAAAATGCAGTAAGTATTTTAGTCATTATTGTGAATGAATTCATTCTTAATATCACACACACTTTTTGACACATTTTTGTGCTCTTCAATTCTCTTTTAACCACAACCAATATCTTTCGATTGGCCTTTTTTCCGGGCAATTTGGAGGATTTACCTCTCTTGATATAAATACCATATTATTTTTCTTGAACCATAATTTATACCATAATGACAGGATGCCAATTCAGGCCAAATATAATGAAATCTTGGATGATGCAAGAAGTCTTTTTTGTTAACATTCCTTGATATAAATTTTGGTGTTTTTCGAGCAAGTTATAACAAATAATTGGCATCTTTTGACTCAACATCATACTACTATTGGGCCCTAAAATTTTCTTCAATATTTCCCCGCCTATAAACAAAGTAAAATTTTTGACCTGGCTGTTGCAAAAAATCTTGCTACATACATAATGGATGACAAAATGTGCATATGTTACATTTTGTCATCCATTATGTATGTAGCAAGATTGTTTTTTTAAGAAAACTTGACTTCAATTTCCCTGCTCTGTTTTTGGCATCTAAATTTTTTGCAGTGTTCCTGTCAAAAACTGAGCGTTGTATATTTTTAAACCTTTTAGTACCAAATAGTCCTAGTAATCTGGCTGCTTTTACTCCAGATGTGTTGGAAGTTTTTTTATTTTTTCGGTTTTGAAACATCATGTAAACCATTACTTCTACCTGAACAAGGTTTTCTATCAACAGACAACAAGTTCACCCGATATTGTTTAGCAACATTGGAAGCAGTTCGGTGGTACTCCTTTTAATGCTTGGCCAACTGTTAATAGCAACTGTTAATAACAACTTGATCAAAATATATCAAATAATACTTGGGTTAAAAATTTTAATGAAAACGTGTGATAAGAATTTTTCGATCTGAGTCTTTATAGACTTTAATTATTTCTAAAAATGAATTTTTAACAAAAAATTTGGATTTTTCTTCAAAATTTTAATTATCATTCAAAATTCAAATTGTTAGATATTTTAGAAGTTTTTATAAAATTTCTAGTTCAGTTTTAATTCAGTTCAAGTTCAGTTCTAGTTCAATTCTAGTTCACGTTCAGTTCTAGTTCAATTCTAGTTCAAGTTCGGTTCTAGTTCAGTTCTACTGTAGTTTTAGTTCAGTTAAAGGTCAGTTCTAGTTCAGTTTTAATTCAGTTCAATTTCAGTTCTAGTTTAATTCTAGTTCTGTTCTAGTTCAGTTTTAATTCAGTTCTAGTTCAGCTCAATTTTATTTCAGTTCTTGTTCAATTCTAGTTCAAGTTCAGTTCTACCGTAGTTCTAGTTCTGTTCTAGTTCAGTTTTAATTCAGTTCTAGTTCAGGTCAATTGTAGTTCAGTTTTAGTTCAATTCTAGTTCAAGTTCAGTTCTACCGTAGTTCTAGTTCAATTCTAGTTCAGTTATAGTTCAGTTTTAATACAGTTCTAGTTCAATAAATTCTTTTAAAATTTAAATCATTCACAATAATTAAATCTTAAATAATAAAAACGTTATAACGTTTACACATTATTCTAAATACTTAAACAAGAAGTTTATTTCAGCATCCGCATTCTTATTATGATCTTAATTTTTAAATACTCTCATATTGCACATATTTCAGCATGAGTTCCATATGAGTAGAGTTTTATTTTTATGCTTTTCTTTTTCTGAAGTTTATATATTTTTTATGTTTTCAGTTTTGTGAAATATGGTAATAAACAAGGAAACTTTATGGGCATGTTGAAAGCAAAATATTTTTCCTCACTGGAGTTTGTAAGTGAAGTGAGAAAATAGTGAAAATAAAGTATAAATTGAAAAAGTTTGGAAAATGCGTTAAGGAACAAAAATTGTATTTCTTCAAAAACTTATACAATTTGATGGAGTTATAAATTATTTTGTTAGAGTTTGTTATGCATCCATAAAATGTTAAATGTAATTTTAATCTCAATTTAACTATTGTGAATTAAAATTTTAAAATATATTATAGTTATTTTTGTTACGATTTAATTGTAATTCTAATAATTTAATTTCTGCGCCCTGCAATTTTATATAGATTTTTTTTGATTTCCTTTTATATTTAAAATTAAAAAACTTTTTGCTTTCCATTTTTGCACCTGCAATATTTGACGCAGTGATGCCTGGCCAGGCATTTGTTTCAAATCAGTTATTATTTAGTTGTTGTACTTTTTTCCAAACTTTAGTTAAGCAATTTTAAGCTCATTGTTGTTGGCATATAGTTTTTGTTATATAAACTTGTATTTACAATGAGAAAACTAAAAGTTTTTTTCTGCAAATAAAAAAAGTTGCAAAAAACGAAAACTATGAAAAGCTAACAACTGGTGCTATCATAACATTCACGAGAAAAAAAATAAATTTTAAACGAAATTATATAGAGAGCTTTATAATAAAATCTAAACGACTTAAATGTACACTAAAAATTAAGACGATAATTTAACTAAAGTTTATGAACATTTTGATGTTTAATGACTAATTTTGCTTATTGTGATTGATGATGTATTTGCAATATATTTCATTCATGATAAACACTAATTCTTTAATATAAGGAGTGTTATAGACGGTCAAGCCCGACTATCTAATACCCTACACCACATTTTAGTTACAAAAAATCATGTACGACCCTCGTATAATTCGATTTTCTGAATGTGACACTAATATTTATGCGTTTTAAAATTAATTTTTCTGAAGGGTTATATGTGACATACAAGAAGTTATGAAACAAACCCTCGTATAATTTTGTTTATCGATTATAAGCAAAATTTTAATTTGACCAATTTTAATTACAACACCAACGTATATTTGAGATTTATGCCCTTCCAAAGAGGCTTATATCGGACCTCAGAGAAGCAATGGTATAGTTTTGTTAAAATCGCTTTATATTTAGGACTGTTATGAGCTTCATTCTGGAAGGACATTTATATGGGAGGTACCTGAAATTTTGGATTTAACACGCATTCAACCTTGGCCCAAAAAAATATGCACCATATTTCTTTAAGACATCTCAAAATTGCGACCTGCAGAATGTGTGAAACCTTTTATATTTATTACAAATATCAGCACCTACGGTGGTGTAGGGTATAAAAACATACAAGACTCAAAAACTACCTGCTAAAAATTTGGAAGCCAAAAACAGAGCATAGAAATTAAAGTCAAGTTTTCTAAAAAACAATTCTTGCTGCATAACGGATGACGAAACGTATGTCCGTCAACTTTATTACAGTGAATGCAATTATTCTTCCCCAAAAAGTAGGGTGTCACCTATATAGAGCAAAGTATTCACTATTTTTGTATGCTCTTATTTTATGAATTCCCTGCGGAAACCAGTGAGAATATGAAAATTAAACATCACACTCTGTAAAAGGCTTAATATGTGAAAAGTTTTCACTTATTTTTATTTTTTTGGTTTTTGTTTTCCAAATTTTATTTTATAAATTGTAGCAGTTATTTTTTGTAACGCTGCAGGTAACTGTCAAAATTGATTTTACTCAACTCTAGTGGTTATTAGAGTTTTTCAAAATAGTTCCTATGGAAATCACAATATAGAAATAAAATAACAGAAAACAAGTTGTTTAAAAATACTGTTAGAAAAATACAAAAACATTTTATAATAAAATTTACTCGAAAATTATAAAAGTTTATAAAATAATTTGTGTGTTTTTTCTCAAATTTCAAATAATCCTAAATATTAGTTTGGGGGGAAAAGTTTTATTTTATATTTAAATGAAATATGAAGAGTTTAGATAAGGAGTGAGATCGGAAAATTCTTAATAAAAACGAAACCACTAAACTTACAATTTGAATAAACTTTTTAGTTTTAATCACTAGTGATGAAACCTTTTCCAGAAACAATTCTTTTGATGTTTTAATAGTACTTTCTGTCACTTTGCTGAAACAGGATGTCCATCGCCGTTTAAAATCTACAAAACTTTGTGCTCTTTAATTCTCTTTTACTAGAGCACAATATTTCTCCGCCACCCTTAGCTCACGGCTGTTTGAAGGATTTGCCTCTTTTAGTAAAAATACCACATTATTGTTCTTGTACCACTCAGTGAACACATTATGAAGTCTTATGAATGGAAGCTGCCTTTTATGCAAATATTCCTTGCTGTAAATTTCGGTGTTTATAGAGTCCGTTGGAACAAGTGATTGGTTTCTTTTGCCTTTTTTTTGCATATTTATTGTCATACTCAGAACTTTTTTGAAAATTTTGATTGTTGTTGGATCCTTAACTGTTCTTCCACATCAGCAACATTAAATTTTTGACCTGGAAGTTGGAAAAATTCTGCCAGAACTTATTATTCGTCATCCATCCTGTAGTTAGAATATTTTTTAGGAACTTTGACTTCATTTTCCGTGCTCTATTTTTGATATCTACATCTTAGCAGCGTTCCAGCATGGAACGTTTTGTACCTTATAGGTTTTTAAACCTGCATTAGCTTTAACTTTTCCTATCAAATATTTTGAGCTAAATGCTTTTCTACCGGAAGTGTTGGAACCTCAATCGAAAATGTTTTTTAATTCTTGGCTTTGGAAACTTCATATCGACCAATTTTTCTACCTGTACTAATGTTTCTATCAACGGAGAAGTTCTTCCGGTACTGTTTAAAATCATTGGAAATAGTTTGACGGCAGATCTTTGACTGCTTGGCCAACTTTTTATATGAACAAGTTGGTTTATGTTGAATAAAGTTAATAATTTGAAACGCATTTATTTCTGGTCATTCATTTAATTAAATTACCAATATATAAATTTGTTTATCATTAAACATAATAACCGACATGTTTAAATTAACTTGATCAGAAAGAAAAATCAAATAATAGTTTGGTTTAAAGTTTTAATGAAAAACGTGTGTTTATAATTATTCGATCTTACTCCTTATTTTTGAAAAATAAGCTTTAAATAAAAAGTAAGGTTTTAATTTAAAAACTAAACTTCTTTATTCTCCAGCTAAGAAGTACATATTAGGACCTGTATGGCTATTGTGATTGAAACTTAATTTTTTCCAATTAAGCTTTTCGTCCGAAATTACTTTTTTCCTTAAAAAATCAACAGTTTTCCATCTCATCACTAAAGTTTTTGGAATTTATTTTATAGAAACATTTCAAATAACAAAAATTAAAATTTCCTACCAAATTAAAGGCTTAAAAGCAAAAATACATATAAAAACAAATACAATATAAAAACTTTGTAGGCTAATTAAAAGTTGATAGAAATATAACCTCAAATATTTTTACCAACATTTAAAATTATCTTAAGAGAAAAATGAAAATTCAGAAATAAAACCTAAAACGAAACTGACAAAAACATCATCATTCTCATCAGTTTATATTTACAAAAAAAAATCGTTATAGAAAACATAATTGTGATTTTTAATAAAATATTTATATAGAAAAAATTCAAAAAAACCATTTTCCATTATTATAAATTTGCTCTATTCTCTACGAACGTTAATATGGTTCTTTTTCTGATATCATGTCTTTTTTTGCATTCATTTCTCGTTAGTTGTAAGACGTCAATCAAAATAATAATTTGGAAATTATTTTTTGTTTTATACTTTTTATACCCTCCACCACCACAAGTGGTGAAGAGGGTATATTAACTTTGTCACTCCATATGTAACGCTAATAAGGAATCAATTGACAGAGCTTAAAAAGAGTATTTAAAAAGATATAGACCGTTATATGATGCAATCTCTAAGTTCAAGTAAAAGACTCCTGTAAAACTGTCTATTATAAATCGTTAAATTTGCATGAAATCGGTTCAGTAGAAAAAATTTTATATCCACCAAATACAACTAATTTTATGGCCCATTAATTACTTCTGTGTTATATTTAAGAAAAGCGCTTATGAAATTTTAACGTTTGTGATCGTATGTGAATATATTCACATCTACGGAATCTAACGTATTAACTTCACATGAATTTGTGATGGAGGGTATTGAAGATTCGGCTTAACCGAATATAGCATTCTTACTTGTTTTCTCTTAAATTGTGTTTTTTTTTGCAAGTTGTCTTGTCTTTATTATACGATAATTTTCATTGTTTCTATAAAAGTTTTTCTTTTTTTCTCCATTTTATTCTAACACATTTTACTATCATTTTGTTACACGAAATCGAGAAGGGGTAAAAATGTTGGGACCCTCATGAAAAAAAAGACTGCATTGTTAATTAGTAATTTTTCCAAGAAATTCAATTAACTTGTCAATCAAAAATGTTTGCTAGAAAATTATATACTCTGGTATATTTTTTATTTGGTTTTTGATGAAAATTTTCTTTAGATTTTGTTTCGGATGTATTTAAAATAATTCTTTAAACAGGTAATTAAAACTTTGTTTAAGGTGAAAAATGTATATACATATTTATAGGTCTTCATAAAATTTGGAAAAATATAAATTTTATTAAGAGTAAATTTCAAAATTATTAAAGAGTTTTCAATTCACAATAAGTCAAAGCTGTCAAAATTTGTTATTTTACAAATGTTATTTGTAAATGTTTCAACAGACTTTTAATATTTTTATCAGATAAAAATCAATTGATAACTGTATTCCTTCAATAGTTAAGGCCTTAACATATCAAGTCTATTGTGAATGAAATTAAGAATGTGATTAAGCTAAATTATTTTAAAAATTTGCAAAACAAAAAGATACTATAAATTTTATAGGAAAATACTTAATTTTTTTTTTACAACAAACCAGAGACTTTATTAATGTAGAGTTCTTTCAGTATCGATTCAGATAATTTTAAATGGACTTTATTGAAGAATATTGAACTTAAAAAATAATAACAATTACAGAAAGCTAAAAAATAAGAGACAAAAATCTCTACAATATAAGGGGTTTAGACCGAAAAATGCTTAAACCAAGTTATTCATAAAAACGTTTAAACCATGTAATATTTGATAATTTTTTGATGAAGTAACTTTTGTAAAACATGTCAGTTATAATGTTTAGTTTCAAACAAATGAATATATTGTTAATCTGATTAAAATGAGTAACAAAAAAGTGCGTATTAAAATCATTAAATGTTTTCAACACAATCAAACTTGGAACATCGAAGCATTCAAATGTCTATCTTTAAACAGCGCCAAACATTTGTTACGACGGGCACCATCCTATTCCGAAAATGACATCAATGAATACTTACAAAAATAGTCTGACTTTTCTAGCTGTCACTGTGGTAAACTAGCTCTTGATTGATGCAGCGACAATAATGCGATATTTTTATGGTGAGGAAATATTGGGCTCTTGCTGAAAGAGAATTGAAGAGTACAAAAAGGTGTCCAAAATATGTACGATTTTAAACGGAATGGACTACCTGTTCAATCAAAGTGACAGAAAGCAGTATAAAAAGTTAATAAATTAAAATTCTAATTTCGATCTCACTCCTTATTAGAAAACCAACTCAACATTTCAAAATATATATTATTGATAAACATGCTAGTAAAGATATATAAAAGGAATCAATAGAGCTTTATCACAAGTAACCAGATGAATTATAACTTATTTAGAAACTGTTACTATTGTGAATAATGCGATAAAAATAAAAAATTCAATTAATGATGGGATAGGATATTTTTTGGAATCTTTATTTTCGGAAGTATTTGGAATTGTTATTGTATAATTTAACTCTACATTTCCAAATTATTTTAAATTAATGACCAGTATTAAAAAATTACATGTTGTTCGAAGATATATTAATGGAATCAATACCTGCTGAACTTATGTTAAAGTTGTTGCTTTTGTGAATGATGTGATAAAAATCAATAGATCTTGAAAGTATATAATAAAAAATGCTTCGTTAAAATGAATTGAGATTAAAAACTGAGAAGGAATTTTTAAATTATACTCTATCAACATTTAAACTTCAGTAAAAAATGTTAACTATTGTGAATGATGATAAAGAATCAAAAGAATTTAGACAAATATAATTTCAAATTACAATTAATGCACTTTATTAGAACTTCTGTTGAATCTGTAATCATTGGGAATGATGCAATAAACAAAATCTATAGATATAGAAAATAACTAATTAATATAAAAATGTTTCGCTTTTGTGAATTAATTCACACTGACTGCATTTAATCTTCATTTGAAAATATTAATTTATTGTGAAAAATGATTAAGTATAAATATTGTCATGATCCTAGACAAATACATTTCCAAATCACTCTTTGTGAACAGGAATTAAATCTATGCTACTGTGAATGATTATATATAAATCAATAGTCCCTGAGAATTAGCATTCTATTAATAATACTAAAAAAATATTCTTTACAATTAAGTTTATTTTAAATTTATTTCAAAAACTCAAAATTAATTTTTTCCTTAAAAATGTTAAAAATAAAATATAATTACAAATCTATTTTCCTGATCATAAAACTTATAGCTTATTTTGCCCAGTTTTAAATATACCATAAATGTCATCTTTAAAATAAATATTATATACTTTTATATACATATTATGTATTTAACATGTAATCTCTATTATCATAAAAGCAAATTTTGCAAAACAACTATTATTTCTTCTTTTTCTATTCAGATATAAACATTTGCTAAAACTATATAATATTCAATGCCATTTCTTTGAAATTTCCTAGCAAATGTTACTGATATTACACAAATTAGTAACGGTAACATCGTAACAAATTAAATTGATATAAAAAAGAACATTTCCTTCTTTGGAATTGACCAATAAACAACCAAAAAAATACTAGTAGAAATGCTATGTCGAATCTTCAATGCCCTCCACCGCAAATGTGTATGAAGTAAATACGTTTTGTTTCGTACATACAAACGAACACTAAAACTCATAGATGTATTCAATATATAAAAGTTTTCTTAAATATAACTCAGGAATACTTAATGAGTCATAAAATTAGTTATATCTTTCCTTAGTGAACCGATTTTGATCATTTTTGGAATGTACATGTAAGAAAACACAAAAAGCTTAATAAATTGTTCTTTTTAATTTTAAGAGGTTGCCTCAGATATCGGTCTATATAGTTTAATATACTGACCCGATTTTGCTGTTTTTAAATATAAAGGACTATATGAAATACTTAGGTCAATTTCGATTGCTCATTTGTCATTGTGGATGTAAACGTGCAAACAACAGACAGACGGATGGATATGGCTAAATCGACTTAGATTTCGATTTGATACAAAAATATATATACATTATGCGATGTGAGATAATCTCTTCGTAGCGTTACACACAGAATGACAATGCTAATATACTCTCTTCACCAGTTGTGACGATGGAGGGTATAAAAAATGGTCAACTAAAACTAAATAAAAAGTAAATCCTGCCATAACAAAATATACACACTTTGTATGTATGAATGTGGGTAATAATGATAAAAATAAAATGATAATAAAATACAATAAAAACTAGACAACAATATTATAAGGATAAAATAAAAATACGCCCCAAAAATGTGTGTAACTATTTTGAAGATGATTTAAACATGAATCCATGTACAAACTGTATATGATTATAACATAGAATTGGATGGTCCATAGACTCATACCCCAATAACACCCACATATAAAGTATTTTAAAAATATCGAAAAAAAAGGTACAGGTACACAAAACATTCACAATATGATGATGTCGATGCTCATGTTACTGTATGTGTTGTGTGGTGGTGTTTGTATCTGTGCAGGATTTTCATTCAATTTTAATTGGTTTACGTAGTTTAACCATAATTTTTATTATTTTTATGGTTCCATACAAAAAATAATTTCATTTCATTCAAACGAAACGTGTTTTATTTTCATTTTAATTCATAAGTATTAAAACATTCTTTCATTCCATCCATATGTGATGAAAATATATGAAAATATATATAATTTTTGTGGGTATTTTCTTCTTTATACATGAAAATTTGCACCCAATTAAGAATTTTATACACCATGAGTATTACAATGAATGAATGTATGTGTATCCTGCAATCAACGTGGTTTTATATTCCAAAGTGTTGATGATTTCACGAATTCGGCAGTGGGGGAGAGAGAGAATATGTGAAACTAATTATAAGGAAAGAAAATCGAATCTATTGCTCATTCTGCATAAAAATCGACAAATTATGGAAATTTTAGAATATTTTTATTTTCATTATTAAAAGACCACAAGATGTTGAATGGAAACAGGGTGTAACATTTGGTTTAGACATAATAATTTTGACAAACTATTGTGAATAAAATTTAACTATTTGATAAATTTAAATTCACACTTTTTAAGAAACTAAAAATGAGAGAAGAATTTTTTCTACAAATTTTACTAAACTATTGTGAATTATAGACTTATTAAATTCAAAGATTTTTTTATTTGATGGAAATTATTATTGCATTTTTATATATTTTTATAGTTTTAATCACTAGATATGAAATTTTGAACCTTTTCCGGAAACCCTTCCATTATTTTTTAAAGTGCCTACAATAAGTTTGTTTGAACAAACAGTCCATCTTCGTTTAAAATCTTAAACACTTTTGCACACTTTTTGTGTTCTTAAGTTCTCTTTTAGCAAGAGCATAACGTCTCTCCACTGGCCGTAGCTTTGGTCAGGCTAAAAATAACTTGACACTTTAACATAAAACTTCAGTTTTATGGATAGGATTAGGAGAAGAGGAAGCGCCGTTCTTCTAGTCATATAACTTTGTAGATAGATTTTTTTGTTGTAAAAGAGTTTTACGTGAAAAAATGGATGGTTGATGTATATCAATTATTAATCATCGAATATCTGAAGAACTTTATACCTAAAGTTTCCAAATTTTGTCACCTTCCTCTTTTTAACAGACAGAGTCAGGGGATTTTGGAAAAATCCTTCTTTCCACATCTAGGACTGAGGAGAATATTTGTTTACCAAAGCGCAGGAGGTAAAAACAATTTTTACATAAAATATAATATTTGTTGTTGATAACAAAAAATATAAATATCATTTCTTCTCAATAACATAACTTTACATTACCCTGTATTACACTATTCACCAGACATTTGTCTATTATATTTTTACCTACGTCCATACCTCAAGCTGTAGCACGCCCACCTCTATACCAAAAAAAAAATAAAATAAAAAGAAAAGAACGAGCAATAACACCAAAAGGAATCATCAGAAGAGAAAAAAGCCAATTAACTTTCTGTACTCAAGATGAATGTGTTTTATTGACGACGCGTCGTAATTGCAGGCATAAATTAATTTCACGACTTAATGTCGCAAAATTACGTCGTTGACGTTGTTTTCATATGGTACCCAATTACAATTTCATTCTTTTGTTTTTCCACTTTCTCTTGGCCGAACAAATGAGGGTGTGATAATATTTTCATATACCACTTTGTGGCAGTAAGTAATAAGAATCTTTCTACCCTACACCCACTACTATTGGTTTTTAGCATAAGATTCTTACCAAATATAAATTTTTTCGAACATTAAGGTAATTTTTAGGCCTTGTCATTTAATTTAGTTTATTTTGTTGTATTTTTTTTTTTTTTGGATTTTAATTTTTGTTAGTCTCCTTTCTTATTACGAGATGTGACCTTTATGCCAAACTTTTGCGGGAGAGTGAATGTGAAACGGTAGAATATTTAGAATGAAGGAAGGTGTATTAAGTGACACCAAATAAGACATTCTTTAGCCAGTAGTCAGTCGGTAATTGTGTCATAGTGAAAAACCATTAATTCTTGTTAGTCTTGCAACATAAGACAAGTTGAATAAAATGATTACAAGAATATTTGCCACATATATTAAATTAACCAAAAAATGGAAAAAAACAAGACATGAAATAGAAAAAAAGTATATATTAAGTATTTAGACTTATAAAAGCCTTTTACACCGTACTGAGATATTAATGTGAAATGGAAGAGATTAGGTGAATTTTGACGAATTTTAAATGAGCTATTTGAAATCACAAGTAATTTGTGATGTTAACATTGAATAAAAGATGTTGTGATGTAAAGTAAAATTAATTTTAAACTATTTTGATTCAAAAGTATTAGTCTTCATTGTGAATGAAGCTAAAAGTATCAATGAAGCTATAAGTGCCAATAAATTAAGCGAAACACATGGGTTAAACGATTCCTTTCGCAAATCTTATTGCATTCCCTCTAGATGAAAATTGTAAAGTACTGTAATTCAGAGAAAATAATTATAATTGTAATTTAAACTAACTTAATTTTAAGTATCTCGCGGCTCTACAATAAGCAAAGTACCAATTGACTAAGAAATATAATGTATTTTTAGGTTATCCTATGGTCTATTCTAATGAGGGTCATATTCCACTTTCACAATTCCTCCTATGAAAGGAAATATAATTTTTATTCTTCAACTAAAAAATGTAAAGTTGGTCATACATTCAAAGGTCTGCCGTTAAACTGTTTCCAATGTTATTAAACAGTAATGGGAGAACTCGTCGCTATGATAGAAACCCTGGTTCAGGCAGAAGGAATGGTGCACAAGACGTTTCTAAAGGAAAGCATTTTCAAAAATATTTCTAACTTGCTCAGTTCTCAGACTATTTGATACGAATAGTAAAATGGAGTGCAGGTTTAAAAACATACAAGGCTCAAAAATTCCCTACAGGAACGCAGCAAAAAATAAATCATGGAATGTATATTCTGGCAGTTCTTGCTAAGGCAATCAATGTGCAGTTGCAACAAAAGTAGCCAATCATTTGTTGCAGCGAACTCTATAAATACCGAAATTTACCTCAAGGAATAGTTACAAAAAAGATTCATAATGTGAGCATCCTTTCACTATGATAGACAAGTCTTTGAGTGGTCCAAAAACAATAATGTGGCTTTTATACCAAATTGTCGACAGCTAAAGCCAGTGGTGAGATATAAGATTCTTGTTAAAAGAGAATTGAAGAGTACAAAATGTATTGAAAAGTGTAGTAGATTTCGAACAGAGAGGTACTACCTGTTCGAGAGAGGTACTACCTGTTCGAGCATTTGAAAATTTTAATGGTTTCCGGAAATAGTTCAAAATTTCATCACTAGTGATTGGAACTTAAAAATATATTTATTTTTCTGTAAATTGTAGCAATAATTCCAATCAAATAGGAAATAGAACTGTAAGTTTAGTGGTTTCATGTTTATAAACATATGTGTATGTTAAACATTTTTGGATCCCACTCCATAATGTGATTTAAAGACAATACTCATTATTGTGAATTAAACCACAATTTCAAGTATTTCACAGCATTTTCAATGTAATTTTTTACATAAATTTGCTGAGAAAATATGGAACTGAGATCTGAAAGTGAACTTTGTAAAGAGAACCCCTTAACATAATAATTAGTAACTTCTCTTTTTATTTTCTCCTATGCGGAGTTTAGCTAATACTGAAATTAAAGAAGATGCAAATATTCGTTTTATTTTGGCATTTCACTGCCTTCCTAAATATAGTTTGTGTTCATGTTACAAATATTCTAACTTTCCCAAAATTACCCCCTTTCTCCGTGTAGTGTTATTAAAACGAAGACATTTATATTAATTTACTATCCACACAAAAAAAATGAAACTGAAAAGGAAAATAATGAAACGTGTGTATTTTGTTTTTGGGGAATTAATTAAAACGCAACTTTTTAAATGTAACACAAAGTCAAATACACCGAAGGTGTTAGAAATTAAGACAAATGTTTTAATTAGTTGTTAAAGAGGATATTCCTATTCTTTACTTTTAACAATTACGTAAATTTTTATGAAATGAAATTGAAACCAAACACAGAAAAAAAGGACACCAATCTGGGTGGAAGGAGAGATTGGAGTGAATACCAAGTGAAATATGTGGAACACATATTTTAAATTACTTTATTTGTTTAATATAAATTCTGTAACAAAGAACGAATGTGAAACCTAAATTATCATTTAAGCGGAAACCATAAAATTGTTCAGACAACAAATATCATCAACTAAACCAAACAACATCCTTTTCTTTGTATATATTTTTTGTAGTTTATATCCTTTTTTTCTAATCCCATTTGTCGTTGTTGTTTTGGTATTTATGGAATTCTAGTAAGTTTTGTTATATGTTTTTAATAACATCCGGTATTTTGTTGAAACTAAAAGTGAAAACCGTTAAGTTTATTTTTCTTTTGTCACACACATTCACATACAATAAAGAAGGACCACAACTAAGTTGTGTGTTTTTTTTTTTGCTTCTCAAAACACGCTTAACGCCTAAATATAATGGCATTTTGGGGAATTGTTGTGCGTAAGATATGTGGGCAATAAAATAATTTAAAGTGAATTTAATATTGTTACTTTTAAAGATTTTCGAAAAGTTTTTGAAAGAAATTTAAACTTGTACAACATGATATTTATGAGCAAACACAAATTATGTCTAAAAACAGTTTTTAAGAGGGTCTAAGAAGGAGGAGGGGTTAAAATAACTAAAACAATTAAAGAAGTGTGTTAAGAGTTTTCCAAATACTTTTCAAAATAGTTGATTTGGAAAATAATAAGTAATTCCTTTAAAAGTTTGAAATTGTTTTGCAATAGATGGAATGAAAATGTAGAAGTAAACTCTTTTATAATTTTTTAACAGGCTACAATATATTTCTAAAAAATCAATCACGGATTTTCCCAAACCCTTCACAATTTCATTCACAGTAGCAATTTTTAAGTTTGAAATTGTTTCACAATAAAAGAATTAAAAAAATGTAGAAATAAACTCCTCTTTGATTTTGTTTCTTTTTTAAAACAGGCTGAAACATTTTTATAAAATTAATCACAAAAATCTTTCAAATTCTTTACATTTTCATTCACAGTGGAGATTTTTAAGTTTGAAATTGTTTCACAATAAAAGAGATACAAATTTTATAGATAAATTTTTCTTTGTTTTTAATTCCAAAAATCAATCTGATTTTTCCCAAATTTTTAACATTTTCATTCACAGTAGAGACTTTTATTAACCTCCACCACCACAAGCGGTAATAAGAGCATACCAACTTTGTCATGTCGTTTATAACGCCTAGAAGGAATCTTTTTATACCCCTCAAAGTATATATATCTTTCCATTAAATCAAAATCTGAGACGATTTAGCCCCTCTGTCTGCCTGTAGGCATTCTCACCCCAAAAAATAATTACCAAAAGTTAAGGAAAAGTCCCAAACTATTTGTTATTGTCTTGAGTAGTTTTTTATTTAAAACCGGCTTAATCGGTTCAGTAATAAAAAATGAGACAAACTAAAACTGAAAAATTTTAAATAGACTACATAATTTTCACATAGATGACATTAAAGATTCGGCTTAGCCGAATATAGCTCGATTACTTGCTGTTTTTCCCATTATTCCTACATGGATCATATGGCTTTAAAAAATCCTCCAAAGTCGAGTTTGTTGTAGGGATTCTTCAATAATTTCAGTAAAGAAGAAATCCATCTATTTTATATTAAAAGAATCACGTTAAGCACTACAATCGTGGTCACCTTAAATCTGGGTTTTAAGTAATCAAGGAAGGCATGAATTTGTTTTTCTTATATACCTTCCAAAAAATTTTTCAACACTTATGTTCACTTCATGTGTAACATCTATATATCTATATATATACAAGAAGGGTGTATTTATGTATGTATGTATGTATGTATGTATGTATGTATGTATGTATGTATGTATGTATACATGCATGCAAGCACGTATGTATGTAACGTATACCCGAAAGTAACATGGGCTATAAAAAATTCCGATAGAACCAGGGGGAAAGGTTTTCGCATACAAAGCAAATATTGGTTATCGAATATATAAAGAACTAAGAGAATTCTCAAATTTGGTCCCAACAACTTTTCCAATGAACTGTTTTACTGGACAAAACGTTTGACGGGTAGGATCAGGGGAAGGGGTACCTCCTCATACAAAGCAAATATTGATTATCGAATATCTAAAGAACTATAACAGCGAAAGTTTTAAAATTCTGCAGCAAATACGCTACTGTTAAACTCCATTACTGGAACATTTATATATAGGATCAGGGGAAGAGGTACACCCCCATACAAAGCAATTTAAAATTACTTCTAATATATTTAAAGCGTATGATAATACAACACGAATGTTTGTTTAGGACCAGCAACGCCCTAAAACTTTGCTTCAACAAAACAAATTTTGGCGGGTCTGCTGGTTTTTCATATAATTTAAAGCTTTGAAATTTTTACTTGCATCATATTTTGACATTAATATTAATATTCAATGAATTATGTATAAGCTACAATACGGTAGGAGCATAAATTAGTAGGGGTATTATTCCTCCTAATAAAATAGCAAAAACCAAAGGTTTTACCAAGTTTTTGGGTACAATATTTTTTGACGAGAGTAGAGGGAATAATGTTCCCCGTGCAAAATATTTATGAACAACTGCATATTTCAAAAACTATACACGAGATATATGGCGCGGAAGGTTTTAGTAGGGGGCAATTTTTTGTTCAAATTATATGTATTCATTACTGCATATTTCAAGAACTATATTGATATTTATTAAACTTGTTAAGTTCAGTGAAGAATGATATACTATTTTTCGGTAGGGAACGATTCCTAATTCCTAATTATTCATATTCTGTAAGATTGTTTCTTAGTTCTTAATTTTAGAAGTATTTACGATTCTGTAATCACTTTACTCCCTTCATCTCATCTTCTTCTCCAACTTTTGAAAAATTACAATTCTAAAACAAAACCAACAAATTTAAAACCAAAAATTCTATCATCCTCAGCCAAACATTTTCATAACAAGGTGTGTAATTTATCACAACCCCACTTACAAATGTTTGTATTTCATTTCTTTTCTTTTTCTTTTTACTTTTTAATTATGAAATTCTTCTCGTTATACAACGCTAAAAACGTATGAGAAGTTTGTAATATTATGAATCTTACTAATTACAAACAAGTTGAAGAAAAAACAAAAAATTTACTAATTAAAGTTGAAAAGAATCCCAAAAAAATAAGAAAAAACTTAATATAACCCACCATATGCAGACATGAAAACAAAAATATACGAGAAGAGTTCATAGCATTTCAAAAACATAATTTTCATTGTTTTTAGTCCTCAGTACAGGTGAGTTTGAGATGAGTGAAAATTTCGTTTGTAGTTGTTTGTTAATAAATCTTTTTCAAAAAATGTGTAAATGGATGAGTTTCAAAATACTCTGATTTATTTGAATACAATTTTGGGAAGAAAATTTAAATTAAGTAGAAGGATAATTTTTGAGTAGGACATTTTATTAATTTTGGTCTGTATATATTGGGTTAGTGAGGAAGGTTAGAAGGACAATAAATCTTTAACCAAATCAAAACAATTATTATGTTATTGTGAATTATTTAATATTCTAAAAAAATTACAAAATATTTTAAAAAATCTCGATTATTTTGAATAGGACCTTCATATTTAAGGGATTCAAATAACAAAAACTGAGGCTTCAGAAAATGTAAAGTTTCGAAAATCGATATTTAAATAGTTCTAAAATATCGGTTATCAAATCGAACCGAAAAATTTAAGGAATTAAAAGAACAATATGTGATTAGCACATATCGATTATATAAAGAATCGATTTTTTACATGACAATATAAACTATGTATTATCGTGAATTAATCAAGCGCAGGAATACTATTCACACTATTCTATTTTTATAGGGATCTGACTATAATTATAATAAAAATTTCATAAAATTTGAATTAGAATATCAAAAAATCATTCTAATTAAAAATTTTAGTTAGAAGTTAAAATTATAATTTGCATTAGAAATCAAATTTTCATGAAAAATTAAAATCTTATTGAATATTTATTTTTTTTACATCTATCAGTAACTGAAACTAAAAACTAGTCTATAGTTAAGACTATTAATCACTCTATACTAAAACTATAACCAGGTCTATAGCTGAGACTATAAACTAGTCTATAGATGAGACTATAAACTATAGACAATAAACTAGTCTAAAGATGAGACAATAAACTAGTCTAAAGATGAGACTATAAACTAGTCTAATGATGAGACTATAAACTAGTCTAAAGATGAGACTATAAACTAGTCTAAAGATGAGACTATAAACTAGTCTAAAGATGAGACTATAAACTAGTCTATAGATGAGACTATAAACTAGTCTATAGATGAGACTATAAACTAGTCTATGGATGAGATTATAAACTAGTCTAAAGATTAGACTATAAACTAGTCTATAGATGACTATAAACTAGTCTAAAGATAAGACTATAAACTAGTCTAAAGATGAGACTATAAACTAGTCTAAAGATGAGACTATAAACTAGTCTAAAGATGAGACTATAAACTAGTCTAAAGATGAGACTATAAACTAGTCTAAAGATGAGACTATAAACTAGTCTAAAGATGAGACTATAAACTAGTCTATAGATGAGACTATAAACTAGTCTAAAGATGAGACTATAAACTAGTCTATAGATGAGACTATAAACTAGTCTATAGATGAGACTATAAACTAGTCTATAGATAAGACTATAAACTAGTCTATAGATGAGACTATAAACTGGTTTCGTTTAGAATATAATTTTACAGATATTTGACGCAAAGGATTATGTGTACCGTTCGCATGATTTCAGTTTTTTTTCTTAACTGAATTATTTTTGATATTTGTTTATATCTTGTAAGAACTGTGTGTCGTTCAAAATTCACTTACTTATTCAAATAACTCGTATACTCCACTACTACTTCTCCAACATTCTTAGTTTCACATAAAATTGTTGCATATTTTTTGGCATCAAGTTTTTTCCTTTTGCTCCTTTATTTTTCTCTCATTACTATGAAGACCATAAATCTTATTAAGAAAATTTGAGACAAACTCATGCATATGTTTTTCTTATTTTATTTATTTATTCGTTTTTATTTAACGTTTAGAAACAACCACAATGGCATTTCTAACTCATACTTAGAAAATTTAAATTATGTGGTTAATTTATTAACCAAATATTAGTAAATACAAGCATAAAAAATACTGTGGTGTGCAAAAAGGCAGACATTTTTATATAAAATGTAGCATATGTTAGGGCTGATTTTTTATAGCTAACAAAATTTAATTACTTTAATGTTTTTTTCAATTTTATTCGATTCCTTTCCATTTCTTTATTAATATTTTTCTTTAGTTCTTTTTCAGCTTTTTAGCAATTAATCCTAAAGTTATAAAAATGGACACGATTTTTTTAACTGTTTTATTATATAAAATTGTCTTTATTGTCTTTGTTTATGGTTTAATATTGTTGTATAAATTTTTTATTGAATTTTTATGTGATTTTATTTCATAAAAATTGACATTTTGTACGTGATTTCATAAAGTTTTATTGGGTTTTTTGTTCGTAATATTTATTGGAAGTTAATAAAGATTACGCTTAGAGAAGTTTTAGTCAATTAAGTTTAAGGGAAGATATTCAATGGAGGATCATAAGAAAGCTTGGATAATATTTTATAGATATGTCTTCTACAAAGGAAATCTTGAATAAAAAATATTTAAGATTTAAATACTAAGATTTTAAGTAAATTTTTTTTATAATTTTTTTATTGAAAACATTTGTCACAATTAACTAACACTTTTTTAATTTTCCCTCAAACCCCTTTTTTCGAGTTTAATAAAATATCAATTTCATTTTAATTTTCTTCCTTTTTTTCAAAATCCTCTCTATATTCATTCACATCCATTTCATAAAACATATTTTGTTTTCCACTTTTTCCACATGTTTTCCTTATGCCAAAAACAACAAAAATGTATAAAGCACCAACGAATGAATGAATGAATGAATAAAAAAGACATTTTTCCTCTAAAACTCTTAGGAAAATCCCGTGAAAGGCTTAACATAAGTCTGACGAACACCTGAGACATTCAATTACGCTCTGCCATAACAAACATTCCAAAAAAATGGAAGAAAAAACTCACAACAAGCACGGAATTTAAAGAAAACCATGACGGTTTGTGCTTCCAGAACCAAATATGTACCTTATACTCTGTTTAACTAATTCGAAAAAAAATAAGAAAAGAAATATTGTCAACATTGCGGTTTGAAATAATACTTGAATTCCTTGAAATGCAAAAGGAGGGAAAAATATTAATAAAAATAAAAACAGTAAATTGAAATTTATATTAAAAATATATGTTGTATGTTGAATTGTATACAAAGCCATCGTGGCTTCATCATCATCAGCATTGGGAGAGAAAACAAAGAAAATTTAATGTATGTTAAAAAACAACAGGGTGATTTAAAATTATTAAAATACTGTTCTAGTTTCAGTTCAGTTCTAGTTGTCTCCTAGTTTTGTTCTTGATTTGTTCCAGTTTAGATCTAGTTCAGTTCCGGTTCAGTTCTTTTTCAGTTCTGGTTCACTTTTAGTTCTGTTCTAGTTTTAGTTTATTTCTAGTTCATTTCTAGTAAAGTTCTAATTAAGTTCTAGTTAAGTTCTAGTTCAGTTCTAGTTCAGTTCTAGTTCAGTTCTAGTTCATTTCTAGTTCATTTCTAGTTCAGTTCTAGTTCAGTTCTAGTTCAATTTTAGTTCAGTTCTAGTTCAGTTCCGGTTCAGTTCTTTTTCAGTTCTGATTCACTTCTAGTTCACTTTTAGTTCTGTTCTAGTTTTAGTTCATTTCTAGTTCAATTCTAGTTAAGTTCTAGTTAAGTTCTAATTAAGTTCAAGTTAAGTTCTAATTAAGTTCTAATTAAGTTCTATTTAAGTTGTATTTAAGTTCTAGTTCAGTTCTAGTTCATTTCTAGTTCAGTTCTAGTTCATTTCTAGTTCAGTTTTAGTTCAGTTCTAGTTCAGTTCTAGTTCAGTTCTAGTTCATTTCTAGTTCATTTCTAGTTCATTTCTAGTTCAGTTCTGAACTAGAAATGAACTAGAACTGAACTAGTTCTAGTTAAGTTCTAGTTCAATTTTAGTTCAGTTCTAGTTCAGTTCCGGTTCAGTTCTTTTTCAGTTCTGATTCACTTCTAGTTCACTTTTAGTTCTGTTCTAGTTTTAGTTCATTTCTAGTTCAATTCTAGTTAAGTTCTAGTTAAGTTCTAATTAAGTTCAAATTAAGTTCTAGTTAAGTTCTAATTAAGTTCTATTTAAGTTGTATTTAAGTTCTAGTTCAGTTCTAGTTCATTTCTAGTTCAGTTCTAGTTCAGTTTTTAGTTCAGTTCTATTTCAGTTCTAGTTCAGTTCTAGTTAAGTTCTAGTTCAGTTTTAGTTCAGTTCTACTTCAGTTCAAATTCAGTTCTAATTCTTTTCTAGTTCTACTTTTGTTCTGTTCTAGTTTAGTTCCTGCAAATTTCTGTTACATTTCTCTATTTCAGTTCTCTTGTTCATTTATTTACTACAGTTCTATTCTTTAATTCTCTAGTTCAGCTCTTTAAAATAGTTCTCTAGTGCATTTTCCCAGTGCAGTTTTCTTGGGTCTAGTTCATTTCTCTAATTTAATTTGTCTCCTTTTCTTTTTACATAAATTTAATTTCTTCATCGCTTTATGTCTCACCCTGTTATATTACAAATATTTAATATTCCTATTGTTTTTGTTTGTTGCCCTCGGGGTAATAGAGCTACTTGTTCCCGTTTATAAATATGACTGAATATATACGTACATAGAAATATTTTGTATTTCTGCGTTATTGTTTTGAGGCGCAAAATAAAATGAAATGAACCAAAATACAAAAAAAAAGTGATGCAACCATCCAAGGATTTTAGTTTAATAAGTACAAGGCTTTCTAAAACAGCTGAGGTCTTGGCTTGGTTAGGGTTTTATATATATTTTTTTAACTTAAATGAAAATTGTCTTTTTATACCCTCCACCACCACAAGTGGTGAGGGTATATTAAGTTTGTCATTCTGTATGTAACGCCAAGAAGGAATCATCTCAGACCCAACAATGTATATATATTATTGCATCAAATCAAAAACTGAGTCGATTTAGCTATGTCCGTCTGTCCGTCTGTCCGTCTGTCCGTCTGTCCGTCTGTCCGTCTGTCTGTTGGAAACATTCTCACGCCTAGAATAATTGACCGAATTCAATAAAACTTGGCCACATTATTTGTTATTGTCCTAAGCAGTTTGCTATTTAAAACCAGCTATATCGGTTTATAAGCAAGGAAGTTATAGACCGATATCTGAAACAACCTCAAAATTTCAAAAGTGAACTCTTATAATTTCTTCTAAAAATGTAATTGGACTAAAACAAAAAATTAATTTTAGCATACAATTACACGTGCTTCATCATCGTGCCAAAAATTATCAAAATCTGATTAACCGGAAAAAAGTTATAGGCTATAATATGCAAAATTTTGATACACCCCAAACTCTTTGTGTCATATGGACCGCAATTTTTAAGATAATTTACTGAAATTTGTCACAACTAATTTTTAAACCATTCTTAATATATGTTATAAATTTTATTAACATTGGTCCATATTTTGATATAGCTCCCATATAACGCCATTTCCCGGAATATGATTTATAGCTCATAAAACTCTTAAATTGGAACCAATTCTATTGAAATTTGGCACAAATAATTGCTTAACTATTTTAAATATATACTATAAATTTTATTCACATGGGTCCGTATTTTGATATAGCTCCCATATAAGGCCCCTTCCCGGAATGTGATTTATAGCTCATAAAACTCTTAAATTTGAACCAATTCTTTTGAAATTTGGCACAACTAATTTCCTAGCTATTTTAAATATATGTTATAAATTATATTAAGATGGGTCCATATTTTGATATAGCTCCCATATAAGGACTTTCCCGGAATATGATTTATAGCTTATAAAACTTTTAAATTTGAACTAATTCTTTTGAAATTTGGTACAATTATTTTTTCAACTATTTTAAATGTATATTGTGAATTTTATTAATATGTACCCATATTTTGATATAGCTCCCATATATGGCCTCTTCCCGGAATTTGATTTATAGCTCATAAAACTCTTAAATTGGAACCAATTCTATTGAAATTTGGCACAAATAATTGTTTAACTATTTTAAATATATACTATAAATTTTATTCACATGGGTCCGTATTTCGATATAGCTCCCATATAAGGCCCCTTCCCGGAATGTGATTTATAGCTCATAAAACTCTTAAATTTGAACCAATTCTTTTGAAATTTGGCACAACTGATTTTCTAGCTATTTTAAATATATGTTATAAATTATATTAACATGGGTCCATATTTTGATATAGCTCCCATATAAGGACTTTCCCGGAATATGATTTATAGCTCATAAAACTTTTAAATTTGAACTAATTCTTTTGAAATTTGGCACAATTATTGTTTCAACTATTTTAAATATATATTGTGAATTTTATTAATATGGATCCATATTTTGATATAGCTCCCATATAAGGCCCCTTCCCGGAATTTGATTTATAGCTCATAAAACTCTTAAATTGGAACCAATTCTATTGAAATTTGGCACAAATAATTTTTTAACCATTTTAAATATATACTATAAATTTTATTCACATGGGTCCGTGTTTTGATATAGCTCCCATTTAAGGCCCCTTCCCGGAATGTGATTCATAGCTCATAAAACTCTTTAATTTGAACCAATTCTTTTGAAATTTGGCACAATTAATCTCTTAATTATTTTAAATATATAATATCAATTTTATTCATATGGGTCCGTATTTTGATATGGCTCCCATATAAGGCCCCTTCCCGGAATGTGATTTATAGCTCATAAAACTTTTAAATTTGAACCAATTCTATTGAAATTTGGCACAACTAATTTTCTAGCTATTTTAAATATATGTTATAAATTTATTAACATGGGTCCATATTTTGATATAGCTCCCATATAAGGCCCCTTCCAGGAATATGATTTACAGCTTATAACACTTTTAAATTTGAACCAATTCTTTTGAAATTTAGCACAATTGATTTTCTAGCTATTTTAAATATATGTATTAAGTTTTATTTACATGGGTCCATATTTTGATATAGCTCCCATATAAGGCCCCTTCCCGGAATATGATTTACAGCTTATAATACTTTTAGATTTGAACCAATTCTATTGTATTGTGGGTCCATATTATGATATAGCTCCATTATAACGCCCCTTCTCGAGTAAATAAAGACCAATTCTACTGAAAGTCGACATAATTATTTTGCTAACTGTTCTGAAGATATTATATTAATTTGCCCTGTATCGGTCCAAATTTTCCTATAGCTCCCTTATAACGGGATTTTCCGGAAAACGGATTAGAGTTTATAAAACATTTAAATAAAGATCAATTCCATTAAAATTTAGCACAATGACTTTTCTAACTATAATCAAAGTATATTATAAATATGAACAATCTTGGTCCAAACTTCGGGAAGGGGTCTTATATGGGAGCTACATATAAGACCCCTTCCCGGAAAATAGTTTTGAGCTTATAACAAGCATATTTTTTGTTTTTATACGCTCCACAGTACAAGTGGTAGAGAGAGAATATTAACTTTGTCATTCTGTGTGTAACGCTAAGAATGAATTATTTCAGACCCCATAATGTATATATTCTTGCATCAAGTCAAAATCTCAATCAATTTTCGTCAATCTCTTTGTCTGCTCACATCCGCAAAAATTAACAGTTAATAGAAAAATTTTATAGCTTAAATTGTAACTAATTTTATGACTAATTAAGTATTTCTGTGTTATATACATTTGTGAGTATATGTGTGTCTATGGAACCTAACGTATTAACTTTACACGAATTTGTGGTGGAGGGTATTTAAGATTCGGCATAGCCGAATATAGCATTCTTACTTGTTTTACTCTTCTTCCTTTCCAATCCCCCATTCTATAGCATTAGAAGTGAACCATGTGATGCAGTTATGATAGACTAGGGAAATTTTCTTATATGTTATATTTTGTTTTAAACTATTTTCATTATTTCATTTATTTCTTATTTTTTTTTTAAGAAAAATTTTATAACAAATTTCTTTAGCTTTAAAGTTCATTGGCAGGTTGACACATTGAGAAGACCATTTAATGGAATTTTTTTTCAAAAAAGAAAACTTAAATTATTATGATACATTTATTTATTAGGAAAATATGTAGCAAGTAAGAATTTTCATTTTTATTCGAATTTTCAATTCAAATTTACAATACACTCCACCACAAATGTATGTGAAGTATATACGTTATGTTTCGTACATTCACATATACACTCACAGACGTGAACGATATATAAAAGTTTCCTTAAATCAAACATGGAACAATTAGTAATTCATAAAATTATTTAAATTTTTGGCTATAACTTTGTTCCACTGAACCGTTTTCGATAATTTTGGAAATGGTAATGACGTACATATTGCTTGATATTATGGCAAATTTCATTTTAATTTGTCGAATTAGAATGGAAAATGTTACGAAAGTTCTTTGTTTGAATTAAGTGGTTGCCTCAGACATCGGTCTACATTTTCTAATATTCTGAATCGATTTTGTTGGTTTTAAATAGGAAACTTCACAGGACTATAACAAGTACTCAGGCCAAATTCCATCGAGCATCTGTCATTGCGGTTGTGTGCGTTATAACAACAGAGAGACATACATGACTAATTCGACGCCGATTTGACGAAAGTATATACATCT
Source organism: Cochliomyia hominivorax (assembly GCA_004302925.2). Classification (NCBI taxonomy): domain Eukaryota; kingdom Metazoa; phylum Arthropoda; class Insecta; order Diptera; family Calliphoridae; genus Cochliomyia; species Cochliomyia hominivorax. Next base: position 103,287,884 of record PYHX02000467.1, read on the forward strand.
AAGATAATTCCATCTAAGCATTACACACCGAATGACAATGTTAATATGCCCTCTTCACCACTTGTGATGGAGGGTATAAAAATAAACTTAACGTTTAAGAATAGAAACATATTCTTGGAAATGAAGGAATGATCAAATTTATTCTACATTCGCCAAATATTTAACAATTATGTAATAAAGACTTGATTTCCAATTTACAAAGACTTTCGACAACATATTGTATTTCTTATTTGTTTATGTTTAATTTAATTTGTTTGTTATAAATAATAAAATAGAATATTTACCATTATATACTCGAGTGAATATCAGATTGTTTTATATATTCTGTACTTCCCTTCGTCCTTCTGTCCGTCCATATTTCTATCAATTTGTTAGTTGCTGTATTGTGTATTGATGTCTTTCATTTACAAAATTTCATCAGTATCTGTATCTGTATGTGTATGTGTCTTCAATTAGGTACCACCCCCTATTGATACAACAATAAACTCTGATTAAACTCTAATTGAAATGTCAAAAAGATGACACTTGTATACACACCCTTATTGATGAGTTCATTGTAAAATAAGACAACAAAATTAAATTGTAAATTTATACACCCATCTTTTTTTTTCTATTGTCTTCTTGTTGTTGTTGAGCAATGAAATGGTCATTTATATGGACATATCTAATTGTAAGTAGGAGTCATACGCTATTATTACTCTTGTATTGAATCCACAGTGACATACGAGTGTGTCTTTAATATTGTAAAATAATTAAAAAGTAAACTTAATGTTTGATAAATAATATTAAACAATAAATATGCCAGGGATAAATTGCAATAAAAAATATGTAAATATTTCAATAATTTTATTTAGAATGGAAAAAACAAAATTTCTTTAAAAAGGAATATAAATTCATAAATTTAAATGTTGCTGGACACTACAAACAGTGACGTATGAGCAATATCGCTATTAATTATACCCACTGAAAAACATATATAAAATTTGAGTACCAAATCTTTCTTATATTCTTGGAAATGAAGAATTTAAACCTTTCTTATATATTTATTCTATATCAGTTTAAGTTCTAGTTATTGTTCAGTATTAAGAAGTGAGATCGAAAACTTCTTAACATGCATTTTTCTTTAAAACTTTTAACCCAAGTTTTTTATTCTTTTTTGGACAAGTCAACTTTTTAAATCATTGTTAATCTGAATAAAATAAGTTTATATTTAACAAAACCCAACATGGTCCCAAACAAAGTTCGCCCAACATTCAAAGGTCTGCCGTTGTTATTAAACAATAAAGTTGATGTTTCTAAAGCAAAAAAAGTAGAAAGATTTTTCGAAAGAGTTCCCATCGCAATCCAGTTAGCTCTGTAGTAGAATTATTTGGTACAAAAAGTTATAGCTAATGCAGGTTTAAAAACATACCAGGCTCTTATAGTTTCTAACAGAAATGGTGCTTACAATTTAGAGGTCAAAAACAGAGCACGAAAATTGAAGTCAAGTTTTCGAAAAGTATACTCGCTGCACCAGAAATGACGAAACATATGTTCTAGAAGATTTTTCCCTGGTAAAAAAATTTTTGCTGATGATGCTGCAGTGAAATTTGAAGATGAGTTTAGAACAGAAAATAGTAAAATTTTCTCAAATTTTACTGCTTACGCAACTTTTGTTACAGCTAAAGCCAGATATTGTGCTCATGTTTCAACAGAATTGAAGACCATAAAAAAGGTGACCAAAAGTGTAGAAGATTTTAAACGGAGACGGACTACCTGTTCTAGAAAAGAAGTCAATTTTTATCAAGGATGAGCTTGTGTACTATATTGGAGATAAAGTCAAATATTGTACTCAAGGTAAAACAAAATTGAAGAGTACAAAAAAAGGTGACTAAAAGTGTGGTAAATTTTAAACGGAGATGGACTACCTTTTCCAGATGTAAATTTTAAAAATATTATTTTTTGTAAATTGAAATAATAATTTCAATCAAATAAGGAATGAAAAACGTAATTTAATTAATTTCGTTTTTGCATATATGTATGTTAAATTTTTTTCGATTTCACTCCTTAGTTCAGTTCTAATTGTATTCTAGTTCTATTCTTGCAGTATTCTAGTTGTGTTTTTTCTAAGTTTGTTCCAGTTCAGTTCCAGTTTTAATTTAGTTCTGTTTCTTTGTTTGTGGTACTATTGTGGTGCTCTCATTTTGTTTTAATTTCCAGTTTTAGTTCTTTTCTAACTATAATTCTATCCTTATTCCAAGTTCTGTTCTATTCTTTTTAATTGAATTACAACTTTGTATTCGGTTCAAAATCTTTAAAAAGTTCTTAAATTTAAATTTAAAAAATTTGTATATTTAAATATAAAAATCGGGGCGTTTACAGCAAATATTTTATATGCAACAAATTAACTATTACAACATAAGAACACAAAGATTAAATGAGTTTGTATGAATGTGTGTATAAATATTTTAAAAGTTTGTAGAAATAAAGAGAAAATGAGCCCATAAGGTGTCGTAAAGCAATCAACAAACGAGCCAAAAATTGCCACTGAGTGTGGTTACACAATTACGCATACATTTATAATTATGGTTACCACTATACACACATACATACAAGTAGGAACCCCACACATACGTTTTTATATAACCAAAGACCTTTTTCGGTAATAAAAGTCATTAAAAAGGGCAACAACAACATCTCACTACAAGACAATTAAAAATCACCAAAAAAATTAAGAGGAAAATAAAAATAAATTTAAGTGTATGAGTTAGACTTCCCTTTTGTAATTAAGTTAACTACAAACAACAACATATAAAAAATAATAACAACAAACTAATATTATGTACAACAATACACATATATAAAAAATCTGTATGTGTGTATGAGTAAAACATTAAGGATTTTTACACACATAAATATATTTTGAAAATCTTGTGTGTGTAGATGAGAAAATAATAGACAAAATGGCCATCAGGTTTTTTTAAGTATCTAAAAAGGAAATATAAAAGTATTTGATACCAAAGAAACGACCAACTGTCAGTTAAGGAATAGAAAAAACTTTAGACACTAAATGGTAATTAAGTGTTAAATAAACAACATCAATTACTAAAAACTAACACATAGACAAATGAATAACTCACATACATTCAAGTACATAAAAAATATATTTAAGAAAAATAAAAAAGAATAGTAGTTGTTGGTAGTAAATATTTAGTATAGACACAAGTCAGTCAAATGCTGTTCTAATATTAATGTTGAGTTTACACTTGGACAACACATGGTATTAGAGAGGTGTATAAATAGTTTCGTATTTGTTGGTGCTGATAAATAGATTTTCAAGGTTTTATGCGTAGTTCTAGTTCAGTACTAGTTCAGTCTTTGTTCAGTTCTAGTTCAGTTCTAATTCAATTCTAGTTCAGTTGTGGTTCAGTTCTACTCCAATTCTACTTCTCTTTTTATCGTAGTTTTGTTCTTACAAGAAACTATCATTTTCTCTTATCCTATAATATCTGGCAATTTTTAAATAATTTTATACCTTGACCATACTTATTCTTTCTTACTCTGACTTCCGGTTCTTTAGCAACAGTATTTGTTAATGCGTGTATCTATGCATATATGAAAACCTTTAGGAAGTAAGTCCTTTAGGTATGCGACACACAATAATGTTATTTTTCGTTTGATAAATGAATTGAAACTGTTTAATTACTCCCCAAAATGTCGTATAGACTTGAAAATTTTTTTCTTATTTTCTTTTAACTTCCACATAACCTTAATCTCATATACATATGTATAATCATGTGAGTATATGTGCACATACATATTCATGTATAATATTGTAATAGTGTATTTAAAGTAACTTGTGTGTGAAACATTATTTCTTTCTGGTTTTCTTGTTGACTTGCTTACTGGTCCAGTAAGTAAATAACTTGACCGTAACATTTTCGGGGTTTTCAGTTTTAAAGCTAAAACAAATACATTTTTTGCATAGACTTATGGAGTGTATAATATAAATGTGTTTTTTTATTATATAGTTATTATATAGTTGTATAAGTGTCATCCTTATTATGGTTGAATTTATTTTTTGCTTGCAGACCAGAAGAAATGTAACTCAATTTGTTAATGCTCCCTTGATGATTTTAACTGATTTTATTATATTTTAATTTTATTTTCTTATTTTTAAAAAATTTCTTTAAGGATATTAATTTAAGTAAATAATTTTACTTTAAAATTGGATCAGAAATTGTAACAAAATTTAAAAAATTTTTTGAATTTAGATTGAAAGTTGTTTATAAAAAATATACAAAATATTATGAAAATTGAATGCTAAATGTGTATGATATACAAAGCAATATGAGAGAAATAAAGGATGTGCAAATGAATGAAAATAAAACCCATTTGAGCTAGTTACTAGTGTCTAAAATAAAACGATTATTCCCATATTCTTAACACATGTTTTTTAAACAAAATTTAACTTGGTCCAAAAAAAACTTGGTAAATCATTTAAACTGTCCAGTGTAATTAAACAGTACCGAAAAAACTTATTCGTTAAAAGAAAACATGGTTTAGGTGGAACCATCAGAATTTTAAAAAATCAGAATTTTACAAAAAATTAAAGTTAGTACAGGTAAAAAACATACATACTCTGAGCAACGCTGCTAAAATTTAGGGGCCGAAAACAAAACACTAAAGTTTAAATCAACTTTATTAAAAAATTCTTGCTGCATAGTGGATAACAAAATATATGTTCTGAAAGATTATTCGCAATTACCTGGTCAACAATTTTGTGTTGCTGATGCTCGAGTGAATGTGCCAAAGTTATATATTTGCAAAAAGAGAAGCCGATCATTGTTACAACCGGCCTTAAAAATATGGAAGTTTACATCAAGGAATGTTTACAAAACATTCAGCTTTCATTCATAAAATGTTATAATATCTCCACTTATTTTCTAAACAAGTCATTGAATGGTACCAGAACAATAATTTAGTTTTAGTGTCAAATAAGGCAATTCCTGCAAACTACGCGAAAATGTAAACTGTAATAATAATTTCAATAAAATAAAGAAAATAAAACTGTTAGTTTAGTAGTTTCATTTTTATTAACATATACATAGTAAGAATTTTTCGATCTCACTTCTTGCATCAAATCAAAATCTGAATCAGTTAAAACTGTCCATTGGCATACACACAACCATAATAAGCTCAATTGCCTAAATAAATGATATTGTCCTGAAAAGTTACCGCTCAGTAAAAAAAAGTTGTAAACCAAAATCTGAAATAACATCTTTAAAAATTCTATAATGATTCAATATCGATGAAATTATTTACTGTGATATTTCATTTAGTGGATAAGACATGAGGGAGGGGTATCGCCGTTGCAAACAAAACATTTAATATGACAACTTTCTATAACAAATATAGGAAATCAGGCTATATTTGGAACATGTATAGGACACAAGGGATTCATTTCCCCATAACAAACGAAAATCTTAATATCGCAAATATCTGAAAGTTTTAAAGTGATTTATTGAATTTGGGTACGCCTTAACAACAAAATATTAATAACTAACAAAATATTGAATAGGACACGAAGGAGTGGTAGACCCTATAAGCGGAATTTTTAATATATTCCTACAATTATCTCTAAAGGTTCAGCATATCCAAATATAGCTTACTTGTTAATAAATAGAATTGTCAATATTCGCCCTCTGGAAGACCCTTTCCTTTGGCTTTAACCGCCAAAGCATCATAAAATAACAGGAGACAAACATTCCCTTCAGACTTATCCGTTCTAATTTTCAAATTTCTTGTCAGTACTGATATTCATTGAAGATAATGGAATTGTTTTTTTAATCGAATAATTAAAAACACTTATAAAACATATATATGTATGTCATTACTGTATGTAGAAATAAACCATCAAGTAATTTATATGTAACAGTTTTTACGTAAATATATATCAACATATATGCTTATATATGATAGAATAGAAAATGAATATATACATTAACACAATCACTCATACACACACTTATAAACATATATGTACAAACATACATCTATATAAACATTTGAACAATATAACAAACAACCATTATTATGATGATGAACACTTAGAAGTTGGGAGAATTTAAATGGAAGAATAACAACAAAAACACAGGCTACAACAGCAAAAACAATAGCAACAATAACAAACAACAGCTTGTCCTTTTTACGCCATTTTGTAAGTTTACTTATATGTAACAATGTGTACGTGTGTTTGTTGTTAAAAATTCTCATACCCATTAACCAAATAATTTCTCCTCTCCTACTCCCTCCTTGAACCATCACCCCCCACTCCACAAACTAAGGAAGAAAGACTACGAGTATTTGGTGATGTTTGTAAAGCAAAATATGTGGAAGACTGGCTGAAATGGTTGGTTGGCTGACTGAATGGCTGGCTGGCAAAAATATTTCAGTAAACTTGTGCATAAGTATGTTTGTATGTATAGATTTCATTACAGTTTTTTTGTTTGTGTTGTTTTTGTGCTAGTGGTTGTGTGTGTATGTTTGTAAGTTTCATTTTCATTTTGCAATTTCATTAAATTCCAACATCCGCCATAAATCTTCTTCTTTTCCTAGTGACTGCCACACATTGTAGCATCCCAGCAACAACAACACTAATAACAACTACAGTGGCAGCAGTATTATAAGCAAACAAAAAAATTCAACACATAAACAAACACACGCATACACACACACTTACACACACACACACACACACACACACCAAAAGAAACCCAACCAACATCGTCAGCAACAATATCAACAACTTTAACCAACATTGGAATAAGAACCAAACTAAAAATGTGTTTGTACTGAATGTGGAAAAGGACGAAAATTTTTGAAAGCTGACAAAAAACGCTTTTTGCCTGTATTATAGCGATAACTAGTGATATTAGAAGAAGTACTGTATTCTACTACTACCACAGTCATGCAACTACTGTTGCCACATTGTGTTCTATAGAAGAGAAAAGTTACTTCTTTAGGACAAGTTGAAATTTTTGGATAATATACATATACTCATAATATGATTGCATGCTACACTTGGAACCATAAGATATTCTAGTATTTGAAGTTCTTTGATTCATTTCATTTTTTGGAATACAAATCTGAGACTTCTTGGAGAATCTGGAAATCACTAAAGAATTCTTGCAGACCCAATAGGGAAGATTATACTTAAAAGTTTAGGAGGAAAGCTTCAATTAAGACTCAAATGGGTGCCTTTGAAAAAAACATCAAATAAATTTATCTTCCTTAGTATTCTCGCGAAGTAAAAATCCGTTGTTGTGCAATACGTAGGATTTTCTCAAACATATGAAATTTAACGACAGAAAAGTAGTCCGAAACTTTCGAAAGTTGATAAGAATTCTATAAAAGTTAATTCTAATTCTACATTTAATAATACCTAATTTTTAATACCCTTCAACACGATCAATAAAGAAATAATTGTAGGAACGTATTGAAATTTATATCACTCTCCAGTACCATACCCCAAATAACGTAGTGTATAATATTTTGCTATTTGCTACGCTCCTTCCAAGCGGCAAATTTCATTATACATTCTGTAACAGTTTTAAAAATATGCGATATTAAACATTTCGTCTGTAAGGGAACAGCCTCTCACCCTTGCTCAGTCCAAATTTTTCGTCTTTCGTATTTTGTTATGATTCTATCTACGTGCCCAATATGAAGAAATTAATTAAAAATTAAAAATTTTCAGAGATAAGCGAAGGATAAACACTCTCCCGAGTTTATCCTTTATATATATAACCCTATAATATTATGTTATTAATTTATTATATATCAAGTATCCTGAGAATGTTATAGAAAGAAAGAGATATGTACCCCTCTCCCATGCTCGATTCATCAAAAACCGGTTTTTTCGTAAACGTTTTTAAAATTGTTCAGTTTTAGGACTTTTGGAGGTTGTCTCTTATAGATGTTAACTTTTTTTCTAGTGAACCAATTTTGCCGATTTTAAAATTCTAAAATCTTCTAATCGATCTACTCAACTGCATAATTCAATAATATATTTTCAAACAGGGGAAATATCACACACTCGTACCTTATCCATTTGTCTAATGTAAACAATAATACTCAATTTTACACAATTTAAAACTAATGTATAATAAGATATCATTCCCCAGTAATCTATCCAAAAAAATTGCCAAATAGATCTTCAAATAAATTGTCTATCTATATAACAAGTTTCAAAAATATATAGTAATATTTTAGAGATACGCAGTTTTTAATATTCTTTGGTAGATGGCAGTCATTGATGCCCTATCATAAGGGGTCATAGCCCATAATATGTTTTTTAAACGGTCTATTTACATGTTATATTTCATGAGATTGATCTTGAAAAATTATATTTAAAAATTGATTTTTAAGGGTAGAGCATGTACCATGTCCTAACCAAAAACTGTGATATCTATAATATGTGTGCAAATTTTCGTTTATATAGAGATACCCTTTGACCTATCCAGAAATTTTGAAGAACTTGACATCTTACTCAAAACTCAAAATTTGTGTGCCAAAATTCCAGGAAAATCGAATCAGTCGTTATCAGATTTTGGAAGTCTATAACTTTATTTCTTCTGAAACAGCAAACTTTTTAGGACTTGGATTTGATGATGATTCATTCTTGACGTTACATACAGAATGACAAAGTTAACGTAACTTTATCACCATTTTTGGTAGTAAAGGGTATAAAAATGAATGAAATACAAATACACCATTTTAAACCATCTCACACAAACACACTGATAAATAGAATCTTGTTTTTAAGTCGACTCTTCACTCATCAGAGTTAAGAAGAAAAGGCTTAATATTAAATGTAAAACTGAACGTTCTATTCTCTTTTTCCTTTCTTTTTCTGCTCCTGTTAAAATCTAAAATGAAATGAGAGGAGATATGACGATATCAAACAGCCATCCTTAAGTTAGTTTGTTTGTTTCCTCTAGATTCTTGTTTAAACAGTTTTTTATTTTATTTTATTTCATTTTTTTGGGTTCGAAAAGGACACTTTTCAGTTTTAATTTCTTTATGTTCTTTTTTCCTGTTTTTTATGCTTTTTATTTATTTTCTATTCCACATTATTCTTATTTTTCTCTTATACATTTGTTCGTGCTTTATTTCCATTTATATTTTAATTTTGTTTTTTCCTCTCTTTTCCTTTAGAAGCCAAGAAGGCAGCTTCATGTTGTTTCTTTTAATCTCTCATCACATATCATGACAATATCTTTTTTAGGGAAAAAAAACTGTGGGAGTGGCATTAGAGGAGGTGTTTGTTAGTACTACCAAAGAAAAAACTAGAAATGAAATGTTTTTTGTGTTGTTTATGTTTGTTTTTTATTCTTTTTAACAAGACATTTATTCCTTTTCCTCATACTGCTGCTGTTGTTATCAGAAAATTAAAATGAAAATTTTCCATTTTAAATTGGAAAAAGATTTGTTTATACACGTTAGAATCTTAGACGTTTTTTAATAGGCTTTATATTGCTTTTTTTCTGTGTATTAGATGATTATCGGAAAATTGCTATATTGATATTTTGAAGTGTTTTTCTGTTTTCTTTTTCGTTTATTTTTAATCAAATTCTTGATGATCTTTCCATGAACATATAAATTCATCTTTCTTTCCATATACTGATTAATTGACAGTCAAGATGATGGGAAATTAAAAAGTATAGTATTTCTCGCTAAAAGGTTCTAGAAAGAGCAATGTTTGAACTCAGAACTCCGAAATAATAACTTAAGATCCCTTGCCTAATGACCATTCAATTTGATGGAAATAAACCACTTTTCTCCACAGTTAAGACTATCAATATCGCCGAAACATCACAAATTTTTTCAAAGTTTGTTGAAGTTAACAAGCCCTTAAGTGGTTCAAGAACAATTACTTGGTACTTGTACCAAGAGGGGTAAAGATTAGAGGATTTCAATTAAAAGGGAATTGAAGAGCACAAAAGGTGTGCTAAATTTTAAGATTTCCGAAAAAGGTTCAAAATTTCATCAATGGTGATTAAATATATTTTTTTTTAATTGTAATAATAATAATATATGTATGTTAGGATTTTTTCGATCTCCCTCTTTATTTATTGTAAATTCCGTTTGTATTTACTACCCCTAAATTAAGTAAACAGCACATAGATAAATTGACGCAGGTTTTGATTTGATGCAAGTTCTTGGATGATTCCTTCTTGGCATTACAATCGGAATGACAAAGTTATTATACTCTTATTACTACTTATTGAGGTAAAGAGTATAATCATTTACCTGACCCTTCATAAGATTCTCTCTCTTGAAAGGTTTATAAGGTAACATTTTTAAACTTCACTTCAACTACTCCAAATACTATTCCTTATAAAAACATTTCATTTCCTGCATTCCTTTCCTATTTAAAAAAATGATAAATGTTCCTCCATTTTCCTCTTTTTTAAAAGTAAATACCTTCAAATAAAGTTTAATTAAAGTAATTTTCACCTTTCACTACTTAATAATCTTAACCAGACATTGAAACACACATTGAATCGAATGCTGTAACTATGAATGTGTTTAATTTTCTGTAGATCCCAAAAAAAGGTAAATTAAATGGTATTTAAACGACTGTTTTAACAACAGTAAAAACATTTTTTTGTATTGTTCGCTCTTTGAAAAAAATTTTAACATGTCAGCAACAGAAATTCAACACCAGAAGCAACAACAATGAAACGTTGCTGTGTAACAGTAAAAATACTCATTGTAATAACAGTGAAACAGTGAAAGCAACACACAAGTAAATAAGAAAAACAACAAGTAATTTTCATTGTCACGTGGCAGTAATTACCGGTGTTATTGCTGCTTATGCTGTTCTACATACGACATACTTTGTGGCAGCAATAACTCCCTTATTTTAACTCTTTTTTCCAACAATATTTGATGATGAGAAGCAGACTATAGACCATAGAAAAAGTCATAAACGCTGTTATAATAATGAAAAACATACTCACGAAGTGAGTGAAAGGCAAATTCTGCCGCTGGTTAAGTATTTAAATATTGTGAATTGTTGTTGAGGTAGATGAGAGGGGTATTTAAAATCGAATATTTTATATGGAAGATAACTCATCATCGGTGATGGTATAATTATCCTAAAGTTTAGTTTTATTAATTCGAAATATTCGAAAATTAATCAATTTCGTAATGTTATTGTGATTGATTCACAATAGTGAATACACATTCGTGAACAGCATGTTTCGGCAGAAAAACACACTCTTCGTAAAATTATTTATATTTTTAATTGTAGAAAAAAAACTCTTTTATAAATGACGATGTCTTTAAACGACATCCTGCTGTTATAACAAAAATTTATTGAATTTTTCACGCATTTTACAAAATTCGAAAATTTGCAATTTTTTCCTTGACGTAATACTTTAAAGAAGAGCAAATGACAATAATAAGTTAAGTAGTACAGTACGAGGCCTAAGAAATTGCTTGAATATTCATGGTTCGGCAAATTTCCATTATGGATACACCCTACATGTTTTTGTTAATGTGAATGTATTAAAAAAGTTGTTCTGATATAATTTGAAATATATATTTTGAACCTGGATTATCCCTATTTGCAATTAATTATTTAATGATTTACATAAGCTTTGTCTGGATATACTATTCTACCTGATCCTATTCATCCAAGATTTTTAACATAGAAATTTAACATTTTCTTTGGATGAAAAGCCTCATTTTCCTTGATCCTACCTAACCTACATTTCTTCCAATAATTCAGTTTAATAGAAAAGTAACTGGGACGATTTAAATACTGAATAATTCATTTTTCAGGGGTACCTACTCCCTTGATCCAAACCGGTCCAGATATTCTTCAATAAACAAGATTCTTAAAAAATTTAGTTCTTTTAGTAACTTATGCCGTAACTCTTAGATATTCTAAAATTAATATGTTTTGTGCATTGGGAAGGACACTCTTTCAACCCTCATGATCCTATCCTTATTACATTTCTCCCAACTATTAAGTAAAATATAATGATTATTGAACCAATAGGAAATCATATAAGACCTTATAAAATATTTTTGAATCAAATCAAAATCTGAATCGATTCAGCTATATTCGTCTGTATATCTATTATTGGCACGCTTACATTCACAATTATTGACAGAGTTCAGTGAAAATCGGCACGAGTATTATTTATTGTCCTAGAGAGTTTATTATTTGAGACAACATCCTTAAGTTGAATTGATTTTAGTTACGCACTATAAAGATTTTCCGATAGGGCACGAGGAAGTAGTATTCCCCAAACAAATAATAATTTTAACATAACACTTCCCTGAAATTTTCAAATTAATTTCGCGATAATTTGAAACAAAGACTAAACCTAAACAACAAAATTTATGGAATAATAAAATTTTGAAGGGGACAGGAGAGTGGTATCCCCCTTACCAACGAAATTTTTAATATAGCATATGTCTGAAACTTTTGGAGGAAATTGTATGATAATAACTATTACAAAATTTTCGGAAAGGGCACGGAAGAGTGATATCCAATTTACAAAATAAATTTTTAACATCGCATATCTCTAAAACTGTTGCAGGAAATTTTATTAAATTACAGACTACGTTACTTTGTTATTGAGCACTATAGACATAAAACATCTATAGTTCAAGTTCTCGTTTTTGCTGAAACTATCTTATAAATATCATGTGATATAACCATAAACTCCGAGATTGCAAAGTTTAGTCCTTGCAACGTTTTTTTTTTATTGCGTTTTTATCATAAAAACAGAAATGAACTGAAAATGGATATCCATTTCAAAAGTTATAGTAAACTAATTTGGGGGCCTTTATATTCCCCCAAAATTTATTTGGACAATATTCCAGAGAATTTTCACAAAAGGAGTTTCTTAATATCACATTCCTCTTAACTCTTCTAAAAAAAAGTATTTTGGAATTCTTTATGAAAGGCCCCGAAATTACAAAACAAGACCTCTCTGCTACGCAAATTTGTCACGAATATGGAAGCACTATTCTGCGTTAATGAAAACATACACACAATCATACTTTTTATCACATTCTCAACACTCTCATCATCAGGTTTTAAAACCATAGAGAAATTTATTTAGTTCGTAACTCCATTCAATATTATTTAAAAATTTTCTATTTAACATTTCATTTTACACATACACATGTATGTATGTATGTATGTATGTATGTATGTATGTATGGTATTATGTAACCAAGTTGTTGGTTCCTCTTTATTGGCAAGGTGAAATCTCTTAGTGATTTTATTTTGGTTTTTGGCCGTCTATATAATAACGAGAGTTGTTGCAGCAACAACAGTTGTGCCACAATCAAATTGCGGTTACAAGTGTTTGGTATCTCTCAATGGAGGATTTTAATGTCTATCGATGTGAATGTATTTAATTTTGTACGTACGAATATAGATTCCTAGTGAGTGTCACTACTGTTGTTTCATTTGTAACCTACGAATACGACTGTACAATCGATAATGTTGCTCATGATATTATTGTTTTTTCTTTACTGTTGCTGTTCTTGTTGCCATTATTGTGCATTGCTGTTAAATGACAAAATTGTTATTTTCACTTGTGGCGACAAATGTACTTTAAATTACAATCTTCATAAATTATAGTTTGATAGAAAAATATACTCCCAACTTTGCAAAAAAAATATTTTCGGCGATTCGAAAACCAAAACATACTTGCAGAATATAAGGTGGGAGGTGGCATTTAATGGGTTTTTGATGACAAAGCATTTATGGAAATCAATGGCAGATTTCAAATCAAATGACAAATTTAATGAAATGAAAATTTTATTTCATTTTGAAGGAAATAAACAAGGAATATTTGTATTGAAATTTAATGAGAAAAAAGCTAAAATTTGTGATTTTCAAATTAATTGAAAATCACGAATATATTTAAGCAAAATTATAAATCTTAATTTTCCCTTCGCCTCATGGTCTTTAATATTCCTAACTCACAACACACAGTGTGTCCAAATCGACCTTTTTAAATTAATTCCGTTACTTTTGAACCATTAGAGTTATCCTAATTAACAACTTAAAAATCTGAGTTTTTGTTAATTTTCTGGAGGAATACAAGCGCCAGTATGCTCAAAGGCTTAGTCGGTGATCCTCTAAAGATGATCACCTTGGTTATGTTAATTTTTTGGAAATTCGCCAAAAATCTCTTTATGAAGTTTTGTATATAGAGAGATTGTCTTTGTTAAGGTTATCTTTCATAGACAAAATAAATTTTTAACCTGCTTAATACTTATGTAGAAAAGCAATACCGGGGCTGAAAATTCACACTAAACTAGTTCAAAAGTTTCCAACATTATTTCCAAAAAAAAATCAATTTAGACACACTGTGCAACCATCTTTAATAGTATCTCTGTTTAAGAAATATTGAAAAATATGAGAGCATTTCGAGAGAAAAAGAAAAGAAAATCTAGTGCCAAACTCATAAATATTCAAATAAACAAAATAAGAGATGACATTAAATATTCAACAGAAATCGTATTAACAATAAGTGAACTTTCCTAAAAGAGACGGACTGACTGCTAATATTGAATGCAGTCTCATTTCTAAACTTTAAAGATGGCTAAAGATGAAATGACCAAAAATGACGTATACAATACATATTTTAAAAAAAATCATTTTTTTTTTGGAAAATACAAGGATATTGAATGCCAAAAACAGGCACATATGGTTTAACTAAAGTACTTACTTCAATAGACATAAAATCACTATACAATGCGAATAATGTACAACAAACTCAATATTCTACACTCAACATCTTATGAGAAAAATGCCTCTGACCATTAGAACCACTAGAAGAATACATTTGTATTATGGTAATGCTTGCTGTAGTTGGCTCTGAATTTTTATTTATGTACAGAGTGATAAGAAATATTTGGTGCTAATTTATAAATTCAAGAAATATTTTGAATGAAACTAAATTTTAAATTTTGTTAGCACAAGATTGCAACTACTTTCCACCATCACAAGCAGTATATTAACTTTGTCTTGCCGCTTTTAACACCAAGAAGAAATGATCTTTGACCCCATCAAATTAAAATCTCTGTCGATTAGCTACATAATCCATATTTACTGACAAATGTCATTGTCCTGAGAATTTTCTTATTAAAAATCGGCTAAATAGGTTCAGTAGAAATTGCTCAGGCTGATATAGCCTTTAATGGAAAACATTACCCGCTATAAAATTTTGAATGGGTAAGGAAAATCCCCCATACAAATGAAACATTTAACATTACATTTTTCCTAATTCCGGAAACTTTAAAATTTACGGATAAGACAGATAGTTGGATATATCTTAATAACATTTGGCACATGGATGTAGCAATAATAGGAATATACTACACAATTTTGGCATAGGGTTCGGTGGGTTATAATCGCCTTATAAGCGGAGTTTTCTTAGTATGGTCCTACATTTATATCCAGATTTTGCATAACCGAATAAAGCATTTGGAAAATATGTACGACCGATAGGACCAAGAGGCGAAGACTTCCCCACAAAAATCGAATAATGATTATCGAATATCTGGATTAGTAATCTTATAATATTTTTTCGATCGTTTTGCTATTGTCCTACAATATTGTTCCAATCAATTATTTATTAAACTAAATAACTGGAAAAGTGTAGAGCGGACACGATTGGGGAAATTTTAGTTATTAAAAATAAGATTTCTTCCTCTAATTCTCCCCACTCAAAGCACATATTAATTATCAAATATCCAATGAACATTTGCAAGAGTTTTAAAGTTTGTCCAAATCACTGATTACAGTGAAAATGTCTCATTTCCAGGAGAGGTACTCCTCACACCAACTGTGACAAGATTATCGATCAATTGTATAAAACAAAAAATCAATGGTACAACAATCTCTTCACAATTATGGCGTTAAGATTTCGGGGAATCGGTATTCCGACTCTGCAAAGAATCTAAATAAACTGAAACCGGTTTTGACCGGTTTTCAAACCCTGAAGGTTTTCTGAAAATTTAGTTTTTTTATACTAAATATCCGCGGATAACCTTCTCCTATTAAGTTAAGAGGTTCTGGTAAGGCGGAGTAAAAATCACTATACTGTACTGAAAAATCTCATCAGGAAAACCTCTTCAATTGAAGATCAAGCCAATTGAAGTAATAAGTCATCATCATGATAAGATACGCCAAAGCGAAATTCATTATTGGCGAGATAGTGACGGGGAGGATCGAATGTATTATAAAGCTCAGGTCATTGTCAAACTAGAAATATGATCATTATTCCAATTTAAAACCTTGTCCCTTTCTTAAGGATTTCATTATAAAATCATTTGAATAAAACTCTTGTTGGAATTATCTTTCGTCCCTCTTAACATACTTAAATTTCTCATCATATACACACATATACATATGTAGCTTTTCCTATTCCTGAGATTGCCTTAACTAAAAAGAAACTAAATGGTTTTTAGCAAAATTACAAAAAAAGGAATCAAACTAGAAATAATAGTAAACTCTATTATGCGAACAGCAACTGCATTGAAGGGATCAAACTGAAAAAGAGGCTTTGGAAAAATAACAAACCATAACCATGAAAGTTGAAAAAAAGCCTACAAATGATGAGGATAAACGACGCATAAATGACTAAAGCAAATACGAAAAAGAGGAGGAATACTTAAGTTTTGCCCATACAAAAGTCCATCAAGTTTAAAAGGATGCAATACAAAAGAAAAAATAACAACAACATAAATATAAAAACAACAAAAACAAAACTACTAACTAGTATGTACTTTTAAAAAAGAACTAGGCAAAGAAGAAAAAAGGAACAGAAATGTTAAAATCCCAAAGAGTTTGAGGAAAATATAAATTTTCTGTTTTATTTTCTTTTTTCAAAACTTAAGAGATGCAATAGAAGGAAAAGTTGGACATATTTTTTCCTACATAAACAAAGATTGGAGATGTTCACACTCGAAAAGAAATGTAGTGAATTTAAAGTAGATTTAAAAATATTATAATTCAAAATAGACTAGCATCCCCGATTTGCGTCACTTTTTAAGAACTGAAAAAATCAATTGATGTCGTGAAATTTCAAGTTGCGTCGGTCCGATTTGTGTCGTTTTAATTTTGAATCGATTTTTTAGGTTAAGAAATATCCCTTCTTTCAATTTGGATACATGATCAAAATAAGAAAAGAATAGCACTCCGACCTAAAGTAAAGTACTGCTGCTAGTGGTATCGGAAATTCTGATAAATTCGAAGCCAGCAATGGTTGGTTTAACCGATTCAAGACACAAACAAATTTACAGAATTTGGCATTAAAAGAAGAGCCAACCAGTGCAGATTTTGTAGCTGTAGAAAAGTTTAAGTTTGAGCTGAAAGTCATAAATGAAAGGAAGGTTATTCTGGTAAGCAGATTTTGAATGTCGACGAAATAAGTATTTTTTGAAAGCGTTTACCACCAAGAACTTTTTTTCGAAAAATTAAGTAAGCATGCCATAGATATAAAGCCGCGTTCTATCGGCTAATTCGTCCGTCCCCATTAACATCGCAAGTCGGTGCTCTTGTTTATATAAAAAAGTTTGAAATATTTTTAGAAATTTGCTAAACATTTTTCTGTTGTCTCATGCTACATCCGGAATTGCACTTTTAAACGTGATAAAGAAGCTGTTAACTACTATTTTGCTTAATATTTTTGGGTGTATATTTTATGGACTTGTTAGTTTGCTTGTTGTTGATTTCTTTTTCCTCATGCTCAGGACACTTTTCAAGTTGTGCTCGTAAATAAATCAATAGGAAACTATTTTTATTATGTATAATGAAAACAGAAACGTACTTTTAAAAATTGGAAAAGGATATGATAACTCTCGTATTTTAATAAAAAAATAATATAAACAAAACAGGTGTCAGATCTATAATAACAAGTTTTTATATATCAATTTGTAGCATTTTTCTCATTTAAATGTTCCCCTTTTTTCCACATCTGTGTTTCGTATATTTTTTTATTCCAATTTTTCTTCCTCGCTTGAAAATTTAAGGCTTATAAAAGGTTTTGGATGTTAATGTTTAGAATATCAACTGCAGTAGGATCTGGAAGTATTTACTCTTCGCCTAAATGTATGTTGTAGTTTAAAAAAAATCTGTTGCTAGGGTAAACGAACGAACTTTATACGAAATTATTAACCAGAGTTTTTAAACTGCTTGATTAAAAATAAAAATTATTTTTAAAAGCTCAAATCATTGAAAGAAGAATATCTCAACACCTAAATATATGCTGTACTTTTTATACATTAATCCAATGAAATTAAGTACAAGGGAGAACTTGTCCATTGATTCAGGCAGAAGGAACAGTCCAAAAGAATGGAAAAAAATCAACGCATTTTAAAAAGAGCTCTCAACATATTTGGTTAGAAAGCAGCCCGGTTGACTCAGCACTCAGACTATTTGGTACGAAAAGTTCCTGACATGTACGCTAATAAAAATTAAGAGGCCAAAAAACAAAGCATGGAATTTGAAGTTAAAATTTATAAAAAAAGTGATTGCTGCATTATGGATGACAAAACGTATGTTCTGGCAGATTTTTCTCAACTTCCTGGTGTTATATTTAAGAAAAGTTGATGATCCAAAATCAGTCAAAACTTCCCATAAAGTTCGAGGAATGTTTCCATAAAAAGCTGTTTCCATTCATAAAACTTCATAATGTGCCCACTTGTCATCCTGTCACTATGATAAACAAACCCTTGAGTGGTACAAGAACAATAATGTGGTATTTATACCAAGAGCGGTAAATCCTCCAAGCTGCCAGGAGCTAAGCCCACAGAAGATATATTGGGCTCTTGTTAAAAGAGACTACGTGTTGAAGCACTATGAAAACGTTGATTTAAGGGTTTCCAAAAATTGGTTTAAAATTTCATCGCTAATAATTGAAACTTTAAAAATAGTTTTTTGCGTTTTATTATTTTTTGTTTTTGTTTATCGTTTGATTTGTACAGGCGGTAATAATCCATGTCCCTAATATATTTTTTCAGATGAACTGATCAGTAGAAATATATATTAAAACTCTCACAACAATATCACTTTATATATTCCATAATTAATATTATCTTAGTGGGTGTATATTTCTGCCAAACTCCTCTACATGTTCTCATTTAAGCAATTATTGTTTAAAACCCTCGTTTAAAATATCGTTCCTCTTTCAATGTGCTCCCCCTCATTAAAATATTTAGTCCAATTATATTTTGTTTTGTCGTAGGACGGAAAAACATTATTCTTGAAGACATTTTGTAGCTTCTTCCCAGAATAAGAATTAATTAGTACAAACAGAAAACAACATGAAGCAAAATCAACATTGGACATAGTTGATTTGAGATTGAATAAATTTGTTTTATTTAGTTTAAATTGAACGTTTTTACGTTTGTGATAAAATTTGTAATTAAATAATTAACATTTTTTTAATTATTTCTATTTTAATTGATTCTATATTGAGTGCCATCAGATATTGTTCTATATTTCTTCACTTGAGTTTCTTTGGAAAAATTCAAATTATCGTTAGCCCTAATATATGACCCTCCCTTTTCCTTTTTATTTTTTTATCATTTGTTTTTGTCGTTCTCCTTTTACATCAAAAATAAGAGGTACAAATATTAAACATAAATTCTAAACAGAGCTGCATAAAGTTGGTAACTAACAGGATATTACAGGATATTATGGTCTTAAATAATTGAAAAGTGGATGGATATATGAAACTTACAAAAGTACAAAACTTCATTCTATACACAAAGGAGACAAAAACTATAAGCCAATTTTATATTATTAAACAATTTTTTATATTATTAAAAATAAAAACATTTTATTCGAATTAATTTCAAATACAAAAATAAAAAAGTTTAAAGTTCTTTTAAATGGAATTAAAGCTCATTTCTTGCAACATTCCTCCATAGTACCAGTTTTGCAAGGACATTTGCATTGTTGATCACAAGCACACTTATCACCGCATTTTTCGGCAACACATTTGCAATCTGGAATTAGTGGTAAATCCAAATTATGACGGAAATTGAAAAAAATTTCAAATTACTTACTGGAACAACAATTTTTGCAACCCATTTTTGTTTATAAAATTTTTTCTATAACAAAATAAAATTCCTTTTGGAAAACTTTTTCTTTTATTGCACCTGCTCAAGTCGCTTCAAACTTGTTGAGGGTTTTTTTGATTTTTATCCACTTTTGCATTCTGACAAATTTTATATACTCAATTGTACCACACAATTATGACTTTGGAGTCGTGTGCAAAAATCTATTCAATTTATTTATTTTAATAAAAATTTTAATTTTCTTTATATGTTTATTTGGTCCGCCGTGTGCACAGCTAAACAGCTACTAATTTACTATTTATTAGCGAGAACCGTTTTTTACACTTTACTCGTAGTATTTTTTGCACACCGATTTTTCTACTACGTTCTATATAGAACGTAGTAAAGTCACACTCAATTATTAAATTGTTGTGGCGCTAACTGATTTTGACTCATATGACCGATATGAATTTCTCTTTATTAAAACGTATAGAATTTGTTTTTGTATTAATTTAATTCAGCAGATAAGTTCAAAGCAAATATTGCAAAAAAAAAACAATATTTGGGTGTCGGCGATAAGATAAAATTCGTAAACAATACGTGAAATTGTAAACAAACAATTTTTTTGGGAAAAGTGGTTTTGATATTTAGAAGGTTAAACTTTAATCTAGAATTTATTTTTAAGTTCTAAGAACAATACATTTTGTACTAAAATTTATATACCCCTTTCTAGTAATACTTTACGAATATCAAAATTGATCAGCCTGCTAATGATTTAGAATACTCCCATTACAATAAATATATGATGGAATAATTGTTAGAGGGCATTGCAATATTATAGTATTACTAGATGGTTACGCATTCTCCTTCCCCTATCGTAATGTTAGAGATGCCTTCAAATATCATTTTTTTCCTAAGATTCTTATAGGCATTTTTTGTTGTCAGGGAACAAATCTGATGGAATTATGAGTTTGTGTAGAAGTTTGTAACGGGCAGAAATAATATTGCTTCCACCACTTTAAAGTATGCGATTCGACTCAGAATCACTTTCTGAGTCAGTTTAATTGTAGGTTGCAATTTTAGAGATGTCTTGATAAAACTTGGAACATGGAACATAAAATTGTAATAAACAAGTAGAAATGCTTTAATATCCTCCACTGCGATTAATTTAAAAACAAAAGTGGAACAAATTAAACATCTCTCTTGTAGAAATGACCCTATCGAAAAATTACATAGTCCAACATGCACCAAATTACATTAACTTTCCTGTAGCTGTTTCAGAAACATGCCATATTAAAAACTTTAATTTTTAAGAGGGATAACAATCCCCCGCGTGCTATTCAAGGCCTTTTTACATACCAAATTTCAAAAAATTAGCTGTCAAAGCAGTATCTATATGTTATAAGTATTTCCTTTGCGAGGAGAATACCCCTCCCCCATGCTCTATCCAAAAATCTTATAGTTCGTTACTTCTCACTAAATTTGGTGAGAACTGAATAAGATTTAATCATAGTCATTCAGTTAGAAGATATTAAAATAGGAAACTTCCTAGAACAATACATAGACGAAATTTTATTGAGCTCTGTCAATTATAGTGGAACTCAGCGTTCCAGCAACAGACGAACGAAGAAAAATATGTTTTATTCGATTGGCTTATTTTAATCATAATTTAGTTTTTCCTTTAGAGGATTATTTTTGATTTGTTTGAACATAAGAGATCCAATAATAGTCGACTGAACATACAAATAGTCTGACGGATACAAAGATTTATGCTTATATAATGAATGAGATGTTATTATAATGAATGAGTTTACTTTTTCTTGACTTTACCAATGAAATGAAAACGGAATGTTTATAAAATTTAAGGACAATCATCTAAGTTTCCCATCCATTCAGTTATATCAATAGATCTGATTTTTGGAATATATGAGGAGAGATGATACTCCTCTAGTTCAACTCATTTCAAATCAAAAAATAACAAACAAAAATTTCATTTAAACTTATAATGATAAAAACTGTGGATTTATCCGCCAAACACTCCTTGTCCTACCCAATATTATTTCTATAATGAAGTCATAGACCTACGGAAAAATAAGCTTTTCTGAATATCCTTTTTCTGCCCAAAAATTACATTAGACGCGGAACCTGTCAGCTCTAAGTTCCATGGAATACAGAAAAGCTGAAAGTTTTTAACTGTAATAATAATTAAAATATTTCACAGTTAATATTTGTCTTTCATGAGGAGACAACGCCGCCGAATTTTCTTTTCATAGGGGTACTTTTGCTACAAATACCAATCGCCCTAAATTTTGTTTGTCATCCAGTTCATTAAGATTTTTTTCTAAAATTATGTATATTCGAAATTTCGATATATTAACTTCTTTATATAATCGCATTTTAGAATTATAACATCAATATGAGAAGTAAACAAAGATTTCATTACAAGTTCAATTACATCAATTAAAACATTTGAGCATTTACTTTGCATTTATTTGTAAGTTAAGTCCAAATGATCTTTAAAGTAAAGAATAAAGGGCCCTTTCAATAGAACACTTTTCCCACACCACACATGTGATAAATTCTACAAACCAGTGATATCAAACAAATTTCCAAAATGACATTTCTATTTAGTGATAGGTTCTCTTAAAAGAACTTATATATTTATTTGAGAAACAAATCTTTAAACTGACTTTAAAATTTCCTAAATGTATGAATCTTTAAATTAATTTCAAATGATCTTTATACACAAACTAAACATGTGATGACGTCAACAAAATCTGTGATATATAACAACTTAATAAGGTGATATTTCTTTCTAGTAACAGTTTCTCTTCAAAGAGCTTAAATTAAAGCTAAAGAAAAATTCGTTAAAACAGACTTTAAAAAAATTCCAAAAATAAAAATGCGATATAGAAAAAAAGTGTTGTGACTTTCTTGATTAGACAAACATTTCAATTCAAACGAATATTTTTGAAGGGAAAAAAATAGTTTCATTAATAAAAATTTATGATTTGTTTGTTATTAAGTTCTGTATTACGATTAGTTTTGAATTGGTGGCACGAGTTTCTATTTTTAAAATTTAAAACACATAAAACTCAATATCAATTTAGATAAATTAAAGTGACTCAAGACATCTTCTTTTCAAAAAGTATATATATAAGTTAATTTTCAATTTCTCCACTCAACAGAAATTTCATTGTTTTGGAAAAAGTGAGACTTAAAAACTTGTAAATCGACGTACTTAAATTTATAAATTTTTTTACATAATAAATAATCGTTAAACATCTTAAAATCTTAATAAAAAGTGAACGATAAAATTTACACTCACCTTAAACACAACACAATAGTTCTTGATCTATCAGATTGTTGATAGAAAAGCAAACACTGTAAAGATAAAATTTTTGAAAATTAAATTTGAATTGAGAAAATATTATTTGAAAAAAAAGGAAAATGACTTGTGGTGGATGTAGTAAAGGTAAGAGTATCTAGATATATGGGATTTCTAAAACACTTCTAATTTCATAATCTCTCCAGATTGCAAATGCAGTTTTGATGAATGTGGCGATAAATGCGATTGTTGCACTCATTGCAAGTGTCATAGAAAAGTTACGCATAGCTGTCACCCCCATTGCCCTAGAGGTCATTGTCATGAACAGGATGATTATAATGATGAAATAAATGAACATATTCATACTCATGGTACTTCATGTCATTAAATAATATTAACGAATCTTAAAATCTAAATTTATTTACAACAATTTATATGTTTTTTTTTTCCAAAAAATCCATTAAAAATCTAAATAAATAAAATTTCAAAAAAAGTCTTAAGAGATTTCTTGTTGTTTCTTATATTTTACACGTTAGATTGAAAATCAATTACATGCTGTTACAACTGGCATCCCCGAGAGTTCCATAACAATTTTTTTTGGGGGGAGGAGGGGACTACTCTTCATAATGTTAATGCTTAACTGTGCATAAAATCAATGATTAAATATGCAAATTTCTTCTTGTAGTCCCTCAAAGAAAATGCGACAATTTCAATTTTAACAGGAAATTTTTAGTGAAGAAACAAATAAAAAACAAAATCAAAGTTTCCCCATTTAAAACTTCTTTTTGCTTTTTTTGGTTGTCAAAAATGACTCTCTATAGTGTCGTTATCACAAGAAAACAAAACAAAACAGATTTTATCCCTATTGTGTTTCCTTTTCCTTATGAAAAAACTTGTATATAAAAATAACAATAAGAAGCAACAAATAACTAAAATAACATTAAAATCAACACCTCTACGCTTTGATAAGCTAAACGATAATAAAATATAATAAAACAATAATGCTATATTCGGCTACGTCGAATCCTTAATACCCTCCATTGAGATTAATGTGGAAATAATCGTAGGAGCATATTAAAAATTTCGCTTATAACGGGGTAAAACTTCCCCGTGCCCAATCCCAAAATTATATTTTTCTATTGTTGCTTTATCCGTGTTCCAAATTAAATTCCCTGTTACAGTCTTCAAAGAAATGAGCGATATTAAAATATGATGTTTTGAATAATTATTACCAGTTCTAACTTCATTCTTGCCTATGCAATGTTTTGTGATATAATTACTTTAGTGTCGCTTAAATATCTTCATATAAAATTATCTCTAGTAAGCTACACGAATATAATTTTGTAAATAGGAAACTTCTAACAACAACATAAGATTGTAGACGTGAGTTTGTTCCATCAACAATTCTATAGAATAACTGATCAACTCAGATTTTGATATTATTTATTTTCTACATCATACCTTCTAGACGTTACAAGCGTAATGAAAAAGTTTAAACTTTTATAGCTGTTACATACGCTATAACAAACTTACTACATTCCCACTGTAATGAAGAGTATAAAATAACCTCCAAATGGAATAAATGCGTTTAAGAACCTTTCGAATTACCACCAACTTTCTTTTATTTTGTTTTGCAAATTTCTTTAAATTTTATTTTGTATTATGATTTTTTTACTTTTTATTTTTTGTCTTCGACTTTTGGGAGTTGAAAATTTTTACGCCTCTAAAGTGGCACATTTTGTGGAGCCATTATAGCCATTTTTCGCTCATTATGTGGAGGCGTAATTTTGCCTATGAGCATATTTTTTCCTACTTAAGTTTTTTATCCAGAAATAGTAAAAAAACACTTTTATTTTCCATTTATAAATTTGTTTTCAGAC
This sequence comes from Cochliomyia hominivorax, assembly GCA_004302925.2. Classification (NCBI taxonomy): domain Eukaryota; kingdom Metazoa; phylum Arthropoda; class Insecta; order Diptera; family Calliphoridae; genus Cochliomyia; species Cochliomyia hominivorax. The sequence goes on from PYHX02000467.1 coordinate 103,313,180, forward strand.
CTAAAAAAGTCATTATTGCTTTATGTAATGTTTTCTCAAAAAAAGTAACTTTCACGAGAAAAGAAGGAAAATGAGATTTTTCTAAGTTAAATATAGAAATTTTCATTTTGGGTTTTCAACTTAATGACAATAAAAGAGGAAATAAAAATTAAATTAACTATTTAAAAATTTGTGCTAAACTTATTTTTTTTAATTTTGAAAAAGGAAGAGAACATATTTATTTCTAAGTCATTAAAACCGGATTGCAATAGATAAGAGTTGGTATCAACAGTTCCAGAAATATGTTCGAAATAGAAACTTTTTTTATTGGTAACGGAAACAAAGATCAGATATTATTCAACTCATCATTATCCTTATGTGGGGATACTACTTCCCTTGCTCCTATCGATGTATTTAATAAAATATACATATAATTGCATTATATTTTCGATAGTTAAAAGTGAACTAACGATTTTTAAATCAGTCATATTTAAGTTAAAACAAGTAAGAGTACTTGTTCTTGAATACCCTCCATCAAAATCAATTTGGAAGGAGTTCTAGGAACATGTTAAAAATTTAGTTTGTAAGAGGGTACCACTCTCCGCTCCCTATAATTTAAACATAGTGTATAATATTCTGCTTTTATCGCCCATTTCATATGCCAAATTTCATTATTTTTCTGCCACAGTTTCATACATATACGATATTAAAAATTTCGTATGTAAGGGGACTACCAATCCCCCGTGCCCTGTGCAAAATTTTGTTAGTCTTTTATTAGGCTTTTGTTAGGCTTTAACTACCTTACAAATTTCAAGAAATTAGCCTAAAAAATTTAGAATTATGCTATAATAAAAGATTTATTTGTTGGAGATTCAGTTCCCCCATGCCCTTACCAAAATATTTATAACTTTTGCCACTAAGACATCATCAGCTGGCCATATTTCAAGAAAATTGAATTGGCTATAATATTCTGATTTAAATTTTTTAGCGTTACACACGAAATGACAACCTTAATATACCTCAACACAACTTCTGGAGGTGAAGGATATAAAAATGACGAGATAATCCATGTAACAATTGTCATGGCCAATTTCTACTTATTAAATTTTTAACAAATGTGTGTTCAGTGACCAGATTTTCATGGCTAAAGATTTTTATCTGTGATTAAACGCTTAAATTTATATATACGATTTAAATAATTACACGATAAGTTGTCATCACAGATTTTTTCTGTGATTTAATTTAAAACTTTAATTAAACCACCTGCGAAAAGTTATCTCATATAAAGTGTATATAATATCAAAATTTGCCCTACTTAAGGATTCATATGTTTATAACACTTAGAGAAAAATGGTACCATTAAGAATATCGAATTATAATTCGCACTCGGTTCCCGACATTGAATCCGTTACGTGTTTAACAAAAATATTTCATCCCTGGTCTTAAGAATGATTTTTTCTTTCGTATATATTTTCAAATGAAATAACTTGAAGAGAAAGATTTTTAATTCAATTTGCTTCTCCACAAATATCAGTTCAAGCTAAATTTTTAGAAAACTTAATTTACTGTCCCTAATCTAGCAATTACTTATATAAAGGAAAAATACATTTTTCTTTTGCATGTTTCTAACATAAAAGAGGTAATTTGTCCCCATTTATATGCCAAAGGACCACTTCATTGTTCCCTAAGAACAAAAAATTATATGTAAATCGGGGAAGAATGAAAAACGTCTTATCAGACAAATTTTTGATATAGTGATTTTAAATACAGTGACGTAACTAAAACTAAAACAATCCAATTAATGTACCATTGAACGGGTTAAGATTTCAAAAAATAAATTCTATACTTTAACTACAAAAAAGGACTATTAATTTGCTTTAAATTTTATTGAAAATTTATATTTTTCATTTTATTAAAAAAAATGAAAAACGATAATTTTAGCTTAATTTCTCCCAATTTCAATTCTTATTTTCACAACATTTATCCTTGGGACCATTTTTGCATACACAATTGCATTGAGTGCTGCAGGCACAATTATCGCCACATTTGGGTGCAGAACATTGACAGTCTAAACATATTGAATTTCAAAAGGAATTTAAATTTTCAGAAATTAATATTAATTAATAAGAGTTTAAACTTACTGTTATTACATCCTTTGCAGACCATTTTGAAAATTCTTTCTAAATTTCCTACTTTTCTTAAGATTTTATAAAAAGAACTTAAAGTGTTTAAATGATCATTTTCTGCAATTTATATCGTTATTTTATAGTTTTTATATGTTTGAAATTGAAACAATAGATAACAGATAGTGACGAGTGAAATTGCACTTTTTTGGTAAAACAAAGATAAGAACTTTTTTGTTTGAAATCAAATTTCAAAATCGAGATAAATTGACAAAAAAATGGGCAAAAAACGTGCGCACAATTGCAAAGTTTATTATGATAAAGAATTATCAACAAATTAGAGCAATTCCTTAACTTTTTAACGACATAGTTTTGAAGATGCGTTAGTTAACGAATTTTATTGTTAACTGTCATTTTGAAAAAGAAATATTTATTATTTTTGTCCTTAAAAATTATCGTTAGTTAACGTTATTTTTCGATTAGTTAACTACTAATAAAAATTTTTAGTAAAATCATAACTACAATAATAAATTTCTCAAATTTCTTCAAATCTCTAATAATTGAGCAATTATTTCATCATTTTTAGAATTTGTATATCATTACTCTAGTACATACACTGAACCAAATATCGTCGGTAATATTAACGAAAAATTTTCGTAGAATTTTAACGAGAAAAAGTTGTTAAAGAAACAGAATTTTATACTAGTGAACATAATTTTTCTTCAATTTGAACAATTTTCTTCAAATATACTAAAAAAATGTATCAAAAAAATTTTATCAAAAAAAAAATTTTATAAAAAAATTTTATCAAAAAATTTTATCAAAAAAATTTTATCAAAAAAATTTATCAAAAAAATTTTTTAGTAAAAGATGTTAAATTGAATAAAATTTAATTAAATTAAATAAAAATATGTCATATCAACAGATATTTAGTAAGAGCTGAAATAACTCATCGCAAGTAAAACAACACACAAATTTATTCAATTCTACATTCTAAAATGAAGTAAATTTGAATACAATTTTTGTTTATTTTTCAAATTTTTTCGTCAAATAATTTTTTATATTTTTCTGTCATATAAAATAAATGAGAAAATGTAAACTGAGTATGGAAATCTAAGAAGGAAAATATTTTATAAATTATTCTAATTAATTTGATTGAAATTGATGGAATATTTTGCATAAATTCATGAAAATGCAAATGGAAGATCAGCTGGTCAACAAACATGTAAATAACTTTTCATCACAAAATACAAGCCGGTCTGCTCACCACCGTCCTAAAGGCATTGCACTATTTTTATCTATTATTTAAAACTAGCTTTTGTCCGGTTGCTGCACAAAAATTCTTCTCAGTTCTAGATCTCGAAAGAAATTTCACAAATCACAATGTGTATTAAAAAAAGTAATTAGGACCAAATTATCGCTGTTGTAGATCTATAGATATTCGATAATCAATATTTGCTTTGTATGGTGGCTACTTCTTTCCCTGACGCCAGTAAAACAGTTCCTTGATGAAGTCATTGGGACCAAATTTGAAAATTCTCGCTGTTACAGTTCTTTGGATATTCTTTAATCAATATTTGCTTTGTATGGGAAGTACTCTTTCCCCCGCGTCTACCAGAATTTGTCGTGAAACATTTTATACTTAATTTTTTATTTATTATTTTATTACAACTATTTAATATTTTTTTATTTATTTCCTTAATTCAATTAAAATTTTGTGAATTTAATATAAATATGGAATTTAAATTGAATAATATTTGTCAATAAAAAATACATTTTTGTCAATTTGAATAACGTATAATAATAATAATAATAATAATAATAATAATAATAATAATAATAATTAACTGGATTTTTATTTACGAATTCAAATAGTCATATTGACAATTTTTCGTCAATTTAAAGTATTAACGAAAAATTAACGAACATTTTCGTTATAATAAATAAAGGCTTTTCTTCAATTCTATACCCTTTTTCGTAATAATAATTACTTTCTTTTGATTCAGTGTAGATGTTGTTATTTTATCTACACATATTTGAATTTTTATTTAAAAAGATCTTCGTCTCTCTATATCTTCCATCATTAATCAGCATACAAAGAAACAAACTTGCAACTGCAACATAATGGAAGAATATTATCTGCTACTTGCTAAAAACAATAGTTTTAATTAAAGAACAAAACAAATACCAACAACTACAATAACAATATGGCAAAAAACCTAAACAATATGCCTTTTTTTTTTTGAAGTAAAATTAGAAAATAACAATATCAAATGAACTTGTATGAAAATAAATGTTTGTAAACTAAAAAACACCAAAAGCCAGTTTGCCATATCATAACCAAAATCATCAGTTACATATAGAATCTGTTCCTATGGCTTTTGTTAACCCAAACACAATACCAACCAACATTATCAGTACTACAACAGCAACATCATCATTATTATTGTCATCATCATTATCATCATCACGAGTATTGGAATCATTCATACGAACAGAACCATAGAGTATTTTTAACGCCTCAGGATATTGTAAATGGTTTTGATTTCAAAATGTCGTTGTTTTTAGTCAAAACTAAATATACAACAACACCAACAACTATATAAAACTAATCACACATTTTTTTCCATATGTGTATATGTGTTAGAAATTAAGTATAAGTGTGTGTGTGTTTTAAAAATTTATAAAAAAAAAACAAGTAAGAATGCTACATTCGGCTATGCCGAATTTTTAATATGAAACAAATACGTCTTGTATAGTACATACACTTACACTTACAAACGTATACATATGTTGTATATGTATATGTAAGACAGGAATCTTAATGAGTCATAAAAATAATTATATTTTTCTCTATAAATTTTTCTTCTACTGAACCGATTTTGATAATTTTTACGGTGATAATGAAGTATATATAACTTAATATTGTGGCAAAATTTCATTCTAATTTGTCTATTTATAATTGCAAATGAACTTAGAGATTGCCTCAGATATCAGTCTATACCTTTTGATATAATAAATCGATTTTGCTGCTTTTAAATAGAAAATTTCTTAGGACTATAACAAATACTCAGGCCAAATTTCATTGAGCTCTGTCAATTATTGTGGATGTGACGCACTCACATCCACAATAATTGACAACAACAAACAGACAGACAAGACATACAAACAGACAGAAGAACGGACATAACTAAATCGACTCAGATTTTGATTTAATACAAGAATATATGTATATACATTATAGGCTCTGTGATGATTCCTTCTTAGCGTTACATACGGAATGGCAAAGTTAATATAAACCCTTCATCACTTGTGGTGGTGGAGAGTATAAAAAACTTGTTGCAGTATTTGTATTTTATTTGCTATTGTTGTTTAAATAAACTATTATATCACTTTTGTTGTTGTATACAACTGTTATAAATATGTTTTTAATAAAAATACAAAGAAAGGAATATTTTTGCAATTAACACACAATAGTTTTTATTATAAAACTAGGAAGAATGACTGAACAAACTGTAGGAAGGATAGAACCAGGAGGAGAGATAACCCCCATACAAAGCAATTAATGATAATCAAATATATAATATAAATATAATGAACTACTAGAGCGAGAATTTTCTAATATGGTCCTAATTACTTTCTCCAAGAACTGTTTTACTGAACAAAATGTGGCACGAATAGGATCACGGGGATAGATACGCCCCATAATATGCAAATATATATTAATGAATATCTAAAGTACTACTACAGCGAGAGTCTTAAAAAAGTTATGCTACTGTAAGACACCATCACTGGAAAAGATATAGAACGGATAGGATCCCTAATACAAAGCAAATTTAAATTACTAATAATCTATTTTAAGTTTGTAGTTGTAATAATACAACGTTTTTTGGCAAAACGAAGTTCGCCGGATCTGCTAGTTTATATATAATTATAAAACAATTTCCTTCTGTTTAACTTCCTGGCGGATCAAGTAATTAATTTAATTATTTTTTTAAGATAAAAATACTTTTCTTTGTTAGGAAGAAATACTTCCCCTAAATCTAATCGTCCTAAATAAATATTATCTAAATAATTTTCCAATATAAGTATGATAATCCCCTTGGTCCTATCGAAAAATTCAAAAATAGCCTGATCCTTTAAACTTACTATCGAAAATTTTTTAAAATATTATTGCAGCTGAATTTTATAATAACGCACATTTTTTACAAATAACTCTGTAAGTTTTGATCGACCGAATATTTAACATAATTATAGCGGAGAAGTGTTGCTTTATAACTTTTGGAGTATAATCCCATCAGGGCTCCAAGTGGATATGCAATATTTTTAAATGTATGTTAAATTTTTGTCTCTTGTTCAATTTCCAAAATTTTAACTAACTAAAACTCTTCAATTTATCCCTTCTTTTAGCCCTTGATGAGACTTAAAAACATGCTAACATGTTACTTATCTCTTACAGTTTACGAGATATTTGCATTTGAATTTTTACCATTAAAAATTTTGCAAGATCATGAGTCAGTTTTTTTCAATATATAGTCCAAAGTATTACCCCGATCTTGTTTCATTTCTTTACCTTAGATTCGGCTTCAATAACCTTCACCTCAAATTCGTGTAATGTTAATACGTTATGTTTCGTATATAAATCCTCACACATACACACTCACTAACTCATACATTATATAAACGTTTTTTTAATATAATACAGGAACATTTAATGTGTCTTAAAATTAGTTATATATTTAGCGAAAACATTTTTTTCTGAACCGATTTTGATCGTTTTTGGAATGATTAGGAAGTACAAATAACTTAATATTATAGTAAAATTTCATTCCAACTTATGGACTTATAATTGACAATTTTACAAAAGTTCTTCCCTTGAACTTACAGGTTGCCTCAGATATCGGTCTAAATCTTTTAACATACTGAACAGATTTTGCTGGTTTGAAATAGAAAACTTCTCAGAACTATAACAAATACTAGATCCAAATTTCATTGAGCTCTGTAAATTTTTATGAATGTGACAGATGGAAATAGCTTCCTTCATTTTTAGCGTTACACACGGAATGTTAAAGTTAATTTACCTTTTTCACCACTTGTGGTAGTGGAAGGTATACAAATGACAATGTGTGAGCCAAAATGGACCCAAAGATAAATGTTGTGCAAATAAACAATAACATTTAAGGTCAATAGTTAAAATGCACTGCATAGAAATAGAAATTAGGCGAGGGTCGTTCATAAATATTTCGTAGCAATTTTGGACACTTTTTTGAGCTCTTCAATTCTCTTTTAACAAGAGTACAATTTCTCACCACTGGCCCTAGCTCCGGGCAGTCTGGAGGATTTGGACATTTTGCCTGCTTTTTTTAACGGAGCACTCACAGTCGGTGCACTGAGCTAATCGGATTGATTTCCTAAAAAATATGTTGGGATCTAGTTTGATTTTGCTTCAAATAAATCAAATAAAACTTGTGTTTTTTGAAAAAAAAAAACGAAAAAGAATTTTTCTATTTCACTCCTTCTTAAAAATTTGTTTGGGGTTTATCGACTTCTTAATTACTGAACCGATTTTGCTGAAATCCTCTGAAAAGTAATATAAGCTATAAAAATTCCGATAGGACCAGAGGCTGGGGTACCCTCCATACAAATAAAAAAGCAAATATTGATTATCGAATATCTAGATAACTATAACAGCAAGAGTTCTACATTTTGGTCCCAATCACCCTCTAAAGGATCTTTTTTGCAGACACTTTGTTTTACTGAACAAAATGCAGGACAGGTGGGACCAGAGCGTTACCCCTCATACAAAGTAAATAATAAATTTAAAATATCTAAAAACCAGCGAAAGATCCTAAATTTGGCTTCAATCAACTTCTCAATTAAACAGTTTTACAGGACATAATGTAGGATGGTTAGAATCAAACGAATGGGTAGCACCGTGCAATGGAAATATTAAATGAAATTTTAGAATGGACAGAATCAAGGGTATTTGGCTAAATGTACGTTGCAGCAAAGGGCACTGGGATATAAAAAAATAATAAAACTGTGAACAGTTTTAAGTGAAAATTTATTTATTTTATTTTAGCACATAATTTCATTAATGCGCCCTCTTCAGTTAATTTTCTGAAACATTTATTTAACTTGGATACCAACCTCAATAATAAATAATAAATTAATTTTCTTTAGATAACAACTCTGTCTTTGTGTTACATTCGCTGTCAAACATTTATAAACTTGGCATCACTTCTTGAAGTTTTTTTGACAGTTCCTCTATTCACTCATTCTACATTATTTTTCATTAAAAAAAAGATGGCCGCATTTTGTAGTAAAACAAGTGAAATTTTCATTCATTAATTAATAATGAACAAAAGTGATAAAAATGTTTCATTTTTTTACAAATCAAATTATAAATATTTAAATTTAGTGAATATTATAAAATTTAGCCAATTAGTAATAGATAAATATGAAATAATTCATATTAAAAAATCAATGTCTGCGTTTTCTTGCAAATGAAATGAATGATGATGATGAGAATGAACAATAATTGTATGTGTGTGTTTTGTGAAAAATTGTAAGAGGACGAAAACGAAGAAAAAGTAGAATATAGAAAAAAGTGTATGAAGTAGTGTAAAAGAGTGTGAAAAGGGAACAAATAAATGACTATAAACAAACACGAAAATTAGAAATCGAAATATAAAAAAATGATGAAGAGCTTCAGAAAAATGTAATTGTAAACTAGTTTTAATTGAATAGAAATACAAAATTAAAATAAAATAGATTTAACATTAAAAAGTAGATAAAACGAAAAATGTTACAGTATAAAAATACTAGCCAAACAAATGCGGCTGCTGCCTCAACCACGCCTACGCAGACACAGCAAGTACAGCAACAGACAACACAAAATGCCCCTGGCCAGCAGCAAGTTCAAACTCAGGTTGCACAACCTGCCCAGGTTAAAGCCACCTTTGTTAATGCCCAGGGTCAACCACAAATGGCTGGTACCACCTTGCCAGCCAATCAAATACCTCTGTCACAGATAATAAATCTGCAACAGTTACCACAACAGTTTATTCAGGCAACTCCTCAACAAGGTGCACCTCAACAGGCCCAGGCTTTGCCGCAAAATATGTTTCAAATTGTTCAACCCATGCAAACGGTAAATATTGATGGCCAAGAAGCCATCTTTATACCAAATTTAAATTCCCAAATCTCAACCGGGCAACCTATGAATTTGAATGGTCAGCAGGTGTTTTTAACACCTAATGGCCAAATAGTGCGTGCTCCACAGGCAGCTTCTCAGCCTACAGCCGTACAATTACAGCCGGGTACACAATATATCCAAGGTTTAGGCCAGACTATACAAATACCAGCTGGTTTAGGAGGTGGGGGTTTGCAAGAACAAACACTGTTCACAATACCTGGAACAAACATACAAATACCAGTGACTACCATACATAATCCTCAGACCACACAGCAATTGCAGCAACAACAATTGCAACAGTTACTGCAACAACAACAGCAGCAGCAACAACAACAGAATCAGGCTCATGCCCAGGCTCAAGCTCATGTTCAGGCTCAGCAACAAGCCCAACAACAAGCACAACAACAGGCTCAACAACAAGTCCAACAGCAGCAACAACAAACAAATGCAAATGCCACTGCAGCAAATGCCAATCAAACTCAAGCCTCAGCCAATGCTTCAGTTAACGCCAATAACTCAACGAATTCCTCCCAAACCACTACGACTACCACAACTTTACCCAGTACTATAACAATACCCGGTACCAATATACAAATACCCACCTCTGTGGCGGCTGCTAATGGACTGCTGGGCAATATACAACAATTGTTAGCGGGTAATACAAATGCCTCCATAAAATTAGAAAACGGGCAAACTTTGCAAAATATACAAATTCGGCAAGCTAATCCAACTGGCACTCCCACACCCACACAACTGCCCCAAATTGTACAATTTCCCCACGCAGCATTGCAACAACAAACAGCTGCCACACAACCTCAACCCGCCCTACAACAAACCACCGTAGCGGTTCAAGTCCCTATACAAACAGGTGTTGGTGGCCAAACAATTTATCAAACAGTTCATGTCCCCATACAGCAATTAGCTTCAACTGGCGGTGGTTTACCAACTGCGAATCTCTTACCTGCCGCCCAACCAATGCAAATGCCTCAGATTATACCACAATTTACTCAAATAGCCCAGATTGTTACCCCAAATGGTCAAATACAACAAGTTCAATTGGCTCCTTTAAATGCATTAACTTCATACCAACAATTGCCCACCAATGCCAATATTATACATATACAAAATGCTGCCCAACAGCAGCAGGTTCAGGCTGCGGTACAACAACAACAAGTTCAACAACAGCAGCAACAAGCTCAACAGCAACAACAACAGCAAGTGGTGGCTGCAGCTCAACAACAAGCTGCAGTTGTAGCACAACAGCAAGCTCAACAACAGCAGCAGCAACAACACCAATTACAACAATTGCAGCAACAACAACAAATTATAAATGCCATAAATGCTGCCAATGAATCGGGTGCCCAAATACCTACAAATCAGCCAATAACCATAACGAACGCCCAGGGTCAACAGGTCACTGTTATACCAGCTCAACACCTTCAACAATTACAAAGACCTGCAACTCAAACCGCTACTCCAGCAGCACCACAACAACCCACACAACCTTCTGCAAATCTCATACAATTGCAACAAATACCCGGTCTACAAGCGTTACCCATACAGAATATACCGGGCATAGGACAAGTGCAAATAATACAAGCTCAACAATTGCCACCCAATTTACAACCACAAAATATACAACAACTTTTGGCAGCCACACAACCGACAGCCCAACAACATCTTCCAGCAGCGGCTCCACATCAACAACAACAGCCGCAACAACCTCAATCAACCACCCAAGCTCAGCCACAAACCATAAATCCACCTACCCAATCTGCTCAAACTAGTTCAACTACTGCACCTAATGCTCCTCCGCCTCCAACAGCCACCATACAATTGCAACAAATTCCTAATAACAATAACATTAATGCTTCCACGGTTTCACAAACTACTCCCTCCACTACACCACAATCTCCCAGCAGTAGCACTGGTTTACAACAACCGAAACAGGAACCACAATCACCCACACAAATTGGCCAAACTTTAATAACGAATATTAAACAAGAGAATATTAAACAAGAACCACCAGATAGTTCACCAGTTTCAACTGTTAATAATGGACCTAATGGTGTACCAACCGGCACCACACAAATTAAATGGTTAATGCCACAGGCTACAACTGTTACACAGGTAATATAAAATTAAGAAATCTTAATTTTATAGCAAATTTATATGTGCTTTAAAAATAATTAAATTTTTATTTTAATAAATTAATAATTTTTTTGAAAAGAAGTTTCTTTTTCGAGATTTTACATGAATTGAGTATTATAATAACGGCCACTATATATTAGAAAAACAAAAAGTAACAAAATATATGGTTACTCACAAATCGCTCATTTGATGTAAGCATGTCATAAAACCAAAAATCGGAAGTTTCAACTGAACATCAGTAGTTTATAGTTAATAATGTATTTTATTATCTGGCAAATTTTTTTGTGAACGAACCCTTGATATATCAAACAGAAAATGAGTGATGTATGAATTATTCATGACCTTTGGGGTAATTTTTGAAAGAAGGCCTACATGAAAGATATAGGAAATTATAGACTGAATTCTTCATCACCTGTGGTAGTGTAAATTTCGAATATCGTAATCGATTACGATATACATTCTATATTAACATTTTTAAATATAAATTTTCAATTAAGGATCGAGATCGAAAAATTCTTAAAAAACAGTTTAATTTTTGTTTGTTCAAATAAAATTACTGTTAAAATTAAAAAATAATATTTTTATAGTTTTAATCACCGGTGATGAAATTATGAATAATAATTTAATTTTAATTTTGCTTTTAATTAAAATATACACTTTGCAAAATTAACAATAATTCCAACCGAATTAATGTCTAAATGCAAAATAACTGTAAATGCTTTATGTAATTTTAGCTTAATTGGTGGTGGTAATTTATTTTAATAATGAATTTCCATACAAAAACAAACGAGACATTTTTAATTTGTTTTCCCTAACAAGGTTACCTAACAGTCTACTCATCCTTACAGGTACAGCAGCAACAAGCTCAATTCCAACAGATACAACAGCAAATCCAACAAGCTCATCAACAGCAACAACAACAGCAACAAGTTGTTTCAACCATCGACAGCATGGCAATACCAGTGACCATACCTGCTTCATTACAAATCACAGCAATTCCTCAAGGACAACAACAGCAGCTTCAGCAACAACAACATACACAGCAACAGCAACCACAAGCCCAACAAACAAATCAATTTGTATTACAACATCAACCGGCACGTAATGCTTTAATAAAACCTCATTCATCACCACAAATTTTAACAACAACCACAGGAAATACAGCAACAACTGTTACAAATGCCACAGGAGCAACTCAAATTACCATTGCTACAACAACTGCCAATAGTAGTAACAGTAATAATAATACCGCTCAAGCTGTTCAACAACAACAACAACAGCAGCAAGTCAATACAACTACTAACCAACAACAGCAGTCTCAACAGCAAACCGCTAACCTCCCACCTCCCTCTCAAACCTCCGTCAATGTTAATATCAATTTAAATGATCCCAGTAATCTGGGTATAAAACCACGTTTAAAACGTGTGGCCTGTACTTGTCCCAATTGCGTAGAGGGTGAAAATAAATCCGATCGCAAAAAACAACACATCTGCCATATACCAGGCTGCAATAAAGTCTATGGTAAAACTTCACATTTGAGAGCACATCTACGATGGCACACTGGCGAAAGACCATTTGTTTGCTCTTGGCTATTTTGCGGTAAACGTTTCACCAGATCTGATGAATTACAAAGACATCGACGCACGCATACGGGTGAAAAACGTTTCCAATGTCCTGAATGTAATAAGAAATTTATGCGCAGCGATCATTTATCGAAACATATAAGAACTCATTATAAAACACGATCACCCATGGAACTAATGGAACTACAAAATATTGCCATTAAACAAGAGAAAGCCGATAGTGGTAGTGGTGACATAAATGCCATACAAGGAATGCCAGGAAATGTTGTAAATATAAATTTACCAACAAGACAAGATGGTAGCCAACAACAACAACAGGGTACAACAGTTGCTGGTACAACTATTGTTACAAATAATATAAATAATTCATCTCTAACAACAGATAGCGGTCAAGGCCAATTGAATACTTCAGCCTCAGGTGGAGGTATAATGCAAAATGTTGATCATAGCAACAATTATGAACACGATGAAGATTGCGAGGATGAAGATGAAGATGAAATGGAAGACGAAGAGGATAGTGGTGATGATGAAGAAAAAATGACAATTTCCATTAATGAATTTCAAGATAATTCTAACTAGCAGGACATAGATATGCTGATTGAACAATATATGTTTGATGATTTTTGAAATGTGATGTAATACTAAGAGAAAGAAAACTATTTGAGAGATTGTTGTGCAGAGATTATGGTCAAGTAAAGGTATAACAATATAAGTTATTGTCAAATTGGTAAGATTTTTGAAACCCTCCATCAACGAACACTTAATTTTTTTTAAAAATTATTTATGTTCCAATTAAAATTCAACAAAATTCCCAGACTTTTATTGCGTTCAGCGTGGAATTTGAATTCCATTGAATTGAAATCACATAGTGATTCCAAAACGACTTCTTGGAAAATAAATCTATAAATTTAAAGAGAAATCTTAATAAAATTCCACATGGTTACATAATTTAGGGGAATACATCAGTTATAACCATGTGAAATTTTATTTAGATATCCCTAAAGGTTCTAAAGTTATAGAATTATATCAGAAATCGTTTGTGCCAAGAATAGTAGAATCCCTTAATAAATTATTGTCAAATTAGACTTTTATAATGAGGACATTTAAAAATCGAGAAAATGTAGAATGGATAGACTAAGAGGTGTAATGGCATTTGCATAGGACTATTGCATACTCCGAACATAATAATAAATAATCATTGTTTCAAAAGTATTCCTGCTGGAGGGTAATCAAGATTCGGCACTGTCGAATATAAAATTCTTTCCTTATTTCTTTTTAGGCTGTAACTGATATTTAAATGAAAATCTTTAATTTGCAAAAGATTTTTTAGAGAGCAAATTACCAGATAATATATTTTTGTATATAAAATAGTATAGAAAAGTATTGTTGCATGATGTGAACAATGAAATCTCGATAATTTTCATTTTAAGAGATATTAGAATTTAAAAACATATAAAAATAAGTATTTTGTAATTTATTAAAATTCAAATATTCATACAAACAAAATGTTTAAAATTAAAGAAAAAATGTATTAAAAAGTATAATTACTATACAGAAAATCCCTTTTCAATAAAAAAAACTCCTCTAGCTTCAATATTAAATGAAAGTCTCCCATCCTCTTTTTCTCTAAGTATTTTAATTAAAACAAATTTGAAATTAATTTTCACAATTAAAAGAACTAGCTAGCAGTTCCATGTAAAAAAGACTATATTACACAATGGAGTAGAAACGATTGTTTTTGGAAATAAAACTGTAACTTGTAAACGTTTAATTGGACTTAATTGAAATAATTTACTAATGATGAAAATCTCAACCTTTTTTGAAAAACACTTTTGTAGTGTTTTTTTAACTTTGCTGAAACATATAGTCATTTTTGTGCTCTTCAGTTCTCTTTTAACAAAAGTCCAATATATCTCCAGTGGCTCCAGGCAGTTTAAAGGATTTGCCTCTCTTAGTAAAAATACTACATTATTGTTCTGATACCACTTAAGAACTTTTTTACCATAATGACGGAATGCCAAATCAGGCCAAAAATAAGTGGATACATTAAGAAGTGTCCATATGGACCAGAAGCACAGTGCAAACTTAAATGATTAAATATTTTCAACAAAACCCCAACTTGTTCTTACAAAAAGTTAGGCAAGAATTTAAAGGTCTGCCATCAAACTGTTTTCCATGTAAGAACTTATCCGTGGATAGAAAATTTAATTCAGGTAGAAGGAATGGTTCACATTATGTTTCTTAAGCTAAAAAAAGAAAACATTTTAAAAAGAGCTCCCAATACATCTTGTAAGAAAGCGACCCGGTGCTCGGACAATTTGAATCGGAAAGTTAAAGATGTTCCAGGTTTTAAAACATACAAGGTATAAAAAGTTCCTGACAGGAACGCTGTTAAATTTGGAGGCCCAAAACAGAGCACAGAAATTGAAGACAAGTTTTTCAAAAAAAATATTATTGTTGCATAAAGTATAACGAAACGTATGTTGCTGATGCTCTAGGGTATGTTGAAAAAAAGTTAAGGACCCAAAGCAGTCAAAATTTCCAAAAAAAATTCTTGGTGCGGCAAGCAATATGCAGTTGTTGTTTTCACAATAAATACCAAAATTTACATTAAAGAATGTTTACAAAAAAGTTTCCATTCATAAGATTTCATAATGTGTCCACTTATTTTTGAGCTGAAATGGGATCCTTTACTTTAATACACAAGTTCCTGAGTAGTACAAGAACATGAACCAGGAGAGGCTGTTTGCCCGGAGCTTAGGTCAGTAAGAGATATTGTTAAAAGAGAAATTAAGAGCAAAAGGTGTCTAAAAGTGTGGTAGATTTTAAAGGGAGAAATGGGGTTCAAAATTTAAACGTTTAAGTAAAAAACAAGTGTTAAGAATTTATGAGTTTGGGAGCATGGACCACGTAGACAAACTTATAAGAGTACAAAGTGTTAAATCTCATGCAATTCCATCTAGTAGATCAAAAGTTACAGATTTATTTCTAAAAGAATCGATTATGTCCCACTGGGTATTATTAATGTATTAAAAAACGCAAAAATACTTAAGTACTTTACTTTATATAAAAGATAAAAATAAGATATTAAAAAATTATTTTAAAAAAATTAATTTATATAGAAATGTATAAAAAATTTACTTTAAAAAAAATAAAATAACTGAAAACAATTTAACCATTTAACAAGGGGAACATTGTTTAATAAATTTTTATTTATTCTTATCTTTATCTTTTTTTTATCTAGAATGTCATATGATATCTTGGAGAAATGTGATACCCAGGACTATTTCCTTAAAAAAAAAAAAAAAAAAAAAAAAAACAATTTATTAAGAAATAGTTATATATAAAACCCTTTAATATATGTAAACAAATACTAAATATAAATTTTATTAAATGAAAAAATCTTTCAAAATTTATTTTAATGTAAATAATTTATATGTCTCTAAATGTATATAAAAATCGTTATATATATTAGTGGAGTTTAGATAATATTTCCTGTTTTTTAACAAACTTTTATATTTTTTTAAAGAATTTCTTATTTTTAATTTTCGATATCTTTGTCCATTTAATTAAGGTATTTCTCTTTTTATTTTATACTCTTAAATAGTTTAACTTTTTTATATTTTTAAGAATTTGAAATTCTGTTAAGCTTAATTTTTTGAGTATTTACTTTAATAAATATATAAATGTATGTTTTTATTTACTTCTTTTTAAGTATTTAATAATTTAAGATAAAAATTTAAATTAAAGAAAAAATAGTTCTATATTTTAAAATGCACTCGAAAAATAACTGAAAAATATATATCATATTTCATGGAAAATAAAAATCTTATATTAATATATTAAAAATAAATCTTTTAATGAAACTAATTGAAAATGGATTTTATTAAAACAAAATTTTTCAATTTAGAAAGAAAAACGAAAATGCATTAAAAAGATCAAGATTTTGAAACATTCAAATTCATATATTCAATATTTTAGAAAAGTTTCTAAAAATCGTATAAAAGTTAAAAAAAAAAACAAATTTGACAGTGATATTTAAAAAATCGAATAAACAATATGAAAGAGATCTTAAGAAATATGGAACAAAGAAAACATTTTCACATTTTAGGAAAAAACTGATGTACGATTTTCATTAAAAAAAACTAACAAAACTGTGTTATGAGAGATTTTTTTTAAAGAAAAATATTAAATCTTTTTAATTTATTAAATAAAATCGTATAAACAATTTTTATCCAAAAAGAAGAAATTTCAGTTGAGAAATCATATGATTTCTTAATAAAAAAATATTAAGATTTTTATATAAAAAAATATAAAATATTTTTTATAAGAAAAAGATCGATACAGAAAATTTTTTATCGGATACTTATTTGGAAAAGATTTATGGAGCAAAATATTACAAACAAAAGAATGTTATTAAGATTTGTATTGAAAAAAACTTGTAAACGATTGTTATAGAAAAAATCTTCCAAGAGAAAAATTATTTTTAAGATTTTTGTAAAAAAATCACTGAAAAAATTCTGAAAAAATGATTTAAAAAAAATATATATACAAAATTTCATAAAAAATTCTTATGAAAAAACTTTTTCGAAAGATTTTTAATAGAAAATCTTTTTTGAAAGATCTTTCATTTAAAGAAAACTTTACCAAACGATTTTTTATAAAAAATCTTTCGAAAGATTTTTCTTTTTTGAATTATTATTAATAGAAAATCGTTCCCGAAAGATTTTTTATAGAAAATTCTTTTGCGAAAAGGTTTTTATAGAAAATCTTAAAAAAAAAAGTTTTTTTATAGGAAATCTTTTTTCAAAAGATTTTTTGTTGTTTGGAAACAGATATAGAAAATATTTTTCTAAGGATTTTTGTTTATAGAAAATATTTCTCAAAAGATGTTTATAGACGAAAATGTTTAATAGAAAATCTTTATCAACAAATTCTTTTCAAGTAAATTTTTAAAGAAAATCGAATTTTTTTAAGAATTATTTTTAGAAAAAGATTTCTTTATAAATGTTACTTAAATTTTTTAAAGATGATTTTTAAAACATTAAAAATTTTTTAAATATATATTTTTTATAAAAAAAATTATAACATTTTTCTAGATATTTTTAAATTAAAACTCTTGGTAATGAGACTTTTTCTAAAAAAAAGATTTTTAAAAATATATAATTAAAGAAAATAAAATATTTTCAAAACTTTAATTGAGCTGTAAATGCCGAAAAGATCTAATTAGAATTTTATATTATGCAACAAACTTAATGGAAATTATCTATTAAAAAAACTATTGAATCGAAAATTATGATTTTATTTATTTGAAGGAAAAACTCAGACTTTCTTCGTATGAACATTTTTTGAGGGATTTTACGAAATGTATGATTTATTAAAATGAAGTTAGAAAATTTAAAATATATAAAAAAGAAACAAGTTAATGTTTTCGTATAGAATATACATATTTAATAATTACTTACCTTAATTAAACATACACTTTTCTTGAAACTGCTTCGACGAAGAACATGCAAATAGAGCCTTCAGCTAACTTTGAAGCTACTTTCTATTACTAATACTAATGCAAAACTAAAACCTAGTTTATAGTATATATTAATTTAGTTTATGTATATATTAATTCACTTTTGACTAATTATGAAAATACTACAAACCTAAAAAATCAAAAAATCATTTATGGAAAGCGCCTAGAAGTATGTTAGACCTTTTTACAACACTTTTTTTAATAGAAATTACCCGCCTCTCAAGCCAAACGCATATATTGTGTCAAAAATACATTTTATTTAAAGAAGCTTTTAGAAACGTTAATAGATTATTAATATTATTTAAAATATAAAAACGAATAAATTTTATCACTGGCAAATTAAGACTCTTAAAGGACTTGAACTAAGTGCTACTAAAACCTTTATAAAATGATTATATGAGAGCAACATATTAATGGTTGTTACCATGAAAATAATACATAAAAAAATCTTGACTCATAAGGATTATCATATATTTAAAGAACAAGCTATTAACTATACAGAGATATAAGCCAAATTACTTGATTAAAACTACTAACTACTCATAACGATTCCCATTTTAATAAAAAACAAAATCTCATTTATTTCCAACATTTTAACACCATTTTAAAACCTTTTATATATTTAATATATTTTTTTCAAAACCTTAGTTTTTATAGGTTTTTACTAACAAACTTTTGATTTAAAACACTTTAACAATTAATTGAACACTTATTAAAAAATTATTAACCTTAACTCTTAAAACACTTGCACTCTAATCAAACACTTGTAACTTATGGAGTTTTTTTTCTAAATTTGGAGGGAAATTATAGCTTCACTTGTTTGCAATAAGTTGTATTAAAATGTTGCCATTTTAATAAAAAAAACGTAAGAGTGTATTTACTTCATACCAAAAGAGTAGGAAACGGAATAGTAAAGCTAACAAATATGCTAATATTTGTAAATAGACCTTTTTCATACAACTGTTTTCGTATAACTATGTTAACAAACCAAATAGTAAAAAATGAGAGAAAATTGAGATTGTTTATGTGAGTAAAAAATGAGCATTCAAAACATGACGAACAGATCTAATTAGATTTTCTACGACAAAATAAACTCAATAGAAAACAATTTATTCAACAAACTTATTGCGTTAGGATGTTTATTTGGGAGTGACATGTATATGTATGCATGTTATCATGTACATACATGTGAGTTAAAGAAAGACCTGCCTAATAGGAATTATCCTGTTTTAAAAGAATAAGCTACTAACTAAACAAAACTTTTTTACTTTTATAAAACAATAGTTGGCTGAAAACACTATTGCACTATAAATTAATATATTTTTTCCTAAACTGTATTAAATTTAATAAAACTATACTTTCTTTTAAGGCTTCTACAAAACATGAATATGAATGTTATTATGTGCATAAAAGTGCGTTAAAACTTATAATAAAGCAAAATACTAACTGCACTTTTTAACTAAAAAACTATATTGCTTTGTAAATTAATGTAATTTCCCCAAAACATTTTTTAACTAAAATTTTATTCTCCATTAGGGCTCTTAATCGCAAACTTTTGATTTAAAACGCTTTAACTATTAATTTAACACTTTACTTAGTAATTAATTAATTTTTTAACTTTGATCTTAAAACACTTGCACTTTAAACAAACACTTGTAACTAATGATTTTTTTCTTAATTTGGTGGGAAATTTAAGCTTCACTGGTTTGCAACAAGTTGTATTAAAATGTTACCATTTTAATGAAAGAAACGGAAGAAAGTATTTATTTAATACTAATGGAGTAGGAAACGGAATAACAAAGTTAAGAAATATGCTAACATTTCTGTAAATTATGCCTCCTCATGCAACTGTTTTTGTTAAACTATGGTAACTTTATTAAGTTGAGTTTTTTTTTAAGTGAGTAAAAACAAAGAGTAAATTAAAAACGAGAGAAAAAATTAAATTCTTTTTGTGAGTAAATTTCTACGACAAAACAAACTCAATAGAAAACCTAATGCTTTATGATCCTTATTGTAAGTAAGATGTACATATATGTATGCCTGCTATGATGTACATTCATGTGTGTTTAAGGAAATCTTGTCTTATAGGAATTATCCTATTTTAAAAGAATAAGCTACTAACTAAACAAAACTTTATTATTATTTTATTATACTTGTTGGCTAAAAATACTATTGCACTGTATATCAATATATTTTTTTCCTAAACTTTATTAAATTTAATAAAACTATACTTTCTTTTAAGGCTTCTATTAACATGAATAATAATGTCATCATGAAGTTCGTTAAAAACACTAACTGTCTTTTGAAAAAGACAGAATACAAAAATGCACTTCTTAGCTAAAAACTCTAATGCATTGTAAATTAATATAATTTTCTCTAAACTTTCTGTAATTAAAATTTTATTCTCCTTTAAAATACTTTGATGCAAAACACTTTAACTATTTATTAAACACTTTTACTTATTTAAATTACTATTTTTCAATTTAATTTAAAAAAACACTTGCACTCTTAACAAACACTTGTAACTAATGCTTTTTTTTCTTAATTTGGTGGGAAATTTAAGCTTCGCTGGTATGCAACAAGTTGTATTAAAATAATACCATTTTAATGAAAAAACGGAAGAAAGTATTTATTTAATACCAAAAGAGTAGGAAACGGAATAGTAAAGCAAATAAATATGCTTATATTTCTTAAAATTATACCATTTTCATACAACTGTTTTTGTTCAACTATGGTAACTTTATTAAGGTGAGTAATAACGAAGATTGAAACAAGAAAATAAAGAAAGTAAAAAATGAGATTTTTTAAATTAGATGAGTAAAAAATGAGCGTTTACAACATGGCGAACAGATCTAATTAGAACTTTTTACGACAAGATAAACTAAATTGAAAACAATTGGTACAAAAAAACTTAATGAATTAGGATGCTTATTTGTGAATAACATGTAATGTGTGCATGTTATCATGTACATTTATGTGTGTTAAACTGTGACCATTTTAATAAAAAACCAAACAATCATTAATTTTTAACATTTTATCAAACACTTGTTAGCTAAAAACACTATCGCACCGTATTTATAACATTATTTTACATTAAGGTTCACACTCACTAACATTAACTTATAATTTAATACTTTTACTTAATAAATTAAATAATTTTTTTCACCTTACTCTTAAAACACTTGCACTCTTAACAAACACTTGTAACTAATAATTTTTTTATTTATTTGGAGGGAAATCTAAATTCATCAGTTGGCAAACATTCGTATTAATATATTCCTTTTTTAGCAAAAGAACGGAAAATGGTACTTGTATTTGCTAAGAAAAAACGTAGGAAACGGAAAAGTACTGAAATTTAATACCAATTTATAATTGCTTTTCACAAAGTCTGGTAACATTATTTTACTTTTCATTTTATATTTTCTTTGCAATGCGAAAAAATTACAAGGTTTTTAATAAAATGAATAAATATTAATCTCAACTTGAATTATTGAGATTAAAACATATAAGTTTACCAAAATAAGGACATTATAAAGTTTTTCTTTATATAGAGTGAGATCGGAAAATTCTGGCAGAGACATATTTACCATAGTGACAGGATGCTAAGTTAGATCATAAATAGGCCCGAACACTGAGCTAACCGGTATGCTTTCGTATTATATATATTGGGAAATCTTTTAACAATAAACATAACTACTGACAAAAATTATAAAAAAATAAGATAATAATGCTTCGGTTAAAAGTTATAATGAAAATCTTGTGTTAAGAATTTTTCGATCTTACTCCTAGTTCCTGTCTATTTCTTTCATTGAGAAAGGCTGACAAACAAAAATTTTATTTGAAAACCAAAACTTGAGTGGCCTAATTTAGTCACTCAAGGAAAAATTAAAAAAAACAGTTCAGTTGTAAGGAATTTCTTTTAAATAATTTTTATGAACCGAGACGTACAACTTTATGACCCTGTAGACCAGTTCCCCTGAGGTTTCATTCAAAACGGTTTAGCCGTCGACAAGCTACAGATTTATTTCAATTTAAAATACGGTGACAAGTTAGTTTTTCTTATTTTTTAGTAATGTATTCATAAAACCAACATTTTTAGAAAACCGGCCACTATAAAATGCTCTTAATGGGTGGGGTATAAAATTTTTTGTTTGTGCTGTTTGGTAAAGTATTTAACTTAATGTGACTAGTTATTATGTGTTCTTTTTAATAAAATATATATAGAAGTATAATGTCTAAATCTTTCGGAATAATTCATTAAAAATTATTTTTATTGACGGGCTATGTCTTAAGCAAACGGAGCATACGGAAATAGATACTAATTAAAAAGAGGTCTAGAAATGCATAAGTATTTTTTCGTGTGAATACATGGATGAAAATTTGGTTAATATCGTTTTCAGATACAGCGGACATTTGTTACAGTAAATGACTGAATATTTTAGTAGGCTTTAACAAAAGTATCTCATTAAAAAAACCGATTAACTACTGATATAGAAAATTGGCATGTCGAATAATATCGATAGATAGAACACTAAATTATAGCGGTGTGTTTTTGCTATTTCTTTGAAATGAAACAAAGATTCGTTTGATCGAAAATTGGTTTAAGATTTTTGAAATAAATTCATGTATTAAGTACAAAACATATTTAGCATTTAAAACAACAAAAGCGGTTCTTCAATAATACGTTTTTTTCTTTTTTTTAATTGCGGGTGCTCCATTTTTGTTTTTTCCCATTTTATTCGCGGACATATTGCTGCGAAATTTTTTGTAAAATTTTTTTTGCAAAAATATAATAATTTTATTGTTAGTTAATTTGTTGTTAAAAAGAAAATTGTGTGTTATTAATCTGTGTTTAAATTATTTAAAATTGTTGCGGGTCTATAATTGAATGCAGTCAGGTTTGAGTATTTTTATTGTAAATAAGTAATTTAAAAAAATTGTATTAACAAAATGTATATATTTTTGTTTTATTAATTTTTTTCTCCATTTTATTTAGTTAGTATTTTTTAGTAATTTTAGTGGCTGCTTTTTGTAGCTTTATACAGTCTCGAACAAAACTTTTGGCACAGCAAGCATATTATGTTTTACCTTAATTTTTCTGCTATTATAACTAAATTTAAGAACAAAAATCATTAATCCTGAATAAAACTATAAGTGGTTCGATTAATTACGCTAAATAGAATAGTTTGTTAAAAAGCCTTCGGTTTGGCGTAAAAACTGTTGACACACTCAGTCGAACATTTTCTGGCCGAAAAATAAAACTGAACCTACATAAACTAAGTAAGTCATTGACCAGATAGATCAAATAATGAAACGAAATTATTTTACTATTAAAAGCATATTGAGTTGTTTAAACGTATATCAAGTTTCCAAAGTTCGAATAGTACTGGACGACCTAAAGTTTTAAGTCCCTGCCAAAGTATCCAAAGTGTCCGAAAATTAATCACAATCCTAGAAAAACATCTACCTTGTAATGCTCGAGTTTCTAAATGTTAACCACTCAATGAACCAAATTAAGCGTTTGGAGTATGCGCAAGAGTTACACCTTTATATTTTGGAGCTGTATGTCATCTGCGGGTGTCGGTGTTCTGTTTTTCATAGACGAGAATATGTATAAAAGAGTTTTTTTAATATTCAGCGGATTTTGTGCTTATGTGGTTAATTTACAGTGTTGCTCATGACCCCTACGTACCACATTCTTCAGACAAAAAGTGATGGGTCAAGAAACGACCTCCATCAAATAAATCTGATCTTCATAAGGCTATAAAAGCAAAATGTATAAAAAGGCTTTAAAGGAAGAATGGAAAAATCATGACCTACCGCACCAACCACAGTTTCCGGACCTCAATCTAAATGAGCATTTGTTTGAAGAACTGGACTGATGTTAAAGATTTCAATTAAATCTGACCTTCAAAAGGTTTTAAAGGAAGAAAGGATTGGAAAAAGGGCTAAAATAGTGTAAATATTTTTTTATTTGGTATGCCAATACATTTTGTTCGGTAAAATCAAGTTAGTATTTAAATACATTATAAACGAATATTAAAATTATTTTTGAATTAACCTACTTGCGTTATTTAAGTTTTCAAACAACTAAAATTAAAATTAAAGAAAAATACACTTGCTGTGCCTGTAAGTTTTGTTCGGAACTGTATGTTTTTGTCTTTTAATTTTCCCATGTTATTTTGTTTTTGTTTTTCTTTTAAAGCGTTTACATTGTTGCTTGGCGTTTTTGTATTATTATTTTGTTTTAATCGGCTTTTGTTGGTTTTGTCTTTGCTAGTGTCTATATCTGTATTTGTGGCATTTATAGAGATGTGTGCCCTCATTCCCTAACACCAATCCTTTTGTTTATTGTTATTGCTTTCTTTTCGGACATTACTTCATCTCTTCATCACTTCCAATCAATAGCAATACCTCTCCGAACATTTAATTAACTATGTATCGACGTCATTCTTTTGTTCCATATTTTTTCGTTTTATTTTGGTTAATATTCTTTTATTTTTTTAGTTTTGAAGACCCTCTTATAATCACGTACGTTTTAAAGTCGATTTAACTAGAATTAAAAGTTTTTGATCATTAACTAGTATATTTTCAATTCTCTACAATATCCTCCAAATGACTGAACTTATGCGGACAAATGCACTTTTAAAAGGGATTTGACTTGATATTCATGCATTTACAATACTAATGGTTAGACAGTTGTTACACTTAACTTTCATAAAATCATAATCTCATAGTTATAGCATAAGAGCAAACTGATCCTTAAGTTTAAATATAGTTTTCTAGCATTAAACATGTATACTGGAATTTATAATTAAATCGGTAGATTTTGATGAATATATGATTATTTTTATAAGAATAATTCATAAAAAAGTTGGTGATCACAAGATCATTATTATAATTAACACAATATAAATTTGATAATTGGATTTGCATTAAAATTAGGTACGACATTTTCAATACGGACCAAAATCGACTATTGATCACTTCCAAAACCATCGAATTTGTGGCTTTTCTATAAATTTTGTTCCAAGCTGACATATAAGAATACCGATTATAAAGACATGTATTACACATTGACCCTGTTTATCCATCCCGATCTAGTTATGCTAGGTCTAATCTTGTAGACCTCCACAGATTCTGTCAAATGCCTGTGTGGACTTGAAACCATGAAATTTGTGAGGTCTCTGCGAATACTGTATTACTGAGCATTTCATTATGTTTTCTAACCGATAAAATCCTCGTCTCCTCATGAGGACATTTTTAAATAACCTGTTCGGTTCTTAAGGCGGCATTTTGAATTAGCTTGTTTCTTAAGCTTGTGTTTTGGAAATTTCAAATATTTTTCAAATGAGTATCGTTTAATCGTTTCTGTATCTATATTCCAAATATTGCCGGCTCGTACTTATTCTATTTCGCATGATCCGAAATGTATCAGTCAAGAGCTGTCCTCTCAGCAACAATAAAAAATATTCTTAAGGCTCAGATACAGTACGATAAAGAATATAAAATGAAAGTCAGTAATCAAATCTTTTTATCGACATTTAAGCATAATGTAAGAAATCTCCCTTTTTTAATACTAAATTTCCTCCATTATCCTTCTTTCAAAAATTTTTAGTAAAATTATCCTTAAAAAGTTAAAATATTCTACATCTCACATTACCACGTATTAACTGTATCCAAAAATATTATATTAATTTTGTTAAAAATAGTTTAGTTTTTTAGGATCCAGATACAAACATTTTCTGTTTTAATTAATTAAAAAATATAAATTAGACCCTTGTGATTTGTATTGAATGTTTATAGTTTAAAATTTATGGAAAATTTTAAATAGCTTTTTATATACTTTTTTTCAAAACATAGAATTTTTTAAATTGTTCATTCTTAAAATTATTGTATCTTTGTGCAATGAATTTCTATAATTTACTTTAAATATTTAATGTAGAGGTTTTTTCTTCTATTTATTTTGTATATAAAATTTAAAATAAACAAGTAGTTTTTGTGTTTAACACTTCTTCTATCACAAATATGACTGAAGAATTGTTTTTAGTTCGTTTGTAAATGTTTAATTTGGTTTTTAGATTATTCTAGTTTCTAGTAAGTTAATTATGGGTTTCTTCTAATTATTTTGTATATAAAGTTAAAATAAACAAGTAGTTTTTATGTTTAACACTTCTTCCTATCCACAAATATGACTGAAGGGAATTGTTTTTTAGTTCGTTTTGTAAATGTTAATTTGGTTTTTAGATTATTCTAGTTTCTAGTAAGTAGAGTCTGTAGTTTTCTTAATAAACACACAATCAACATTCCAATATATCCAACCTATCCAAAAAGCATCAATTCATTTATTCATCACTCCTTTACAACAACAATTCCAACATTAAAAAAAAATCTCATACGTATCTATTTTTTGCTTTTACTTAAAAAAAACAATATTTAAAAGCTCTATAAAACAATTAAATGAAAGCAGAAATATCAACCTACAACAATTAATAAATTATTAATCAACAAACAAAAAACTATATTAATATTTTTTTTGCAGAGACGCTTATCATCAGGCGGTTATTATGAAAGGTTATAATTTTTTTCATACTTACAATTATTATTTAAAAATTTATTAACTAAATATTTTATTTTATTTATTTAAAGCAATTTTATATAATTTACTTAATTTATTTACATATCAATTGTTTTAATTTTTGTTTTCACTTCTGTTTTATTGTTATCTGTATTATAATTTTTCAAAAGTCAAAGAAAAAAAGAAAATAAGAGAAAAGAGGAGAAAAATAAAAAATCATAAATCTAATATTTTTGATTTTCTAAAGGAAATTTTGTAAAATAAAATTAATATTTTTTCTTCCAATTTTTCGTATATAAATGATTTTTGCCATATTCAGGCAACCTGTATAAAATGTCTCGTAATAAGGACAAATATGAAAGCGGTAATCGTAGACAACCGATTTTTATGTCACCCGAAGATGTTGCAGCCGGTAAAAAATCGAATTGGACTGGCATTGAGATAACAGGTAAAAGTGTTTGTTATAATTAATTAAAACATATCAAATATTTTAATTTTTTTTGCATAATTTAGGCTGCGTTCGTAATATAAGTCCTTCATTGTGGGAATTTGAACATTTAACATCTTTATACTTAAATGATAATCATTTGTTACGTTTGCCAGCTGATATTGGA
Organism: Cochliomyia hominivorax; assembly: GCA_004302925.2. Taxonomy (NCBI): domain Eukaryota; kingdom Metazoa; phylum Arthropoda; class Insecta; order Diptera; family Calliphoridae; genus Cochliomyia; species Cochliomyia hominivorax. The sequence goes on from PYHX02000467.1 coordinate 103,340,930, forward strand.
CTATTGGTGAATCTTCGTACATTAGATGTATCCAGTAATAAATTACGTAGCTTACCAGCTGAATTGGGTGAATTGATACAGTTAAGGTGAGTAAGAATTGAATTTAATAGTAACACAATTTAAAAAGAGTGGAGAGATTTAAAAAAATATATATAGATCACAATAATTAAAATTTGAATGGACGAATTTTCATATTTAATAGTGAAAATTTTTAAACTCCCATTATTAAAAGTGATGAATTTCTGTGGAAGGCAGAGACGAAATCATCTAAACCATATAAAATATACTTCGAAACCCAAGCAAGTTATTGTCTTAAGGACTGAGATCAAAAATATGAATATGTTAATAAAAACTAAACCATTAAACTTATGGTTTTAAGAAAATATTTTTATAGTTTTAATCATTAGTGTTTAAATTTTGAACCGTTTTTTCTCCGTTTAAATCTTCAATGCTGTGCAGTCTTCCCGTCAGCAACTTTCTAATCCTGAAAATATTTAATAATTTGAGTACGTACTTTTTTCTGGTCACTCATTTCAATTGGATTAGCAATATATTCATTTGTTTGACATTAAACATAATAACTGACATGTTTTACAAGTCAACTGATCAAAAAAAATCCGGCTTCTTCAAAATCTGAAAATCATATATTCTATAAACTAATATTTAATAGTTTTCTAATAAAAAATGCTTAAATTATAATAAGAACAAAAAATCCTCCAGAAAAAATGATTCGATTTTTCGAAATTCGAGTCGAATATATCTGAATTTCGGATTTTATTAAGTTCTTTAATTTAAGTAATTTTATGAATATTTAACTCAATTCTAGGTAATATCCATAATTTGAAGCTTCTATTACAGAATGTTTTCTTATATGGGAGATATAGTAGAATGTGAACTGATTTTCCATTGAAATATTAATTTATTTACAATTTTACCAGCTAAATTTATTTTCTGTAAATAGAGAGGTACATAGGAGCTGTAGTCTAATTATAAAATTATATTTTAGCCAATTCTAAAAATGGAATGGAATTATTCCACACTGAGGTGTTGGAACCTATAGCTAAATATGGACAGTGAGAAAAATAATTAGGCGAATTTAAGTAGAACTATACCATATATAAGATTTTTTATGCTTAAAAGCTTAATCCTAATAAAGTTTTGTATTGGAGCTAGATCAAAAACCATAATCTTGAGGTTATTTATTTTACTAAAATAAATATATATGAGCAATTCAGAAAATAGTCTTTCATATTGTTATTTATATTAATAGAATAATAGAAATTAATAGACATCGGAATACTAGAATATCAGATTTAGATGAGTTTTGATATTGAATGATGTAGTACGATAGAATTCAGTTTTAGATTTCATTCTATAACTATTTTTTTATTGGTGCGATATAACAAATTTTAAATAGGAAACTTAGAACTTAGAACAGTAACAAGCAATCTAGACAAATTTCATTGAATTTTTAGATGATTCATTCTGGTGTTACTCAAGTAGACTATAAAGAAATTCCCTTTTAGAAAATTCTCGGGAATTATAAAAATTAATATAGCTTTTACGGCATTGAGTTTTAATGAAAAACGTGTATTAGGAATTTTTCGATCTCATTCCTTATATGACACATTCTATGACCTTACGCCACAATTATATTCGCTATGAGGAACAATTTATATTTATTAGTGTGTGTGTATGATTGTGAATTTATTAATAATAAGTATTATTTTTCTTTTCAGAGAACTTTTATTAAATAACAATTTTCTCCGTGTTTTACCCTACGAAATTGGCAAATTATTTCATTTGCATGTTTTGGGTTTTAAATAGGAAACTTAGAACTTAGAACAGTAACAAGTAATCTAGACAAATTTCATTGAATTTTTAGATGATTCATTCTGGTGTTACTCAAGTAGACAATAAAGAAAATTCCCTATAGAAAATTCTCGGGAATTATAAAAATTAATATAGCTTTTACGGCATTGAAGTTTTAATGAAAAACGTATTATATTAGGAATTTTTCGATCTCATTCCTTATATGACACATTCTATGACCTTACACCACAATTATATTTCGCTATGAGGAACAATTTATATTTATTAGTGTGTGTGTATGATTATGAATTTATTAATAATTAAGTATTATTTTTTCTTTTCAGAGAACTTTTATTAAATAACAATTTTCTCCGTGTTTTACCCTACGAAATTGGCAAATATTTTGCATGTTTGGTTTAATGGGAAATCCTCTACAAAGGAATTTCTATCAATTTATAATGAACCTAATGGTACACAAAAATTATTAACATATATGTTGGATAATTTGTCAAGTAAGTGCATATCTTTGATAAATATTTTTTAAATATATAAAATAATGTAAATTTGTAAATAATAATAAATAATAACACAAGGAAGTTTTCAATATTTGATAAAATTGTGAAGATTGTAATTAAAGTCTAACAACGAGTTACAAATATATTAAATGCATAGAATTAAAAAATAAGAATTAGAAGTACTAAGAATTTTTAAAAATGGTGTACGTTTTATATATTTTTTAATTATGATACTTCCTTATTTGATTGTACAATAATCGTTTTCAATTTAGTTTATTGAAAATTTTCTTAAATTTTCCAAAATTTTCTTACTAAGTGCAAACAAGTAATTGATGATTTTACCACAACTCCTCTAATAGACCTGGAAATCATCTTTCATAGTTTACAATAATAAAAAGTCTTGTAAATTTCTATTCAGTAGTTATAGGTGATTTTTCCTTAAGTAAAAAAATATATAAACAAAAAAATCGATTAAATAGCCGCTTCAATTAACGGCAATTTTCTCGTATAAAGTGAAATGAAAATGAAATTGTTTTGTAGCTGGAATTAATGCGGTTTATAAAGAAACCTCTAGTTAAACGACAAATGAAATTAAAACAAAACCAGCAGCAAGCGAACAACAAATACTTTTTTTCAGTTTTTAACAATATTTTTACAAGTGGCTAAAGCAGTATTTAAATTACAGTTTTAAATTGAACGCCTTCCAAATCCAACAATAATCATAAGACGCGACCAATTATGCTACAACTAAATGTTGTTAGTATTACCAGCTAAATAACTGTGGTGTTGAAAGTCCAATGATTCATTTAAATGGAATTGAAATAAACCATTTAATTTTATATTCTGGAAGGAATTTGGGGAGGTAATGATAACATCCAGTACAAGTTTGAGCGAACAGGATATTTTTAAGCAATGCAGTAGTAGGATATTACAAAGTCGGTATTGACGGAATATACCTTTCTTAATTACTTAACATTAACTTTGTCTTCAATTTTGAAAAAATTTTTAAACTACTGTTTTTTAATCTTTATGACTAGTGAAATGTAAAAGAAAAAGGAGCTCTACATAAAGTATAGACCAGACAGTTGTACGGACATATACAACATATATATTTTTTAAGTGTGGTTAGTTGGTTATTTTGGTTCGGTTTGATGTGGTATATAGAGGTGTGCGATTGCAAAAAGGCCGGCCTGGCTACTTTAATAAATCAGACAAGGAGTTTTTAGTTGTTTAGTTCAGTTGTTGGTGTTGCAATTGACCAACGTGTATTTTTACTCTTATATACTTGTTTTATTTTTTTGATTTTAATAATAAAAAATACAAACACCAAACAACAAGTTACAAACAAATTTAAAACTAAAAGAGAAAGTTTCCTTTTTTTGTAACATGTTTTGTAGTTTGGTTGCATCTTTTACTCCGGCAACCACTTTAAGTAAAAGCAACACCAACAGCAATATTAGTGGCTATAACAGCATTAACAACATTTACATCTACAACAGTGAGCATCATCATCAGCAACAACAGTTAAACGTCATCGTTAACATGTTGGTTTGCCAATCCAACAATACATTTTACATTTTAATATACTACATTTGTTTTGTTACCCCCAGTCAGTCTGTGATCTGTTTATTGTTGTTGTTGCTGTTTTTGGACGTAGGAAAATTGCATTAAGTGTTGAGAGTATTGTGTTACTTTATAATGTTTTAATGCTGCTGCTGTTGTTGCTGGAACATGCTTAAGTTTTTTCCGAAAATTAAAATGAAAAATAAAAGGAAAAATTAAGTTGATTTTTCTTTTATCGTGTGTTATGTTGTCTTGCTGGCTGGTGCATGTTTATATTTAAAAAAAATCATGCATGTAACTAAATAAACAAATTATCATTCATACCTTTTGATTTTCTGCTCCTGATGTTGAATGTAAAATTTATATTGAGAAGAAAAAAATACTGTTGAATTATTTTCTTCATTACATTAACATTTAAATAAAGCTGATACTGATTTTTCTGTTAACATTATATCTTTGTAAGTTTCATTTTGTTTACCCACCACTTTGGTTCACATTTGAAGGACAGGGTAGAACATTTACATTAACATTATTAATATACATATATATTAATAAAAACGAAATCTCTCAACTTATAGTTTATTTTTATTTATGTTATTATTAGAATTAAAAAAATGTTGTTTAATCGGAAACCATTCCATTTACGTTTAATAGTGCTTCATTTCTTTTTGTTGGGACAGGTAGTTTATCTCCATTTAAAATCTAACATATTTTTACATACTTTTTTGGGATTTTCAATTCTCTTTTAACAAGACCCTCCACTAGCCATAGAATCAGAGAATTTGGAGGATCTTCCTCTCATAAAACAAATACCACGTTATTGTATTTGAACCACTTAAGGACTTCTTAACCATAATCACAGGATGTCAAGTCATTGCTTGATGTAAATTTCGGTATTTATATAACGTTGTAACAAATGATTGGCTTGTTTGCCATACCAAGAACTTTTTTCATCGTCATCCATTATGTAGCAAGAATATTTTTTTAAAAAACTCTGCCCTCTTTTTTATTTATAAATTTTAAGCAGGAACTTTTTGAAGCTTGCATCTTTTGGTCACTAATTTTAATGAGATTTAAAATATATTAATTATTAAATATAATAACTGACATGTTATACAAAAGTGACTTGATGAAAAGAATAATACTTGAGTTAAAAGTTTTAATGAAAAACGTGTGTTAAGAATTTTTCTATCTTACTCCTTATAGAAAAATTGCATTTGTATTAAATTCTTAATCAATCAATCAAAAGTGTTACATTTTTCCCGTCTTTCATTATTTTTTAAACATTTTAAAAGGGTGTATATAAGAATTGTTTTTCATCTCAAATGGAACAGTTTGATCTTTTTGATTTTTCTTTCTATCATCATGAACGTGTTGAAAGTTTCTTTAACAAAACATTTTTTCACTCGGTTTCATTTTTTTATTGTTATTGCAACTTCATGCCACATTTTTCGTTATACTATTCAGTTGTTGCATTTTATTATGTTTAAACTTTCATAAAAGAGACAACAAGTTTGAAAGCTTTAAAAGGTAGATTTTTATTTTTTAGCTTTTTATTCATTTCTTTTATTTCTCTAAGTTTATGATGGAAAATGTTTTTTTTTCTTTTAACGACTTTGCTACTCTTTGTTCAAATGCTTTTCATAGTTCATAGATGATTGACCTGAAATAATCAGTTTTTACTGTCACTTATAAATCAACAAATGATCTATAGGTAACTTTGAAACATTCATAATGTTGATGTTGTTGTTGGGGGTTTTTCCCAATTAAGAAAAGAAAATTAACTGAAAATCAAATTTGTTAGGGAAATTAGAGAAAATTAAAATCTTGAAAGTTTTTGTTTTTTGTTCAATTTAAAATGAACAAATCAATTATTAGAGATTATTTAAAAGAGATGAAAAGGATTGAGTGAAATTAAATAAAATAGAAAAAAAAATAAATGAACAATTTAAATGATCAAGAATAAGAAGTGAGATCGAAAAATTCTTAACACATGCCTTTCATTAAAACTTTTAATTTAATTTTTTATCAAAATAATTTTGTAAAACATGTCAGTTATTATGTTTAATATGAAACAAATGAATTTATTCTTAACCTGATGGCCAAATAATAGAAAGCATTCTCAAAAGAGAAAATATATTTTCTAATAAATTTCACAACTTACTGATCAAAAATTGTATGTTGCTAATGCTCGAGGGAATGATAAAGAAAAGATTAGGACTCAAAAGCAGTTAAAATTTTCCAAAAGTTCTTTTGAAGCTATACGCATTTGCTTCAAAAGAAGCCAATAATTTGTTACAATCGGCTTCATAAATACCGAAATTTATATCAAAGAATGTTGACAAAAAAACTTCATCACGTTGTAAACAAGCTCTTGAGAGGAAAAGCTCTTGAGAGGGAAAAGATCAATTTGAAATAAGGGAGAAAATATTCCGAACTTCTCGGTGCTAAGGCCAGTGGAGAGATATTGTGCTCTTGTTAGAAGAGAGCTGAAGAACACAAAAAGGTGTCCAAAAGTGCGGTACATATTAAATGGAGATTTACTACCTGTTCGAGCAAAATGACAGAAAGCACTGTAAAAAACATAAGTTTCAAAATTTCATCACCAGTAATTAAAACTATCAAAATATATACATTTTTTGTAAATTGTAATAATGGTTTCAATCTTATTTAAAAAAAATTAATGTGTGAATTTAGTGGCTTCGTTTTTATTAACATAACTCCTTAAGCTAAGCAATCATCATGAATATGTTGCATTTTTTTAGTTTTTAATACTTAAATAAATATGTGTTTTAGAGTTTTTTGATTACTTAAATTTATTCTTCAAAATTTTTTTAAATAAACTCGTTTTTTTATCCTTCACTACCACAAGTGGAAAGGAGGGTATATTAACTTTGTCAGTCGATTCATTTGAAAAAAGTTATAGCCGGAAATATAACTAATTTTATGACTTATTAAGTGTTCCTGTGTTATATTAATATTGTATTTGTGAGCTTACGTTAGTGTATTTATGCGAATCATAACGTATTTACTTAACACGCATTTGTGGTGTAGGGTATTGAAGATTCGTTATAGCCAAATATAGCATTCTTACTTGTTTATTGTTAAGTCTTCAAATCGATTTGTTTCAAAATGCATTTGTCAAAAATCAACCTTGATTTTTTTTTTATCAAATTACATAAATTATTTGATTACTAAAAACACCTGCTTTATAATTATATGTGGTTTTCAATTATTTTATGACAAAACTCCATTTAATCTTGCACAGATTTTGTGTAAAACTACAAAGTTTGATATGCAAATTAAAATTAAAAAATTTTAATTAAATTTATAACAAAATTGAACTTTAAATATTTTAGTTTCGTACAAAATACCGTTATGACCATAAAAATAATAAAATTGACTCAATTTGTATTTTTACAATACGAGGATTTTCTTGAAATTAAAGGTGAAACTGATAAAACAACTTTTCAAAAATCGTATATATTTCTAATACAGTTCTTCATCAATTCTTATAAATTTTCCTTTCCATTTTTCTCCTTTGTCTAGCAATTATCTGATATTATTAATTGATTTTCTAAATTGAGGAAGATAAATGTATATGTATTAGGTTTTTCTTTTTTTGTAATATCAATAATTATTAATTATATTAGTTGGACTTGCTACTTCAATTTCTAAAAAGAACTTGAGTCGTTAATATTATTTATTTTTTTTTTTTTTTTTGCTGAAATTAAGTCAAAATAATGAAACTTGACTATAGACAACGACATTAAGAAAACAAGTATTGAAGAACAGTGTCAGAAGCAAAAATATGAAAAAAATAGAAACAAAAACCTTCAATTAAACTTCACAACTCATGGCTGTTTAATGTACTTCATTCATTATTGTGAAATACACTCGACAATAATTAAGTAGGGTTAAGTAGAGTTAACTACTTGATTTTGCAAAAACAATTAAATAAATTATTATTTATATTAATAAGTCGATATCTTAATAACTGAATGAAAATCTGAAATTGTTGAAAAAATTTCTTGAGCATTTTTTTCCCGAAATGGGATTTTAATTAAAGCAAACTTCTAATGTTTAAATAGTCATATTTTCTTACAACGTTTATAAATGCCTTCATATAAGGCTTATTTCTGAAAATCATTTTTAAAGAGAATGTAACTTAAATTCTCGAACATCAAAAATAATTGTTTCCTATAGCATCCATAGATCCATTGCGAAAAGTGAATTTAAAAAGCATGAGACTCGCAGAATCAAATTCTAAATATTTTTCTCTACCTTCCAATCTTTCTACCATTTCAATCTTAACATGTTATATAAGTTTCTTCGATTCTACAGATTTTAAGTAAAGCTGATTTCGAGTACTCTCCAGTATAATAAATAAGTTTCAACATTGAATTGAATTGAAACTGTTGAATTTTTACCAAAAATCCGGATCTTAGTATTGTGCACTTAGTTCCGTTATTAGAAATAGAGAAAATAGTGCAATAAACTCACCACTGTTTTTACCTTGGATCTAAATCAATTTTTCATTAATAAAAATAAATAAAAGAATAATTCTGAAAAGGGTCCATCTTTTACCATTGCATTCAAACAAGGGCCACCTCTCTGAAAATTACTTAGTTGTTATTGTTACAAATGTACAATACAAGTTTGTTAATTGTTATCATTCATTTTCTGGTTCAACACCAGGCCAAAAATCTGTGCTACCTTATTAGGAGGATTACATATATTTTCTGGATTTTCTGTACTGGTACGTTCCAACGACATCCGGTCAATTTGCATCAGATGACCCGAAATTCATCGACCAAGAGCTGTTATCTCAGCAACAAAAATAACAAGTAATGAATTCCTCTTAATACAGGTTTTGTTGAGTTGACAAATTTTTGGTTGATTGGTAGTCAGGTCATTCTGGAACGAAAATCTAATTGTCGTGGGAACGAAAAAATTACGTAGTTATAATATTTGATTTCACTTAGATTTCACGAAAAATTTTAATTTGCGCCAAAAATTGCACTTTTTCACTAAAAAATAATTTTTTTACAAAAGATTTTATTTTTAACTACAAATTGAAATATTCATTAAAATTTGAACTTTTGACTTTTAATCTAAATTTTTATAAAAAATTGAAATTTTTACTAAAAAAATATGACTAAAAGTTAAAATTTCCATTAAGAATTGAAATTTTCACTAAAATTCTAAATTTTCACTACCTTCACAATTTTTTCCAATAAAATAATAATTTTTTTATTTATTTTTTTTCTCCAAATTGAATTTTTCACTTAAAATTGAATTTTTTACCAAAAATTTTAATTTTCAATAAAAATTAAAATTTTTACTAAAAATTAATATTTTCACTAAAAATTTAAATTTTCACTAACTTCACTATTTTTTCCTATAAAAGTAATAAATTTTTATAGTAAAAACGAAACAATTTCATTCGGATTTAATTGTACTATAACTAAGTGAAAAAGATTAAATTATTTAATCTCATATTGGAGCTATAAATTTTCAGAATTTGTTTTGAATGTTTATATTTATGTTTTCAATTTCGATCATATTTTTGAAATAATGTTTTGAATCATAAAATCATTTTATTTTAATTATTTAAAAATTCTATATAATAGTGACTCGAAAATTTATGTTTTTCATCAAGATCTAACTTTTTTATATAAACAAGAAAATTTGAATTTGAAATAATTTTTTTACCATATTCAAATCACGCACACGTGATTTGAAAAAAAGTAGAAGTAGAATAGGAATAGAAGTAGCAAATTACAAATTACTATCAAAAAACATAGATTTTTGAGTACGTACGTACCGTACATACGCTCATACATTCACACGTAGCAATGGAATCAAATTTAAATCAACAAATAATATGAAAAGATATTTATGTTTCAAACGGATGAACTGTGATTGGTGGTACTGGAGCTGGTGGTGAGTGATATCGAAAAACTGAATATGAGATGTTGGTTGACTGTAATGGCAGTTGGTGTAAGAGTGATATACTGCAGCAATAATAATAACAACAGCAATTGAAAATAAGTCTTTAAACCTTTTGGATGAAATTGAATAAAATATGAGACGTAAAAACTCAACAAGAACTAACCGGCCTCGACATAAATAGCAACAACAACAGTAAACACAATTGCAATTCTTGTTATTTGTTGTTGTGTATTAACAAAAAAAGCTTTTAAGAAACTTATAACACTCACACACAATATTTTCTAACGCATGCTGCCTAAAATAGAAAAATAAAAACAACAAATACACCATGAATTTCTGCGCTTGTAAAGAGAAATCGAACTTGGTTCAAAGCTTTGCTAAACAAAGTTTTTTTTTTAATTAAATGAGAGTGTGGATATTGTTTCTCTTTCTCTCTCTCAATTTGGTTTTGTGGATTTTATTAAGTGAGATATAGTTTTTATATAAGTGATCGTGAATGTGTGCGTGCTTTAAACAAAATAGTGTTTCATTTACGATTTTTTATTGTTGTTGCTGTTTGGTTTGTTACTAAAACGGGCTTCTTTTTGTTGTAACTCTGGTCTTGTTTGTTGTGTTACTAGACCATGGTTATAATAAAGCTTTTTTGTTATTGTTTTTGTATTTCTTCACTTTGTTTTGCTATTTTTTTCTTGTTTGTTGGTGTTTATATATTTTAACGCCGCTGCTGTTGTTGCTGCTGCTTGATGTTGGTGTGGTAGGCTGTTGACTTAGTTAATTGAAATTGAATTTTTAGTCTGCCACAAGTCTGGCTTGAAAACGGTCGTGCGGTTTGAATACAGAAAAAAAACTCATGTTTGACAAATTGTTTATAAAACAGAAAACAAAAGCAAAAAAAGAAATTTTCATAAACAACTTTCGCGTTTTAATTACGGTCGTCTCTCACTCTAGTGTTTGTTAAAAGAAAGAAATAAGTAAAATCCGTGTTGAAATAAGAAAACATCCGCTTTAAAAGGAATAACAGTTTAATAAAATAATAATTGAAAATTTGTATTAAACTGTAGAAAGTAAAAAGTTTAATAAAATAATAAGTAACAATTAAAGAAATGAAAAATTATTTAAAAAATTTTTGTTCATAAAAATTTTGCAATTAAATAAAAAGTATATATTTAACGATTACAATATTCGAAAAAAATTGGATTTATTTTTTTAAGTGCTTTCATAAAAAATTCTTCCAAATTAAAAAAAAAAAAAAAATAAAATTTGTGTTTGTTCAATTCTCAAAAACAAAAAAATCTAATGATTGTTAAATTTGTAAAGCCTTACAACAACAATTTCAACGTAAATGTCAAAGATTATGAGACCTCATCCAGCACAATCACAACAACAGCAGCAGTCTCAACAATTCTGTGCCTTAGATAATTGTTTAAAACAACAACAACAACATTTTTTAAAAAATCATCAGAATCTCCAAACTCAACAATTAACACCTCAACAAAATTATCATCAACATCAGCTACAGCAACAACATCCTCTTAATCATGTTTTACAACAACAGCAACCACCACCGCCTCACATGTGGAATCCTCATCTTAATGCAGCTTGTTATACCTCTCAACCCCAAGCCTCAAACAGCCCAAAAGTTGTAAATTCGAATACAAATCCTAACCATTTAAATTTGCAAAACTGTCGTCCCTTTCCGGGAAATCGTATCTATCAACATAATCCCCATCCCCATTATCCTCCAGCTAATGTATTTTCCCACAATATTCCTCCTAACAATCAAAATCCAGAGCGTATGCCTTTAACAGCTCCTAATTATGCCAAGTTGCCACCCTTGTCGGTGGTAAATCAGCAAAGGATTAATGAATGCGCTGGTATTCCTCTGATATCTACAGCTTCGGCTCATTTAACACCTGGCCAAAGGCAAAGAATATCAAGAAAACAATCACATTCACCTTCGGGAAGAAATTGGCCTAACATAATGCCAGGCAATTCAGCACAAAATTATGCTGCCGCGGCTCAATATGCAGCAGCTCATGCTCAAGGAGCTCCTTTAATGTTAAACAAGCAACAGCAACAAAAACCTGAATATTGGTCATCCAATGTTTATAACAATAATCCTTCACAGCATCCCCAACAGTATGCTACAAAAACTATACAATATAACAGTAAACAACAGGATAGAACACGCACTCCTTTGCGTTATCAAACTTCTGCACCAGCAGCCTTAACCTCCTCAAAATCTAAAGAGAATCTGGAACAACAATTAAAGCAAACAAAAGATAATGAAAATTCATCCTCTACTAATGGAGATTCCTCCAATAGCAATGAGACTTGTTTGCCTCGGATTATAAAACCCCGAAAAAGAAGAAAGAAGGATCGTAAACCCAATAATAATTTAGTGAATGCCGTGTACATGAAAATGGATAATAAAACTTTGCAAGATAAATCCTCTGATACCTCTAATAATATAAAATCTTATAAATCTACAGAGGATCTTTTAAAATGTTTACAAAAATTCACTCAAATCACCAATTTGAATGAATCAAGATCCCATCATAATAAATATCCTAAACCTAATACAAATTATGATTCTTTAATTCACAATAAAACGTCTCAAAAGTTTTCTTCATGCTCACAAGGTAGTGGTGATATTAATCATGGTATATGTTTCTGTAATGAATGTGATCCTCTAAGATCTCTATGGGATTATCCTTTAAGAAGATCCCTTTCAGATTCCTCTACATCGGATACAAGTGGTACGGGATCTTTAAGTGATAATAATACAACAACATCAAATGATTCTTCAACCGAATGTAATTGGCCTAAAAATCGTGCTGAAATAGTGGGTGTTATAGGTTCGAAACGTAATAGGGAACAACCACAAAATAATTCCTACAATTCCAATCATAATAATATAAAAATAAATAATGAGCAAAATCACAATTCATATAATAACAATATCTTAAGTGGCATTAATTTAGCCAGTGAACTATTTAAACATACCAACTCCTCCTCGGCATTTGTTAATTTAGATAATTCTTTAAGTGCAGCAGAAGATATGTTATTATTACCCGAAACTGCTGAAACTTTATTAACCAAATCGATCAATGAAATCTCTAAGAAACTTATAGAGACTTGCTCAAATGAATCATGTGATTTAGGTTTGTCTTCATGCAATTCTTTGTCATCATTTTCAACCACCTCTTCAAATTCCTCCTCAGCCAATTCAACTTGTGCTGATTTCTCTAACGATAGTGGTATTGAAAGTGCACATATAAATGCTGGAGATGATTTAGTTTTTAATTTTGATAATTTGCATATAACAACAACAACAAAGTTGTCGTTGACACCATCATCTCTATCATTGTCGTCATCTTCCTCGGCCTCGTCAACATCCTCACCATCATCATCGTTATCGTCGTCTTCCTGTGGCAATATATCAATGTCTTCCTCGCCTACAGTTAAATTTGCATCAAATTTTCTAACATCAACATCATCAGTATCAACAACAGCTACAGCTGCATTAGTAACTGCAACAACAATGACAACACAAACTCCTTTAACACCCAGTAAAGAAACGACAACAAACATAACAACTTTAAAATCAGCACCCACCTTAGATTTTCTGGTTGATTTAAATAATAATCATTTACATGTTTCTGCTGCTGCACCAAAATCCATGATTATTTCAACAGAGCCACAACATCTACAGTTCAATGATCTGTTGCTACAAAATCAACATCAACCTCCACACACAACAAAAGCAACAACAATGATATCAACACCGACACTACAACAACATGATCAACAATTTTTCAATAATTGTTTCGATTTGATGTGGCAGCAACATGAAAGAGATCTGGGAAACAATATCACCTCCAACACCACCAATTCATCTATTGTTGCAACCACCACCACTACCGCAACCACCAATAATACCACTAACAACAACAGCAATCATATTGATCAATTAACTTCATCTGTTTTATCATCAAATAATGTTGCAATGTCATCGTTTTTAGATTCAGTGGGATCACTGAAGACAGTATTTTCTACGATATCTTAATGTCTTGGCAAAAAGGAGGAGGGAACAAATTAAAAATTTACATTTTATTTTATGGGAGTTTCAACAGTATTTTTGGAGTATTTGTTTTCTTTTCTTTTTGAAGTAAAGTGAACAAGAAAATACAAAGATTTATTTGAACGGCTGAGAAATTAAATAAATTCCTCAAATTTTTATTAATGAAATTTTATGGAAATAATGGGACACTTTTTAACTAGAGGCAAGAATGGGATACAGAGGAATTGTATTGAAATTTTGGATTTTTATTTAAGATTTATGCATTTTGATTATTAAGTTGAAACTGAAGAGTTCTTAATTTCGTAATGCATCTGGTGTATATTCGTTTAAGACCCCCTGAATAGTGTTAACAAATTAATAAAATATTGGCTTATTTTTTGAACACAATTTGAGTTATATAAGAAACTGAATAATTATAAATAACGATAACAGAACAGAATCGTAATTACGGAGGTTCAAAATTAAGATTTCACTTAGTAAAGGCCGAAAACTCGAAATGGAAGTAATATTTTTTGCAAATAAGTCACTGCAATATTATGGAATTGAACAAGTTTTGAAGCTGATAATTCCCATGTAAAAGATCTATTGGCGATCAAAATTACCTAAGAAAGATTATAAATACATCCATTATGATTTTTCAAACTTTTGGACAAAGTTAACGATGATGTATTCGCTATATAATCCTTGATTTTTTATGAATCATACGACATTAGCTTAAATTGAATGAACTATTTTGAATTTTAAACATAAAGTCTTTTAAACACAACATTTACAAAACATGGTGTCATTTGGACCAAGGTGATATTTTGGTCATATAAATGGAACATAACAGTTTACAGATTAGCTTGCAACCAAATAAATAATTTGCTGAGTTGCTTCATCATGAATTTATGTTTTTTTTTGTAAACTGGTTTTATATAATCCAGTTCCAAAAATTATGTTTATTAAATATGAGTGAATTATATCATCCTGATTTTATATTATTTTTCCCGTTAATGGATTTTCTTGAAAACTAAATGAATTTTTTTATTCCAAAAGAAAAACAAAAGTGAAACAAAAAAACTTAGAACTATAAAAATAAGTTAGAAAATACTCAACTTCAACACAAACTTCAAAAATTAGTTTGCAAAACATACACTAAAAATTGATCATTAAGAAAAAAGAAAGTTTTACGAAAAACAGATGCAAAAGTAATTTACTGCTCATTATGCTGTTGATGATTGCCACAGAAACCCATAAAATGAAATCTATTTTTAAAACAAATCGAAACAAAAAACAACAACATGCCAACACAATTAATTAAATCCACAAACTAAAAATTCCAAAACAGCTGATGAAAATGACATAAATTCAAAATAAACAATAATTTCAAGATTTATTGAAACAAGCTGCACGATATTGAAACATAAATAACAATTTTGCCAAATAAAAAAAATAATAATAATGATAATAAAGAAACAGAAGAGGAAAGTATGTTTCCTGAAATAATCATGAATAAATCAATCATAACAATAAACCCACAATCACACACCAACATACCCAACCCTTTTTATTTTTTCTTTCATCGACTTCTTCTTAACATCTCACAAAAGAAATTATTACGAAATTTTGACCTCAATACAAGTGTTAATGAAAACAAAAAGAAAAAACAAAAAACTCAATATTAAAAGACTTGAAGAAGAAATAAAAATTATTGCATAATTTTTAACACAAAAACCAAAACCATTAAAATTATAATAAAAAACTTTTTTATAAGAAATTTCACATAACGACGACATTATCAACATCATCAACATCACAACATCGTCATAATTTGCTTGGCTGAATGCCTGGTTTACATACATGCTGGTTTGCTGTTGTTGTATGTGTTTCACAACCAAAAGTTGTTATGATTTCCTGTTTCCGTTTAATTGATTTTTAAATGACTTTGCAACGGTTAAATACAAACAAAAACAAGACAAAAGAAAGCACTAACAAAATATTCAAAACCTTAGACAACAAAAATCTATAACAAAAAAATTTTAAAAAAATAAAATAAACAAAAACAAAACAAAAACTATAAAATTCAAAATAAATTTAAAAAATTAACTTTGGCTTACAAAACAATTTTTACATATAAACAAAACGAAAAAATGGATTAAAAATAAAATTTAAAACCCAAAAAAATCAAAAACCCGGCGGGAATATTAAACCTACGAAATAAACTGATGAAACAAAAAATCGGCAAAAAAAACTTTCACTTTCACTCTTTACAAAGTACTAGCAACGAAACAACCAACAGTCACACAGTCAACCATCCGTTTAGCTTTAAAAGGCTTTTTTCGAAATATTAAAACGAAACGTAAACTCCAAACAGATGGAAAACTGTCTGGACAGACATTATCTAAAAAGCAAACCGTCATCCACAGTCATCCAGCCAGACTTGGTTATACAGCTATTTTTGCTTCATTTTTTTGTGACTGACCAAAGTAACGAAACCATCAACCAACCAGCCAGTTTGAAAAACCATCAATCCCCTCTTCTTCCAGCCCCACAATATTTAAACACACATCAAACATGCAAGCACGTTGTTTCCATAATTTGAGTGTGTGTGCTTAGAGCTTCAATCTCCCTCTCGACATTATCATCTTTAACATCATCATCATCTTCATTATTGTCTACTTTACCATGTGTATGCAAATTATTTTTATATTATTTTTATTATTTTTTGAAAAAAAAAAAAAACGTTGTATGTAGTTTTTTTATCAGTTACTTATTCTGTGTTACTTCTTCATGTTCATGTTTTTGTTATCACACTTTTCTTTTTCTTTGTTTAAAGAAAAGTGTTTTAACATCAACATTTTCTAAAATATGTTAAATGATTTTCATTTTTTTATTTTTATTTTATAAATATTTTTTTTTCATAATTTTTTCCATAACTTATTTGGCATAAGTTAAAGAAATATTGAAAAGAAAAGAAAATTATTGGTTTAGGGAATAAGTCATTTCCTATTATGTGTTATACTTTAATAGTCAATTTTTGAAATAAAATTCGAAAAGGGATTTCGTAAAAATACTGGTAAATAAGAATATAAAACATTATCTAAATTCTTAATCTTAATAACATTGTGCAAATTCATAATTGCATTTTTTTCTAAAATTATAATGCAACAGAGTATATTAAAATTTTGCATATATTTTGTTAAATAATTAAGTAAATTTTTAAAACAATTTCGGTGGAAATATAAAAATTTCAAAAATTTTGAGATCATCATAATATATCGAATATTTTTGGTTAAACATTCTAATTTTTGGAAATGTTAATTATATATGTTGTTAAAGTTATATATTTGTGTATTATTGCTTTAGTCCCGTTTTAATATATTACTGACACAATAAATTATTTTCAAATGAGAGATAAAGGACGAACTCAGTTAAATCTGTCTGTGATCTTATTATTACTCTTTTCTTAAAAAGACCAATCAGCACAGTACATTAATGTGAGAATAATTTAAACATCGCTATAGATTTGGTAATTAATCCTTTTATATTTGCAATGACCAAAAAAAAAAAAATAATCAATGAATGAGAATGATCAGAAAATTAGAACCAGAGGTTGCAGTTTCAGAGTCCACAATGTATTAAAATGTATAGTTCTAATTTCTGAAAAGTTTTGTGTGAGGTTTAACCCATAAAATAAATAAAATTAAAAGTTAAACGCTAAACTTTTCATTTCATTAAACTAGTCTTTCAAATTATTTCCTTTAAATATTTGCATAGTGTGACTA
This sequence comes from Cochliomyia hominivorax, assembly GCA_004302925.2. Taxonomy (NCBI): domain Eukaryota; kingdom Metazoa; phylum Arthropoda; class Insecta; order Diptera; family Calliphoridae; genus Cochliomyia; species Cochliomyia hominivorax. The sequence goes on from PYHX02000467.1 coordinate 103,358,626, forward strand.
TTCATATCTTTAGAATTTTCAAACATTTATTTTCTTTTTTAGTTTCATAAAAATATTTTAAATTAATGATTTTAAAATTTACTTAATTAAATTTAACTTAATATAATTCCAACAATCGTGTTTTTAAAAAAGACTTGTTTTAAAATTACTTAACACTTAATTTAACTAATGAATATTTTCTATAAAATTAGCTGACAATTTTTAATGAGTTTTTAATTACTGAAATATTAATTTTTTTTAAATAACAATAAAAACTTATAAGTTTTTTTTTAACGGAAAATGCATTTTGAAACAAAATTTGTATTTTTTTAATAAAAGTAATAAGTACTTAAACTTTTTAAAAATGTCTTAAATTATAATTTTTTTATGCCAGTAATTTTAAGTAAATGTCTTCAAATTATATTTCAAATTAGAAAAATATTGAAAAATAGCTCATAAATTAATACTATAAATACGAACAAAATTAAAAAAAAAAAAAAAAGCGTTTAGACCGAGAAATGACTTTTTCCTTACACCAATTCCTTGCAATTGAAAATAATAATTTTTATATTTAAATCATAATTAATATTTATTTAGTATTTTAGAAAACATATTTTAATTAATTTTATTATATTTTTTATTATTTATATTGTTAAATTAATCTATAATAATTTTAAGTTTTCATTTCAAATAGGAAAAATAACAAGCAAAAAAATCCTAGATCTTGTTATTTGTGCATAAAATTTTCACAAGAAGTTTGTTTTTATATAGTAACTATATTTTTTAAATAATCAGCATAAATAACATCTATTTAACAAAATCACTTAATGATAATAATGATGATGTTAAACAACATTATCATGTTTATCATTATGAGCCAGGCAGCAATATTTAAGCAAAAATGTAATTAGTGTAGATTAAAGTGAAATTAAATATTATTATACTTTTTTTATTATTGTTATTATTTTATAAAGTGAAAAAAAACAGAAAATGTATTTTTGTAAGAAAAAATGGGGTTTCTTTAGATCATCATCGTCATGATGATGATGATGTATCTTTTAAAATATGGTTTTCTGTTAGTATTTTAGAGAGAAAGGTATTATTTTCTTTTTCTTGTTTGTAGTGTTTTTTATTATTGTTGTTATAATTATTGTTTTAATTTAAGGTTAAAAAGGTTTTAATTAAAATGAATTAAATTTTATGTTGGGGTGAAATTTATCAAAAAAATCTTCTTAAAACAGATCTATTGAAAAGCAAAAGTTTTAATTCATAATATTTTTTGCGATAGTTGTTTTTTTTAGTTAAGTCAAGGAGTGTCAAAATATGATTTATATTTGATTTATAAATTAGAGAAGGTTAATGTTAGGAAAGTAAAATTTTAGGTATTCAAAAGGGAAAGTAAAAAGTGATTTGCTCCTAATTACTTTAAACTTATTTTAGAAATTTTTAATTAACCCTTAAACGGTTTATGCGTTTTAGTTTAAATATATACAAATTATTTTTAATTTCTTTGGATAACCAAACCGATTTTCTTAAAATTTATTGTAGTCTGGAAAACTATATAGCAAAATGCTTAAAGTATTGGAAATATGGCGATTAAATTAAGGTCAAGTGGTTACAACCTTGAGCACCATATTTTTATAACAATTTTTGTTGATAGACTTATCAGATTTGGTGCGATTAAATACTTTTACAAGTGTTTATTCTGATTTAAATTTTAGGATAACTTTCTTTTCCATCTTTAGATACATGGGGAGTAGTAGCCCCTTTTAGAAAATAATAGTTTATTTGAGAAACTTTTCTTAATAGAATTTTCAGAGGTTAACATTAAAGAATTTAGATGAATAAGTAGGGAAGAATTTATATCGTAACATTTTATTCCTAATTTTGATAGCTTCTGATAAACAATTTTTACATTCTCTCTTTTAACATAAAATTTCTAAATTATTTACGTTAAGTATCATTTTATAATTTCTGAATAAAATTTTCCTTTCATGATAAATTTTGAATTATAGAGATAAAATCTTAAAAATTTTCGGATATTTGAATTGTCGATAATGGAGTTTTTCCTGATTAAGATAAGTTTTACTAATAGATGTTTGAAAATAACTTAGCGAAAACTTAAGGCCTTTTAGGTTAACTAGCATATATTTCCCAGCATAAAAATCATAGCACTTTATTACAAATAATTTGAAATATTAATACATTAATTATTTATTATTTTAATTACATATTTTTATTTTTATACTTTTGTGTGAAAACTTGAGTTACCAACCTTGCTATAGTTTTGCAATCTTACTAAAGTTTAAGAGATTTCGCCCTATTGTTGTTATTCTTAAATAAATATATATTTTTTTGAAAATGTGAATACCTTTTTTGATTTGTACAAAATTTAATTAACATTTTCTTGCGAAAAACAATACAATCAGCAATAACAATAACAAAAAATTTAACTGAAAAAAAACACATCAGTTGAAATGTCACAGATATTTCATTGTAAATTCGCATTTTTGTAGGTTTTATTTGTCAAGAAATCCAATTTTGAACAAACAATAGTGTTGGTATTTATGCTCTTCTTTTTAGTTTAAAGCTATTTTATTTAATTTTATTTTCTTTATATCTATTTTTAAGTTAAGCGCAAAATATATTTTTGCAACTATGTGGTGGCATGGTGGCATGCAACTTGAATTTTCACACGATCACTTTATACATATTTATATATATACGAGTTTTAAGATCCACAACCATATGAAAGAAACAATTTTTATCTTTTCTTTTTATTATTTGTTAAGAGAAATATCTGTTTGTTTTTGGCTTTACAATTATTTATGGCTTAAACAAGAAGAAAAAAATTAAAGCGAAAACTTAAAAAGTTTTCAATCTTCTGTTAATTTCAGTTTTTATACCCTCCACCACCACAAGTGGTGAAGAGATCATATTCACTTTGTAGTACATTTGTAACGCTTAGAAGGAATTATCTCAAACCCCATAATGTATATATTTATATTCTTGCATCAAATCAAAATCTTAGTCGATTAGATATGTAGGTCTGCCTGTTCATCAGTGAGTCTGTTGTAAGCACGCTCACATCCACAATCTGAGCTCAATGAAATTCGACATAAGTATTTGTAATAGTCCTTGAGAAGTTTCCTATTTAAAACCAGCAAAATCGGTTTAGTATATTAAAAGATATGGACCAATATTTGTGGCAACCTCTAAGTTCCACCGAAGAATTTTCGTAAAACTGTCAATTAAAATCGACAAATTAGAATTAAATTTTGTCATAATATAAAGTTATATAACTTCATTTTCATTCCAAAAATTATCAAAAAAAAAAAAAAAGTAAAAAAAGTTATATAATCAATATTAAGATTCATTAAGTGCTCCTTTGTTGTATATTGTATACGTTTATGAGTGTATATATACGAAACATAACGCATTTGTTGTGGAGGGTATTGAAGATTCGGCATTGCCGAATATAGCATTATTACTTGTTTAGAGTTTTTAAGATTTCCATTCCATTTAAAATTTTATGCACAATTAACAAGCTTTCATTTTCTATAAATTATAAAAAAAGCAACAAAATCAAAAACAAAATTTACAAGTATTTATTTTTAAAATATATATTATTTATTTTTTTTATTATTAATAATTTTTATAACTAATATTTTCATTTCATTATGTTTTTATTTTGTATTAATAAGCAATTTTTTATTTCCGTTTTCTCTATTTCATTTTTTGCTCAAATTTTATTTAAGAAACGAGAAGTGAAAAGAAAAGAAAAAGTATTGTACAAATTTGTAATATTTATTTATTTGTATTTTCGTTCGAAATTAATTTCATTGATTTTTATCTATTTTTAGTTTTTAATTTTTATTATAAATATTTATTTAAAAAAAACGACAAAAATATTATAATTTATATATTTTTTGTTTATTGAGACAAAAGTACGATTTATATATAAAAAATAATAATAAAACAAAATACAAAATCAATAACTTTTATTGTTAAAAAAACTTGGTTGTTTTTTATTTATTTTAGCAATTTTTTAAATTAAATTGTTATTTTAACCTTAATGATGTTTATAGTAATTTGAGCTACATTTTCAAAGAAATTGTTATACGTTTTAAGAAAGAGTTTGTTACTTCTAAGGAAAACAGTCAAATTGTCAGAATTTTTTTGGTTCAGAATATGATTTTTTGATTGGGAAATGGAAATTTGAAATTAAATAATGGTTTGGGTAACTATAGTCGAGGTTAAGCCATAATAATATGCTGGTTATGCATTCATTCATTTATTGGTTTGTGTCAGTACAACCATAATATGTTTCTTCAATTATATTTATCGTAAACATGTAATTTCTTTCACTTTACCTTACTTCACTTTTGTACACCTTTTTTGTGATCTTCAATATTCTTTTAACAAGAGTCAATTATCTCTCCACTGGCCTTAGTTCTAGACAGTTTGGAGTATTTGCCTATCATGGTACAAATACCACTTTATTGTTTTCGTAACACTCAAGAGCTAGTTTATCCTAATGGCAGGATGCCAAGTCAGTAAACACATTATAAAGTTTTTTTTAATGGAAGCAACCTGTTTTTGTATAAATTTCTTCATGTAAGTTTCGGTCCGTTGTCTAAATGGTTGGATTCTTCTGCCGCAACAGCATATTGCTTGCCATAAACTTTTTGGGAAATTTCGAAATTTGGGTCCTAAACTTTATTTCAACTTTGCCTCTAACATCAACAACCTATAATTTTTGACCAGGAAGTTGAAAAATACGAATTTTTTAGAAAACTTTATCCAATTTCCGTGCTCTGTTTTTGGGCCTCTAAATATTTAGTAGCAATCCAGTAAGGAACTTTTTGAGCTGGAATGTTTAAAAACGACATTATCTTTAACTTTTCGTACCAAATAGTCTGAGCACCAGGCTGCTTTCCTAACGGAGGTGTTATGCGCACTTTTGAAAATGTGCGCATAACATTCTGCCTTTCTCTAGTGGAAACAGTTTGACGGTTTGACCTTTGAAATCTTGATCAACTTTTTTCGTTTTAACTGACATGTTTTACAATGGTAACTTAAAATCAAAAAATATTTCGGTTAAAAGTTTTAATGAAAATTTGTCGATCTCACTCCTTATGTATATTTTTCATTTCGTCTAATTAGGCTCAACTTCAACTCTACCAAAAAAAAAAATGTTATAAAAACTAAACAAAATTGATTGTGTATCTAATTAGTAGGGTTTCAATAAATTCGATATAATTTCTAATACAATTTCCTTACATGTACCACAATAGTGTCTTTCTTGCAGTAACTGTCTGACATGTTTAGTTTTCTTAAAAATCATCATTAGATTGTTGTCATTTATTTATTTTATTTATTTTCTGTTTTCATTTTACAATAAAACGTTGATTCGTAATCCTCTTTATTTTACTTATTTAGTTCATTTTTTTCTTTCTATTCACTTTTTTACAAAAATCTTGTAAATGTTTGATGTTGTTCGTTTTAGGTTTTTAGTTTGGAATGTTTATTGGTTCAGCATTATTATTTTATTTTATTTTTTATATATCTATTTTATATATATTTTATAAAATGCGTGGGAATTACTTGATTTGAAAAATTAGAAGAAGCAGAAACAAAATTGAACTCTTCTCTTTAAATTGTCGTGACTGTTTTGTAGTGTAACTACGTGATCGGAATTTATTTATATTCAATATAATTTTTTATTTTATTTTTAATTTTATGATTATTTTTTTTTGTAATATTTTAAATGCAACGGAATAATTTTGTTTAAAGTGATATTGTATTAATTAAAATGATGTGAAATGTTTTAAACATTTTTTACATAAAAAATACACAAGGTGTTAAATTTAGGTAATAAATGTTAATATGAGTTATTAAATGTTTTCTTTTTACTTTTTTTAAGGTTTTTGTGTATTATCTTTCTGTATTGAGTTATATGAAATTTAGTTAACACTATTACTATCATGTAATATAAATAAACTCCCAAATTTCCAATAAATCAGTATTAGAGATAATTAATTAAATGCTCTAAAAGTATTATACAACTTTTTGTAAATATCGAAGAGGAGTGAGATTAAAAATTCTTAAAATTATTAACTTACAGTTTTAATTTTTTTATTTGATTGAAATTCTTATGCTCTTCAATTCTCATTTAACAAGAGCCCAACATCTCTCCACTGGCCTTAGTTCCAGACAGTTTAGGGGATTTGCCTTTCTTAAACAAATACAACATTATTGTTACTGTACAACACAAGGGCTTGTTTATCATAGTGACAGAATGCCAAGTGAGGTCAAAAATAAGTGGACACATCATAGAGTCTTATGAATCATTTTTCATAAACATCATATGATGTTTTTTTGTAAACATTATATGATGTAAATTTCGTTGTAACAAATAATTGGCTTCTTTTGACGCAACTGCATATTGTTTGCCATATCAAGATATTTTTGGAAAATGTTAACTGCTTTTGGGTGCTAAACTCTTCTTCAACATTCCCTCTAGCACTAGCAGGGTAGTATTTTTGTCCAGGAAGTACCAAAAAATCTGCGAGAATTAACGTTTCGTTATTCATTACCCAACAAGAATATTTTTTAGAAATTTTGACTTCAATTTCCTAAATTTTTTTGCAGTGTTCCTATCAGGAAATTTTTGAGGCTTGTATGTTCTTAAATCTACTTTAGCTTTAATTTTTCGTACCAAATAGTCCGAGCACTGAGCTACCCTAGCTGCTTTCTTACCGGAGTGTTGGGAGCTCGTTAGAAAATGATTTAATTTTTTTGGCTTTAGATACCTCATGTGGACCATTCCTTCTACCTGAAGCAGGTTTTATACTAAAGGACAAATATTTTTAATAGCACTGAAAACTGTTTGACGGAAGACCTTTGAACGCTTTGCCATCTTTTTATAGGTCGAAGTTGGGTTTTGTTGAAAATAACGATTTTAGTACGCACTTTTTTCTGGTCACTCAGTTTAATTAGATTAACAATGTAAACAAATTTTTGATCTCACTCCTTATGTATAAAATCACACTAAGCCTGATAAATTTACATAAAATTATATTAAAATAGTTTTCATGAAAAAAATCTATTTTTTATATTTGATCATATAATTTATTATTTTAATTATGGATCTTGAATTAGCAACAATTTGAGGTTAAGTTTTCCAATGGTTAATTTAAATTTACAATTTCTTAAAAGGCCTAAGATGTGCCCATAAATTATAAATCTCAAGGTCAAATTTCCCATGAAATAAACAGTTTATTTTATTTATGTTAAACTTCTTTCTTTCTATTTTTTGTTAACAACAAAACCTTTTATTGTTATAAATTAAATTACTTTTTTTCTTTTAACAAAAAACTACTAAAAAAACAAACTAAAAATCCTAAACTCTTTTTCTTTGTTTTGCTTTATTTTTGTTGTTATTTTTGTTCGTTCTGGTTATAAAACTAATTAAAATAAAATGTTTAAAAATTAGTAGATCATTAAATAAATTAATGACTCTATTTTTTATTGTTTCTCATTTTGTATTTCTGTTTGTGTTACATCTTCAATTAAAGACGAATAGAGATGAGAGGGTGATCATAACAAATATTTCGAGACAGACTTCTATTTTATTTTCGATTGTTTTTTATTTTAAGCTGAAAAAATAAAATATCTTAAAAGTTTTACTTTTTGGTGCTAAAAAGATTAATAAATAATCGTTTCTTTTCTTTTTATACCCTACACCACCGTGGGTGGTTGGGGTATTATGCGTTTGTTCTGATGTTTGTAATATACAGCAAAAATTTTGTTATACCCAACTTTAAGTATATCGTTTGACTTAGAATCACTGAGTCGATTTAACGATATCGAACATGTGAACATTTTGAATACTCTACAGATCGCAATTTTTAGATATCTTGATGAAATTTGTTCGGTCCAATTTTATAGGTAGAGATGAGCGATACCGTGATTTTTGAATAACGTCGTATCCAGTGAAAGTGATTTTTAAATCAGTGTTGTTCAAAACAGTGACAGTGATCGCAGTATTTTAAAAGAAAACAAGAATGTTTTTTTATGTTTATTAAAAAGGGTTCAAGAAAACGACATGAATATGGGAGTCTCTGTTGGAGTTCACACTGTGCACAGTAGCAAACAGATAATTTTAATTCTAGATAAATCGCGAATTTATGCTCAGCACCACCTTTATGTAACTTTGAGTATGCAACAAATAAGGAAGAACGTCATATTAGTAACTGTTATTTCATAACTTCAGTCACTGCAGTTACCAGTGATGTACCAATTACAGTGATTAAATCACAGTCATGAAAATATCGCTAATCTCTAATTTAAGGTACATCCCATATAAATGTCCTCCCAAAATCAGGGTTTAAGCTCAGTTGGTTTTGTAATAATAAGTGGTCAAATGTGCAAAGTTATACGAGTTTTTGTAACTTCCATATAACCCCCTAGAAAAATTCATTTTAAAACACAGAAATTGTACATAGATGTTAGCATCACACAATAATGTACTTAAAACTTAAGAATAAATCAGAAAATCAAATTATACAAGGGTCGTTTATTTATTTTTTTAACTACCATTTTTAACCAACAATGTGGTTTAGGGTATAAGATAGTCGGGTTTGACCAACTATAATGTTCATAATTGTTTTGTTTTCTTAGGTTTTATAGTTAACACACCAGTATTTTAGCATTGTCTTCTCAAGACTTCCATGCCCAAATGATTAAAGACACTAACTGATCATTCATTTGAAATAAGATAGAAATCTTAAATGATCTTTTGAAAACTATATAGTTTTTCAGTTATTGTTTATTTGTACTCTTGTCGTTGATGAAGTTTTACAATAAAGAAGTATTTTTATTCTTTTGTAAATATCAAAGTTTAATTTCAATCCGCAGTTTGTTTGGTATGACTAATTTATAATTTTAATTTTTTTAAGTTCGAATAAAAATTCTTTATTTATCTTTTGTTTCTAAAAAATTGTGGGAATAAAGTTATAATTCTATAATTCTTGGAAAAATTTACATATTTAGTTGTTTCTATATTAAAATTCAAATTCCAATTAAAAACCAGTAAAATAGATTTTTGCTTTAAAATTCCATTCTAAATTGCACGTTCAATTAACAATTTGATTAGAACTCAAGAACCCAGAAACGAAGAAATTAATATAAATAATTAATACATTTGGAATTCTCTTGTGAAAAATTGATATCTGTTTAGAAATTTGGCATAAATTCAGCAGAGTTTTTATTAAAAAGCTGTTCATTTAAAGAAATCGATTTTAATGAAATATTTAATTAAGATTGTTATCTATTGTTTTTAAATGCTTTTATTATAATAATTCTCTAATAAATTGAGTTTATAGTTTGTCTAATATATTGACCGTCGTAAGACACAACTTTTTCACATCTTTCAAATGACACAAGGACAAACTTCGGATAATATTTCAATAAAACATGTCTGCATTGATGGAAACAAACGGTGTGGATGATTATGGCTTCTTGCTTGATCAGATATTATGATCGTTTTTTGTTTACAGTTGTATTCAGACGATATTTTTTCGTTGATATGATCAAACCGTTCAATTTCTGATACTTTATTCCGATAAGATTCTTATTCCAATAAGGGTGTTCTGCATCTTTTATTATGTCTAGATCTTCGTCCTTTATTGATTAAATATTAGTGTTTCTGAAGAAGTCTCCGAAAATGCAGCCTCAACTTTTAAAAAGGGAAGTTTAATTTTAAGTTTTCATCGTCAGTGAAAAGTAGTACAAATCTGCATTTTAACAATTAGAAAAATGACCATAGTCGAATATTCTGGTCGCTATTCATTTATTATTATCCGATCGTTCACCCCGTTTTCAATAGATAATAATTAAATTTATGATTACCAGTAGCAAGAAGTGTAGGGCAGATACACTTGAACGAGTTCACCTATTAAAAACGCGGTTAAGTTGTGATTTCTTTACTTCTAAAGAACTGCAAAATAAACTTAAACCATTTTCAACGTTATTTCGGATGTGTTGACTCAAAAAGAGGAAAATAATTCATTTTCCGTGCTCTTTAAATTCTCTATTCAACAAGAGCTTGTGATTTGTAATAATGACTTTTTTCTCACACCAAAGCTGATATTTTCTCTGTTAGTATACTAAAAACAGTTCAATTTTAGAGCGTACATTTAATGCTTACTTCGCAAATGTTAAAGTGATCCTTTAAGCAGCCTCAGGATATATTAAGATCATAATGAATTTAGAATAATAAATCACAATTTATGGGTAAATTACATACTTGAAGAATGTAAAGTAATCCCATTACATGCTTTGACTTTTTTCATGATCTCCAAATATAGAGTACATTTTAAGTTCGTTGACTATTTCAATCTTCTCGGATTTCTGTTTTCAAATACTTGTCTTCTTAATGTAACCACATACCAATGATGATTGCTTGTTTGTTGCTTAAGAGTTTGCTGGATGTTCTTAATCATCATTTAAGTTTAGTTTCATTTTTGTTTGTTTGTCTGTTGGTTAGTTGCTGTCGTCTGTGTCTGCCTTTATTTTTAGCCATTTAATAACTAACAACAATTGCTGTAAGAAAAGTCAGTCTGTGTCAGTTAGACTTCTTTTCGTAGAATAACAGAACTCATAGAAGAGGAAGGTTTATGAAACTATCATCTGTTTGTTATAGCAACAACAACAATAACAACAAAATTTTAAAAGAAACTTCATTTTCATTCTCTTCTATTTTTTGTTGTTGTTTTTCTTTATACGTTTAACTACTTTTGCTTCTTACAACTTATTTTACTTTACCGGCAGTGGGTCAGTAGATAATTGGGTCGTTTACTACTTGTTGTTATTGCTGTTGTTGTTTTCATTATTGTTTATTATTTGTTGGTGTTGTTCTTTTCTATATTTTATTGTTATTGTTATATGTTTGCGCCATCAATCCAACGAACCATCATACATCTACTAACAGCAACAACAACACCAACTAAATACCAAAGCTAACCATCCATCCATCCATCCATCCATCCATTCAACCAACAACCATCCATCCATCTACTCATTCAATCAAGAAGACCCAACAAGCAAACATATTTAACGTTAACACGGTGATAGATAATAAAAAAAGAATGATGATGATGATGGTTTAAAATGGAAGAATGGAAACGAAACATAAGTAGTTTGTTGCTTAAGTTAAAGTTATAGTTTTAAATCACTCTGTTTTTTCTTCTTTAGTCAGTTTGTTACTTCTTCTTGTTGTCTTTCATCATTATCATCATTATAATTATCATCTAGTAAATATCATTAGTTTAGACAGCTTTTAAGATCTACAACAATTTTTGCTGTTGTTGTTATTATTGCAGCTTGTTTGATTGTTTGTTTGTTAATAGTGTTTTAAATTTTTTTTTTATGTTTTGTGGTGTCGCTATTTTTTATACCCTACACCACCATAGGTGGTATAGGTTTTATGTGTTTTTGCTGATATTTACAACACCACTTTATTATTATACCATTCATCTCAGAATAAATTTCTGAGTCGAATTAACGATGGACGTCCGTCTATCTGTTCGGCTGGTTGTCCATGTAAATGTTGTAAACATTCTACAGGTCGGAATTCTAGATGAAACTGGGTGCATTTTATTATTTTGGTCTATTGAAATTGGCCATGCTCGGTGCAATATTTCAGCTACCTCCCATATAAATTTCTCTATAAGTCTTATATTATTCTAAATCGATGCGCCAAATTATGCGAGGATCGGTCCATTGCTTCTTATAGGTATCATACAAGTCCTCTTCCAAATATCACTTTGAAGGGAATAAATCTCATATATACATTGTAATAATAATTGGTCAAATTAAAATAAATAGAAGCAGAAATCGACGTGCACAATTATAAGAGGGTCGGTCTATGAATTCTTGTATCTCTCATATAACTCCCAGTAAAATTCATAACTTTCAGAAAAATTTTATTGTCACAACCACCGTCTATAATATTCCTACTTGTTGTTGTTGTTTTTGTTTTTTTATTACCAATACCTTTTTCTTCTTCTTATTAGTGTTACTAAGATATTTTTGCTCTGTTTTATGGTGCTTGAGTAAATTCTGTAATTTTTTCTTTCTTTAAAGCGAAAGAAATGAAGAAAAAACTTCTTCATGAAAAGAAAATTGTTTACATTGACTTTTTTAATAAAAAAACGTGCTTTTCGACGTGTTTTTCTGTTATTTCTTTTTATTTTTGTGTCCGTTTTTCTTTCGCTTTGTATTTAACATTTTTATTTATTTTTTCGTTTTCGCAAAACATTTTCTTGTTGCAACTTTATTATCAGATCATTTAAGATAAATTTTTTATTTTTTTGTAATTTATAAACGAGGGTTGACTGAAAATTAGTGTCACGAAAATAAACTATCTGCATGTATCATATATGGATTATATATTATAGAAATATAACACTAACAAGGATTTAGTTTCCTATACCGGAGATATTTTCAAACATGTGTAGAGTCTTCTGATCTTTGTTCGTCAGCATATTTCTCAGCTTTTCAATATTGAAGGTGATTGAACAACTAAATCCATAGTACTTGCTTTATGGAACTTGTTATATAGGTCATTATCTGTACCGCCATTTGTACTTATTACACAATCTATATAGAAAAAGCTTTCTATGTATTCGGCTGTTTGACTTTGTAGCATAATGTTAACTGAAAAGATTAGGTTGTAAACTTGTCTATAATGTACCATAGGGGCTAGGGGAAATCAATTTCTTGATTTCCTTTTTTAATTTTGAAAACGTTTGAAATAGTTTAAACCCCTAAAAAATTAAAAACTCATTTCTCCTACCCTCGTATATCTCACATATACCACCTTTAACATGCTTTGCAATTTTCTTATTCATTGCAATCTTGTTTGAGACATCATCATTCCTACTGACGCTTTTTCCCCCATTCAACTTGTTTCATTCAACTAATAAAGAGTCTGTCCATTCGTCTGTCTTTGATTATAAAAAACACACTATTCCATGATTTCCTGTTAGAAATTGAAAGTAAATTTTGTTGATTTTTTATAATTTTATTTAAAATGTTTTTTTCTTCATGCAATAAACTATAAACTATGACTATTTTACATTTTCTTTACAACACAACACTTTTTTGTGTAGCATTTTTATTTTACGAAACATTTAACCAATATCTCTTGATCGGTTGATGAATATCTTAGAGAAGAAAAAATAATAATATTTAATTAAGTGAAACATTATTCAAATAAATTTTATCGCTTTCATTTTATTAATTTGTATTTGAAATTCAAATTGAAATTGCTGCTGTATGACGCTTTAACACTTTTTTGAGTCATGATGCATTAATTAAACTAAACTAACATCTTATAGATCGTAAGATACAATTGTATCGGTATCTTTATTTAGTTGAAGTTGAGGTTTATTTTTTAGGTTTAGGAGTTTTATATTTTCGTCTAAGTGTTTTACATAACGACTGAGATTGAAAAATTCTTAACATACATACCACGAAACTTTTAGTTTTAATTTTTTTATTTGATTTAAAATATTATTACAATTTACAAAAATAAAATATTTTTTAGTCTTAATCAAAAGTGATGAAATTTTGAGCTTTTTTGGTAAATCAACGTTTTTATAGTACTTTTTGTCACTTTGCTGGAACAGGTAGTCCATCTCTTTTCAAATCCATCATAATTTTGGACACCTTTTTGTGTTCTTCAATTATTTTTTAACAAGAGCCCAATATCTCTTCATCGGCCTAAACTCCGGACTTGCTTGGTACAAATACCACATTATTGTTCTTGTTCCACACAAGGGCTTGTTTACCATAATGGGAGAATGCTTAGTCAGGCCAAAAATAAATGGATACATCATAAGGTCTTATAAATGAAAGCAGCCTTTTTGTGTTGTAACAGCTGTTATTGTATCAATTTTAGTTCATGTTGTTCAATTCCAGGCCAAGGAATCTGGCAACCTCGAATATTTGGGTCCATAGATCTTCAGGACAGAGTGAGGTTGGATTAGACTTTCAGTTAAACGATTCCTGTTGGCCGTGGAAAAATCTGTTCATTGTCTGCAATCCGCAGTGGGTGGCCTTCAAGCACGACATTCATACGGTAACTTGAAACCGTGGAATTTGAAGCGTCTCTGTGAATGTCGTTCAAAGCTGTAATATACTAATTCTGATCCAAAGGATCTTGCACATACCTATATATGCTATGTTCGTATATACGAATATACTTTCTTACATACAGTAACTCCAATTGTGTAATATCGAAATAAGGATGGTTTATCCGCTGACGTCCTAGAAGGACCTGCTTACTTAACATTTCATTATGTTCCTTTGTTGGAAGGATCTTTGCTTCTTTATGTAGATGGTGAATTGAGGACATTTGAATTCAGCCCGTTATGGTTCTTAAGACTGCATTTTGACAGCTTTGAATATTTTTCCACTGCCGCAATAGCATAGGAACTTTTTGATAAACTTTGACCTCTTTTGAGCATCAGCAACAAAAAAAATTTGTCTAGTATATTGCGAAAAAACTGCTGGAACATTCCATTCCTAATTCCCTAAACTTAACTTCTCTTAATTTTTAGCAGCATTTCTGTCACAAACTTTTTGATTCTTGTATGTTTTTAAAACTGCAAAGCTTTAAATTTTCGAAAATGCTTTCTATTTGGCTTTAGAAACATCATATACTTTTTTCTGGCCACTTATTTTAATCAGATTAACGACAATAAACATAATAACTGGCATGTTTGATGATGAAAAAATCAAATAATACTTGGGTTAAAAGTTGTTGTTAAGAATTTTTCGATCTCATTTTTTTGTTTTCTTTTAAAAGAAATCATGAATGTCTAGACATTTATTTCTTTCACTTTTGCCTGTCTTGACTTATATTTTGGTAATTTTTTATATTTGACTGCTAAATCATAAATTGTCAAAAATTGGAACAAAAATATGGTTGAGTTGCAACTACTAATGATTATGAACTCGATTTAGTTGGTATTTTATTTACAGAGTGGAAGTAAAATTAGGTGTAAATTTGTCATAAAATTGAGATCGAGTTTTTATCACCATTATATTAAAAGTTTCTCGATCCCAATTAACACTCTCCATTTTATCACCCTGTTTTATTTTGCACAATTTTATAGAAAGAAATTTCAGTCTCTGTTATGCTCGTTTTTTCTTTTAAACAAATTGAAACTAATCGTTCATTTTTCATTTCACTTCTTCTAGTTTTTTCATCTTTCTTAACATTTATATTATTTCTATATATTTTTCATTTAGTTGTCTTTACTTACCGTTAGCCAAGGCACTATCCATCCATTTAAGCAGCTCACTTATGACTCTAGGGCAACCCATATTCTTCTATTGTTATATTGTAATCCGTTTGTTTCTCTTGAAATTGTGAGTGATAATTAGTTGTTTTAGAGTTGTACTATTATTTTGTCTCTTTAACAAGAGTTCGTTCGTTGTGGTCATTTTAAATTAATGGTTTTCAATGTTAAACTAACACATAAAGTTTAATTTTGCTGAAATTAGAATAATTTGTAGTCGTTTGTCATAATTTGACCTTAATAGGTCTGATGCTGACTGATAGTTGAGATGCTAAAATAGTTGTAAAATGAAAGTGTAGTTAAATGCAGGTGAAGGGTGTAAACCTTAAGGTTAAATTTTCTATTTGGTGTTTTTTTTTTATTTTCGGGAAAATTATAACTTTATTTAATACAGAGAGAAGTAAAGGTTAAATAAGAAAAATTTTCTAGTCAAAAGTTTACCAAAACAGATTTTTCTAATTTTGTTTAATTTGACCTGACGAAGAAAGTTTTCTTTTCAAAGAATTTCTTAAAAATAAAATTTGTCTAAATTTTATTTATTGTTTTAAAAGTAACTTTCTAAGGTCTTAAGATCGTTAAAATATAAAGTTTGGGAGAATGTATTTTTTTTTCAGGAACAGGAAGATCCAAAAAATAAAATTAATCTAGCAAAACCTTCAAAAAAAGGCAGGAAATTTTATTAAATGTTGGGATGAATTAATATTTTTATGAAAATATTGCGAATTTTTTGATACATAATTTTCCACACCGTTTCCATATAAGCTCCATTTACACTAGTCACGAAAAATAAAATAATTTTTTAATTTTTGTTTGCTAAATCTGAACACGAAAAATTTTTATAGTTATAATTATCGATCAAAATTTTCACAATTTATTACAATAATAGACAAGTGTATAAATTTTGAAATCCAATCGCATGTTCGGGCCATTCAATTTTTTGGTATATTTCTTGAATTGATAAAAAAGGGGAAAATAAACATTTAATTAAAAAAAATACCAATTGCATTACAAAATATGATCAAAGAATTAACATATTCGTCAAGGAGTTTTCAATATTATCGCACAGTATTGGGTGAATTTTAATATTAATAGGGAAATCTAAAATGGGAAGCTACAAATACATGAGCCATAAAAGTAGTTCGAATAGCTGGGTGATCTGACTTATAAATTGAGAAATAATTGGATACAATAATAAATTATGAAATATATTTTTTTAATGAATTGACGTCAATCTAAATTATCTAAAAAGTAGTTTCGATATATTTAAAATTTTTAAAGAACATTAATATTTTACAAAATAATAATTTTTTTACTAAAGTGTTTTTGTTATTGATAACAAAATATTTTTTAAAAAATTTTCTTTAAAAAAAAAAAAAATATTTAACACTTCTCTTCAAGTTAATTTTATTTATTTAAAATTACTTTACCAAAACGTTATTTTTTATAAAAATATATTTTTTTTTTTTGTAAAAATATATCTCTTAAACAAAAATTATTTTTTTAAATAATTTTTACAAAAAATCATTTTTTATTAAATTTTAATTTTTTATTTTATTTTGTTGATTAAAATTGTTTTAAATTAATTATTTACAAAAATTAATTTTTTATTAAAATTGAATTTTAATTAAAATATATTTTTTCTGAAACTAAAATACAATACAACGTTTTTCTTAACAATTATATTTTATTTTAAAAATTAATTTTGTTTAATTTGTGTGTTTAGTTTTTTAAAAATTAATTTTGTTTCTTGTAACCCCCCCCCATCATAAGAAGTGGTGTAACTTAGTCTTTCCGTGTGTAGGGCTAAGAAGGCATCATCTCAGACCCCATTATGTATATATTCTTGCATTAAATCAAAATCTTAGTCAATTAGCTATGTTCGTCTGCCTGTTGTTGACACGCTCACATCCACAATAAATGACAGAGCTCAATTTGTTAACATATTTACTTCACAGGCATTTGTGGTGGAGGGTATTAAATATTCGACATAGCTGAACATAGCGTTCTTACTTGTTGAATTTTTTTTTGTTAATATTATACTTTAAAGTTAATGAAATAATTTTTTATTGAAAGTTAAATGTTTATCGATTTTTATTAATTTATAATTTTTTTTTTAATTTCCAAAAAATTTAAAATTCAAAAAAAATATTTTTTTATTTGTTCTTTTAAATTCTATTTCATTCGTTCTCAACTTTTCATTTTCATTCTTTCAAATCTAAATGTGATTAAATTTATTTTTTGACCTCTTTAAATTAATCAAATTTCACAAAATTTAGTTTATAATTAATTTAAAAATTATGTAAATCTCCGATTTCAACGAAGTTTCTTTTAAATATTAAAAAAATCTGATATTTATTTCCATAATTATATTTTACCACAAATATTTCACACATAAATAATTCATAAAATTCTTCATTTAATCTTAACTACTGTTTTACTCTGAAAGAATCTCAGACCCACATTATTTATTTTAGATAAAATTCTATATTTAATACTTTAATTTTACTTCCTTTTCCGGCATAAAAAATTAGTTCAATTATCTACAGAAAATAAATTAAAATTAAAACTCTTTCACTTTTGTTTTAAATTCAATATTTTTTTCTCAAACCTGAGAAACTTTAAACTTGGCTTAGAAGCCAATATTTTTTTATTATTTTTTTCTATTATTTTTCAAATGACCAATATACATATATTTTTGGTATATATTTATATGAAATTTGAATGCATGAATGAAAAAAGCGTGCCAAAAGTAATAATAGATATAATGTTTAATAATACTAGAGCATTGTGTTCCAATCGACGCAGCAAATTTATCAAAATGGGAAAAAGTGTTATAACATAACCTTGATGATTTTAAACTCTTTTTTGCTTCAGTTTTTTTTACCACTTCCGTATATGGCCAAAGACTTTAAAAAAAGCATTATAACAAACATATTAACTATTTAAGTGAAAAAATATATAAATAAAATAAACAATTTAAACAAAAAAACTAAATTAGAGGCTTTTTTATAATGATTTAACGTACTTGCACTCGTAATCGTACACTAAACTATATATTTTAATACACATTACAAATCAGAGTTTCTCAACTCTAAATCAAGAGGTATGTGTTCAGAGGATTTCATGCAAATTGGGATCAGTACATGGTGTTGGGTAAGAAAATGTTAAATATATCTGATGAAACAAAAGCTCTGTTACTTCAGTGCTGTATTCGGGAAACCAATATTAAGTCATGGTAATTAAAAAAGTCATGTAAAATATTTCTTTTATATGGGAAACCAATTTCTCTTTAAACCTAATCGCTCTCGCTCACTGTGACAGTTATTTCAATTTTCCTTTTTTGTGGGAAGCCCTATTCAACAAATAAGTTTGATAAGCAAAGGTTTGATGGGACAACATATGAAAACACTTTAAAAATATTAATTTTGTTATTCCGTATAAAGATGGATCATCCAAGATTTTCTTGCATCGCATCAGCCTCTGAGTCGATTTATCCATGTCTGCCCCTCTGTCTGTCCATGTTTGCAGATTGTACTTTAAAATAAGAATTTTTTTTCAGTTATAGACTTCAAAATTCCAACAATGATTTTTTAAAAGTTTATATAAAAGCAAACAGATTTGAGCAAATTCATGTGCCAAATCAGTTAAAAAGATATTTGCAAAAATGTGACATATTTTATGACCTCCCTAATATAAGTATTTTCGCTTTATGTATGTGTTTTAATGTATAAATGAGTGACATAATGTAATTTGTAGTGAAAGGTATTAAGATTCGGTACATCCTATTATAGCTTTCCTACTCGTTTTACTTAACCTAAAGCATAAATGGGTCACAAGTTTTATACGTTCATTTGCTTAAGTTTTCCAAACATTCAAAAATAGTCCTATTTGTAATAAAACTTTTTCTTTAAATCAAATTTAGTGATTTGGACTATATATACATATATGAGACAGATTTTCAATATTTTTGGTATCAAATGCTTCTAAGAAATTCTAAAAATAAGAATTCAAAAAATGTTTTGCATGAAGAGCATTGAGAAGTTGGATCTAGAGGAGCGTTTAATTTATTTCAGTAGAAAATAGAAATTAAGAAATATAAAGCTTATTTTTTTATCTTACGTACCATAGTTAGACCTGTTTTAAGCCATTTTAGGAAATAACTCTAATTTCTAAAAAACCAAAACTTTAAGTCAGATTCTAATTCTTAAAAATCGAGTAAGAAATCGATACTTTTTTTAATGAAGTAAATAAAAAATAATAAATAAAATTTTTAATTTTGAAAAAAAGTGGTCATCTGGTAATAACATCATGTTAAAAGAACCGATGAAAAATTTTTTTGGAAAAGTGTTAAAATTAAAAGTTAAGTTTTTAAAATTCATAAAATTTATTCATTTTTCTAATTAAAAGTATGGCTCCTCCAAAAACTTTTGAGAACTCCCTCCTGTAGATAATATAAAACTGGGTAGTTGTTTTCAAAAAAATTAAACCAAAGTGAAAAAAAATCAAACTAAAAACACAAATTACAAAAAAATATAACAAGTAATAAAAAAATCACAACAAAACACAAATTTCGTAACACTCTATAACCGTTAACATACATTTTTTAAATAAACGAACAAAAAAATATGGTTAAATACAGAAATAATAAAAAAACAAAAATACAAGAGTCATTAAAAGAAACCATCAGCCTAAAATACTCGTATCTACTTTAAACTTCAGTTAAATTAACTAAAATTTAAACTAAATTTAAGCTAATGAGGGTACAAACACCAACATTTACATTCATAACTAAAGAAAACAAAAACAAGTAAAAATGGATTATACGGCTTTGCCGAATCTTCAGAACCCTCCACCGGAAAAGCGAGTAAAGTAAATATGTTAGGTTTCATACATACACACGCACACATACCCTCACGAACTTATAAAATATATAAAAGTTTTTCTTAAAAATAATACATGAACCGACTCAGATTTTGATTTGATGCATATTATTGCATCAAATCAAAATCTGAGTCATAACATAATGGAGTCAAACATAATGGAATCTGAGGTGATTCCTTCCTGGCTTTTCACACGGAATGACAATGTTAATATACCCTTTTCACCACTTGTTTTGGTGGAGGGTACAAAAGCACAAATGAAAAACATATGAGAAGGAATGAATTAATTTTTTTGTAACAAATTTAGTCCAAACTACTAATGAGTATTTATGAGTAGTATCATTCCGTCTGTCCATCCATCTGCTTAATAGTACTATTAGTGTTATTTTGGTTGGTTTTTCGTTAAGAGTTGTAAAAGAAACCCCATTTTAATATCATTATTAAGATTTTGAAATTACTTTTTTAACACTAATTATCTATGAGTCTATCTGTCCGTGTCTCTCTGTCTGTTTAACTATATGATTGTAAATAATAAATACTATATTATGATTGTTAAATGATTTTATACGTGTTACCTTTTAATCATGATAATCATAATAATGATGATGACTCACATTATTGTATGAAAAATAGAAGGAAATACAAATCTAGAAATCTTATATTCAATTTATTAATCAGTTTTGAAGTGCATTTTAACACAATTTATTACTTAATTATTAAACATATATAATTTACATTTAGTCAATAATATAACAATAACAATCGTGCAAAGAATCAAATTACAAAATTCTTATTAACTTAATTAATCATTTATAATTCAATCGCTTTATTTGTGAGTAATAATTCATTCATTGTTTACAAATAATTATAAAAAAGAGTACATTAAAGACGTGAAAATTCAATTTGATATATAATTAAAAATATTTTGACTTGTTAGGAGGATTTTGGTTTTCTACTCAATAACTTTAATATACTTTTTTAATCAAAACTAAAAATTATTCTTCTTATTACTTTTGCATCGTTTTATATCGATTTTTGTGAAGCTAAATTCGAGCTATATATCGGGCCTTTTAAAAAATTCCAGTAATTTAAAGTATTGTTTTAATCTTTCTGTGCCGATTTAATGTTAAACGCAATTTTGAAAACACTCTATTTGAAGATTTCAATTTGATAATGGATCCATTATTATTTCCCATGCAAATGTTTCCTCAGAATGCAATTTGGATAAAATATTTTAGTGCTTTTAAACTATATTTAAAATCTTAAGAAGATTGGTCTATAATTTCTAAAAGTTTTCTATAAGCCCACATCCGAATACCACCTATTAATGTATAAATCTCGCACATACAATAGGGATTCTATTCACAAAAGTCCTAAATATATATAACACGCAATTCAAAGATCCTAATTTATTCGCCCGATTTTACGGGGATCGAACAAAATTCTTTCATTGCTCCCATACGAGACTCATTTCAGATTATCGCATTAAACTGTCTACATGTGAAAAGTACATAAATTCAAATACAAATAGATGATCAAAATTTTACGATGGTCGATCCAAAATTTCGGATAATTTCATTAAAATTATCTAAAAAAAAGAAATGATTTAAATAACAAATCTGGTTAATCCGATATTCTCTTAAACAGAGGAAAACATAGGGAAATCATTTTTATATTCTGTTAGAAAATGACATTTGACGGTAAAACTGTGGTTGTGACAAAAACGTAACTGTGCCAAATTTATAACTATAATATGTTTGCAGCACAACCATACATTTGTGATGATGAAAAATCAAAAATTGTGAACTATTTTATTTCAAAGCGATTTTTTGATTTAAGCTAATTATTGTAAATGAAGCTAAATTTTTATTTCTATAATAAACGCCAAATATGTGCATAAATATTGTGGATTTTTCGTTAAAAGACAAAGTTTACAAAGCTTTCGAAATACAAAATAAAACGGTTTCTTAAGCCCAAAGAAAAATAAAAAAATCTTAAAAATACAAACAAAAAAAACTTCAATAAAAACAAAAGCATGAACACAGATCAACAGAATAGAGCATTATATAGGAAATTGCTCAAATCTACTCTACCTACTAGACAAAAGAGAATATTTAAAGGAATTAAATCATGATCAAATATTTTATTTAATTCCACTTGAAATCAATGTGTTATTTCAAAGTAAAAAAGTATCTTTGAAATATTTTTCACTGATAAAAGCACTATTCAAAGAATTTATGATAAAATAAGTCATAAGTTTATTTCGTTTTCATAAGTTCTTTTATCTAAACACTTATAGTTCACACAGTACTTCGTTAGCGCCATACTTAAATATAAAGATTATTATGTAAAATTCAAATAGTACTCCATCACATCCACAGGGTGGTATATAAATTTTGTTCAGGTTTTTAGGTTGGTTATGTCGTAGAAATAAAGAAGAACAAATGGAAATTTTACCCACACGTGGGCATATTCCTATAAATGCACATAACTTTTTTCTTTTAAAAAATTTAAAAATAAACAAGAAAAACAAGAAGTTAACTGCTATTTTTAAAGGTATTTTCTTACAAACACACCCATAAAAAAATAAATTTTTTGGAGCTATCAAAAATTAATGATCGACTCTCGTATAAATATATTTTCTAATTTGTGCGCAAGAGCGCAGTATATTATGGTACCAGTATATATGTATGATTTGTGCTATTTAAAAGTACTTCCTCTAGGGGGATAATATGAAATTATGTACCGACCATCGTAAAATTTCCTAGATCAATTTTTGCTTATATTTATCTTAATTTGACCAATTCTTTTCACAATATTTAAATGTGTTTAAAGTGTTATCTTTAAGGGGTGTTAAATGAAATCTATAAGAAATAATGGACCGAACGTGGATTTCAATAGTCATCGTCCTTGGGCCAAAATTATGACACAAGACGTGGTATTTGAAGCGAACGGAGTACTTAAAATTGGTGGTAGCAAGATTTTTTCTGTGCGTTACAAACTTGAGCACAAACGCATTATACCCCAACTACCCATGGTTGTGTAGGGTATAAATAGGGGAAATATAGAAATATTCATCAGTGTATATATAAAAGATTTGACTCTTTTAAAGTTCTTTACCCCAAAACGAATAAGTATCAAAAATAAATATGCAGTTAAAATACAAATAAACGATGCCAAAAAACAACTACAAAGAAACAAATAAAGCAGACAACACTATTTTAAAGAAGGTTATGTAAAATGTCAGACAGTTAAGAATCTAACGGCTTCAAAATGAAATAAAAAAACCCAAAAAAGTGACTTCTATTAAAGGTATTGTTTTGTCAAAAGTTGAAAAAAGCTTTATTTCAGAAAAGATACAAAAAACTAAATAAGTGTAATAACCAACAAATGTATCTACTGTTAAACATTAGAAGCAATAAAAAGTGTAGATACAAATAGTTAAAAAGAACATAAACCAGAAATCAAGAAAAATGTTAAAAGGGATCCAAAGAAAATATAGAAAAAGAAGATTAAAGTTGAACCAAATTAAACAAAACAAAAAAATAGGAAAATAGTTCAGAAAAAATAAGTGTTTTTTTCTCTCGTTTATCAAACAAAAATTTAAAATGTTATGGTTATTAACAAAAAATATGTTAAGTTATTATTATTTTTTTACTGTTGTTATTTTTTAATATTTAATTTAGGTTTATAACTCATAACACTTTTTTTCAACAATTTTTTATACCCGTTTGACCACAAACCTACAAATAAAGAAAGAAAAACAAGAAGTCTTTTTTTATATAGATCTTTAAAGAAAGATCAAAAGTTGACATATAAAATACGAGTTCATCTATCAACAACAATATTACCTAATTGTTTAATTGGTTTAATTCACCGAAAAGAAAATATCATTTTTTTATGATGGACAATATTTCATCATCGTCATTATCTGTTATATTGTCATCTTCATCAAAATCTTTTAATTTTTGGAATTTTACTAATAAAATGGGTAATAATATTAAAAATATAACTGTCGCACAGTGTTTCAAATAAAAAAGTGATGGTAGAAGTTTAGTCGAGTATAAGTTTTGAGCCTGGAGTTTGTGGACCTAACAGTCAAAAAAGTTTAAAAAATTAAAACGATCCAGATTGCTTATATTTGAACCGATTTTTTTATATTAGTTTATTTTGCTAGTAAATATCTACAAAACATCTATCTCTTATATTCAAAAGTTAAATACTTTATTTTTTGACCGATCTTGGTAAAGTTTTTATGCTAATGACAAAACTTTGCAAAGAAAACATTTTGAAAATATCTTCATGAAATTAAAATTTATATGGTTATAAATTAGAATTGAATTTTAAAATTAAATTTGAAGTTTCAAAAAACGTCGCCAAAAAATTAGTTACACTCTTTTTGAGTTATAAAACGATTTCTTACATAACTTATACCATATTTATAATTTTCTTAAAGGTTGCTTTATAAGCTTTAATATAATGCAAAAAAGTATGAAAAACTTAAATTTTGGGAGAACAAGAGTTTTCAAATTCAGCCAATTTTTTTAAAATCTTAAATCGCAAAAGCTGGAATCATAAAATACTTATGTTTTCTTCAAAACTTTATATATAAATTTTTGCTCCCAAATGTCACTATGTGAAATTTCATTAAAATCGGACTAGCCGGAAGGAAGTTAAAGAATTATTTCCAATTCATTTTTTATTTGAAACACTGTTTGTCGGCACTACATTTTTTATATTTATTTATATGTTTATTTCTTTTGTCCACAAAAAATATTATTTAAATTACCGAGAAAGATAATGTATCTTTTATGTTCATAAAAAGTATCTGCATGAAAAGATTCACAATTATTTCATTTTGTTATTATCCTCCGTCAGTTATTGTAATAATAATTTAACTGTCAAGATTTTTCGGCAAATATTAAGTAACTTTATGGATATTTTTATATTTGTTATGAAAAATGTTTCTTGTCATATGTTTCTTTGAAGGAAGGAGATAGAAAAAATTTCAATATATCTCAAATTAAATAATTATGGAACTTTCTGTTCTATCCAATACTTATGAAATATGTGGAAGTATTGTGATCTTGTATTCATATTTAGGAATTTCTAAATTTAGATTTTCATTGAATTTTTGTAACTTAAACTCAATCTTTTGCTCAAATTTAAAATTAAAATTTCAATCTTTTTCATGTTTTATATTAAAAATTAAATTTTTTACTAAAAATTTTTGTAGAAATATGACATTTATATATATTGGAATTTTCACCAAAAATTGATATTTAAATTTAATTTTCAAATAAATTTAAATTAAACTAAAACGTCGGATTTTAATTAGAATTTAAATTTAAATCTAAAAATTCAACCTCTGATAAAAAATCGAATATTCATTAAAATTTTAAATTTTCACAAAATATTAAAATCTTAACTAAATTTTCAGTAAAAAATTTAAATTTTCGCAAAAAATTTAAATTATCACTAAATATTTCTATAACTTGTTGACATAATTTCATACTTCATTATATCTATACTCTTGATTTTTATAAAAATCGGTTTTAGTGTTACAACTGAAAGGTATTAAAAATAATCTATTAGGCTCTCTTTCTTCCAGGAGTTGTCCAGATTTTAAAAATATATTTAAATTTATATAATAAGTCACAAATTGCTTTCTTTAAAAATTATATCTTAACTTAATCTTAATAAAATAGATAATATAAATAAACAAATACAAACAAATTCTCGTCAATGTTTTAAATTATTTATTTTTTGTTAAAATATGCATTTTATGCTATTATATGCATTTAAGGTTAAAATAAGCATTTATGATTAAATTATGCCTTTTATACTAAAATATCCATTTTTAACTTAAATATGTTTATTATGGTTTAACATGTTTAAAGTATTAAAATGTGTTTCTTCACCAATTAATGTTATATTTCTATTCTGTTACCAAAAATATGTTTTTTCATATTAATGAGGTATAGGAAAAATCCCAAACAATTTTTTTTTTTGTTTTGAAAATTTGTCAGATTATATCTTAATACATAAAAAACAAGTTTTACATAATCCATAAGAGCTGAATTACATAACAACTATTTTATAATTAATGAATATTTGATTTTAATAAATCATTTAATAAAATCTTTAATATATTTAAAGACATAAAATATAATTTTAATATAAAACCTTTTTTATACCCTCCACCATTACAAGTGGTGAAGAAGGTATATTAACATTGTTACTGCGTGTGTAACGTTAATTAGGAATCATCTTAGACCCCATAGTGTATATATATTCTTGTATCAAATCGAGATCTGAGTCTGATTTAACAATAGTTATCAGATGTAAATCAATTTTGGCCTGAGTATTTACAAAAAGAGATCAGTATATTAAAAGATATAGACCGATATCTGAGGTAACCTGAAGTTCAAGCAAAAATACTTCGTAAAATTGTTAATTAAAATTCGACAAATTAGTTTAAATTTTGCCATAATATTGAGTTACATTTATTTCATTTTCATTCCAAAAATGATCAAAATAAAATATATTGTGTACGTTTGTGAGTGCTAATGTAGGAAACATAACGTATTTACTTCACTCGCATTTGTGGTGGACAGTATTAAATCATCGGCATAGCCGAATAATACATTCTTACTTGTTTTTTTATTTTTATAGTTTTTTTTTTGTGGTAAATATAAAATTTGATTAAACTAGGCCAAAAAATAAGTTTATAACAAACTTGTCTTAAGTAGTTTTAAAAAAACTCTTTTTTTATACTTTTTACTATATTTCGAAATTTCTTTTAATTTGGGTTGTTTGACTTTTTTTCAAAAAACACTTTTTTATAAACCATGTCAATTAAAGAAAATTATGAAATTTTCGAAAAAATGGAAAGTAAATTCATTATAAAAAATTACGCATACAAATTTTTTCTAATAATTTGTTATTTTTTCATATGGTTGATGACAACTAATAATAAATAATTACATGACATGCGACTTGAATATGCTTTTGTTTGTATATGTAAATATTTTTATAAGAAATTTTAAAATAAATGTTTATAGCGCCCCTCCCCCACCATCTAATTTAAACTATCACTTGTTGCATGACAAAATAACAACAATAGCAGCAACAACAAACAAACAACAAATAATAATACAACGTCTGAAGAGTGAGATTGAAAAAATCTTTAAATACATATACATATATAGAGTTAATCTATAGAGTTAATCACTAGTGATGAAATTTAAAACCTTTCTCTGAAACCCATCTATTCCATTTTTATATTGCTTTCTGTCATTTTGCTCGAACGGGCATTCCATCCTGTCAGAATATACTTTTCAACATTATTGTATTATAATTAAAAAATGAATTAAATTACATTAAAAGCAAAAAAAATCGCTGTTCGAAACTTAAGCAAATTTTAACATTTCGTATGATATCTTCTGTTTCTTATTACCTGTGCACCTTTCGGAAACATTAGATTGGTTAGAATAGATGTAAGCATCACTTTCCTCTCTGATTTTAGGCAGTTTATCAGATCCAGATTATTTCTGAATCGTTGTATTTCAAGGAAAAGCACATTTTTTAATAACTCGAAACCTGATTTTCTGAAATTTTCGAATTTAGAATCCAATATTTGACTTTATTCAGCAAAAATATTTTTTAAAATTAGTTTTAACTTTTTATTCCAAATAGCCCGAGCAATGAGCTAAATGGACCGCTCTTTTTTAACTTTAGAGACATCATGTAAACCATTCCTTTAAACTGAACCAATCTTTCTATTAAGGTACAAGTTCTCCCGGTGGTGTTTAATAACATGGGATACAATTTTGTTGAAAATATTTCATTATTTTAGTACTTACTTTCTTCTAATCACTCTTTTTAATCCGATTAATAATATTTATTTGACATTAAACATAAAAACTGACACGATTTACAAATGTAACTTGATAAAAAAAAAAATCAAGGTTAAAAACTTGAATAAAAAACGTGTGTTAAGAATTTTTCGATATCACTCCTCATATGTGAGAGCAAAATGTAACAAACACTTAAAAAGTTGTTAAACATTTTAAAGAAAATATTTAATTTATGGTTTCAACGATTTAATAGACTAAAAATTAAAAAAAATAAAAATCGAAATCAAACAACAACAACTTTATATTTAAACTTAACTTGAAAATTATTTAAACGATTTTTAAACATATTTTTATATTTGTTATATTTTTGTTCTGAAATATGTTTGTTAATTTGTTTCAATGATCTGTACAGCTGAAAAATAGTTTTAATATCATTAGTTTAGGCCTAGAAATGTTATTGAATCTAAATTGCCTTCAAATGTTTTTTTTTCTAAAACAAGACTACTTTTTTTGTTTATTTATCAAACAATATCAAGGTTTATTGGAAATTATTTAAATGTTTAAAAAGAAATAATTTGAGTTTTATACAATTTATTATTTTAACTAATTATTATAAAAGTAAATTTTCAACTAAGTTTTTATTTTTAAACAAGTCTTGTATTTAAATTAAATTATTCAGATTTTGAAGGTTTTTTGAGATCATGTAAATTATATCCAGAGTTCACAAGATTTAATATTGAATATATTTTATTGATATTAATAAAAGTTGTTGACAGATTTTGATTTAACGGATCTTCATAATAGATAAATCTTAAAGACTTTTAATATTGAAAATATTATTATTAAGCGTCAGAGATTTGCAGTATTATAAATACCGTTTGTATCACACCTCTGAGCCCTATCCAAATTTGCCTAGTCTTTAATATTTTGTATTAAGACGTTAACTATGTGTCAAATTTAAAGAAATAAGCTTTGCAGTTTTTAAATTTAATATAAGAATATATAAATATACTTAATGAGGCCCTAAAAACGAGATGACAATGTTAACATTCCCTTTCAACTCTCCAACTCCAACACATTCTTATTCGTCTTCATTGTTTTTTTCGAAATTTAGGAGAGCAAAAAAATCATAATTGAAAAAAAATTGTTCTCCAATTAGGAATTATTTAATGTTCAAAAAGGGGCAAAATTGATCTGACATTGCTGAACAGATCAAAAATAGCTCTTTATATTTTATTTTATAAATTTTGTTATCGATTTTAATTTATTAGTACATCTTATAATAATGAATTCATATACCTACCAACATTTTTTTAATTTTTTATCTGGCTTCACTGATCGGAAGTGTCAAAATTGTTTAGTTATATATTTTTATAAAGTTGTTCTCCTTTCCAGCAATAGTAATAATCCAATTTTGGGGAGGAAATTGTGGACGGATTTTTTAAGTCCATATAATCTAACTATAACAAATGTGTTTTAAATTTTTAAAATTGGATTTAGATACGATCTTTTGCTAGATTATGAACGACCTGGTTTACATTTTAAAAATATATATTAATAGAATTAAAAAATATATTTTTACACTTCTGATCTTAAAAGAAAGCTTTGAGGTACATCATTTGCCTAGCGACTAGGTGAAATAATGCACCTAAGATAGTAAATTTTAATAGTCTTTAACCTTGTTTCAATACATTTTCAACTTATCAAACGGGTCAACATAGATTCAATTGTACCAATTTAATAAAAGAAATTCTATCGATATAATAAAAAGGTAAAGTTGCATGGCATTATAAAATACCATAAAAAGCAGAATGCCACGCCTTCAATTATAAAAATATTAATCTTATATTTTGCCTTTTTTTCTTCAATAGATTACTATCGGTTGACATTAAACTTTTAAAATCGAGTTGGACAAAAATAGGTTTGTGGCTGATCAAATCCATCTTAATATAAGAACAGCTCAGAGCCGATCTTACGGGACCGTTTATTTAAATGGTTTTAGTACACAAAAATATAAAAATACAATATCTCAAAAAGTTGATTATTGTAATTGATATTAATTCAAATATTCTATATTTCAATTCCAACCCTTTTTAATTCTTTTTGTTTCCCTTTTTCCAATAACCATTTATTTGTTACAATTTCCTTTCTGTTTGCTTTTTTTCTTTATTCATAATATTTGATTAATTTTTCACGTAACTCCATTTGTTTAATTCCATTAATTAGTTGTCACAATATAAACCTCATATATTTTATGAAAAAAAAGTGAGCCTTCATCTCGTATTCAATAAACATTCTGTGTAAAACAACTCCATAAACATTATTATAAATCATGTCATACATGATTTTTTATTTATTTATTTTTATTTTATTTAACCATCATTAACGTCTATTACAATCGTCTATGGACGATGGTTTGGTTTTTGGTTGATGATGAACAAAAATAAAAATCTTTTATTTCCATGTTTTTCATATAAAATTTAATGTAAATTAGTTAAATCAACGAAGCGTTTGTTTAACATCCTCCCCTACATTATGTTATTATGATTATTTGTTAAAAAGAAAACACAAAAAAATGACAACAAAAACAAAAAATAGAAAAATTTTTTACCAAAAAAAGTAACAATATTTTCAATTGTTATTAAACTTTGCCTATAACATTTTATTTATATTTAGACACATACATATATGAAAGTAATTTTCATACATTCATAAGTTATATACATACACAAGTACAGCTGCAATGTACAGTGGTTATGAAAATATATTATTTTCATTTAATTTTTTATCAAGATAAACTATTGAAAAATTTATTTTGGATTTGGGCAAAATGTTTGACTTTTTGTTCTCTATTGTAGTAGGACCAAAAAATCTTAGAACTTATTTTCCCTCTTAACTGTTTTTGTTTTTTATTTATATATCATTTTCTAACATTCATATCGATTTTGTGGATTTGACCAAAAAGCGTGAAAAAAAGACGTTGGAAAACAATTTCCAATCAAATTAAAAAAGATTGAAAATTTATCAAAAATTAAAATTTGTATACCTTGTCAACCAATATCAGCATTAAGATCCATAAGTTAAAAAATTGATGACCCAATTCTAATAGAATTTCGTTTTATGATTTAATTCTGCAAACTTAAATGGGCAAAATAATGTCATTAAACCAATATTTTATTTTTGTGGCAATTAGTGTAATTTTCCGAAATGGAGCTTATATGATAGTTAAAAATTTAGTCCGATCCTCGTAAATATTGGAAAAGTGATATATGCTTACTAAAATCCAATTTGAAGCAAAAATTATCATAATTTCACATTTTATAGTGATTTATTCAATTTTAAAGTAGTTTTTTTAAAGAGCTTTTGGTAAAGGAAATTAAAGGAAAGGAACTTATAAAACGATCTTCTCACAATTTAAAACCCCGTTTTAATAACTCAAAACTTATTTATGCTGAGTTTATTTAAAATAGATCTATATGTTTAAAACTTTTCTTAGATTAAACTTTAATTCCGAGAAAAAATTTGTATGGGATTCAGATCAAAAAGTATGCTGTACAGGAAATGTAAAGTCTTTTGGGATTCAGATCAAAAAGTATGCTGTACAGGAAATGTGAAGTCGTTTGCAAATAAGTGTGCTATGTGGAAGAAATACAGACGTTTGCTGGTCCATAATACCACGAATGTTTACAAAGTGTGTTGTGCAGTAAAAGTACGGACGTTTACAAAATAGTAGTAAGTGCCGCAAAAATAGGAATGTTTGCAAGAAATGTACTGCACGATGCCAATATGGTTTGCAAAAAAGTGTGCTGTGTGGATAAAATACGGACGTTTGCAAAAAAGTGTGCTGTGTAAAGAAAATACAGATGTTTGCAAAAAAGTGTGCTGTGCATAAAAAATACGGGCGTTTGCAAAAAAGTGTGCTGTGCGGAAAAAAATGTGATTTATCGAAGAATTATTAACGTTTTTAACAAAGTGTTCTGTGGAGAGAAAATACTGACACTTGCAAAAAACGTGCAGTACCGAGATGATACAGTGTGCTGTGGCCAAAAAATAGTCATTTGCAAAAAAATTTGTATTGCGAAAAAAGATGCAAAAATCGTGTTTTGCAAAGAAAACATAAAAAATATCAGCGTTGATAAAAAGTATGCTCTGCATAGTAAATAAGGACGTTTTGCAAAAAAGAATGCAGTGCCGAGATACTACGAACGTTGAAATACACAAAAATCTTATGTCAACAATACGGACATTTGCATAAAAATATATTGTGCCAATAAAATACAGAATATAATGTGCCGAGAAAATACTGTCGTTTGAAAAAAGTGTCTCGTCTAGGAAAAGGTCCACAATTTTTAAGGAAATGGTTAGAAACTTGAAAAAATTATATTTTTCTGTCAAAATACATTAACCGATTAAAAAAAAAGAAGATATAAAAAATAGACCTCACTCCTTATGTTGTTTAATTTCAGAGTGTAGATGGTATCAAGGCTATTGACTATAGGTTATAGTTTAATTTAAGCGATTCCTAACTATTGAGTTGTTATATACGTAAAGCTTATTTCAGTCTCACTCTTAATTTTAAAGTGGGTTTATAAAAAATTCTAATTTTTATCACTTTTATATAACATCTTTATTTCTAAAAATGAATAAAAAATCTCTCTCTGAAGTTTAGATTTGGAATATTAAATAATTAAGTTTGAATAAATTTGATATCCAAAAATGTAAAAAGACATTAAAATATTTGCCTACATAAAAAACCACTGTGTATTAATTTCTTTTTTAGCGCACCTTGATTTGACATTTTAGTCTGTTTTACTCTTTTTATGAAATAAAAATATATTTATATAGAAAATAATCTTTATGGTTTTCAAGTTGGGCAAGCGTAACGAAAAAGAAAGTGAAATTCAAATATCAAAAAAGACAAAAAAAAAATTGAGAAAAATTATTCATATGTATTTATGTATGTACGTACATGAGTAAATAAGTGTGTTTGTTGATTTGGTGTTGTTTTATCTTTTTCATATGTATCTATGCACATTTATAAAACATTTCCAATTTTGTTTAATTTAAATTTTGATTTGTATGCATTCAGCAACAGTAAGTGACTGCGTTAGCAGCGCAATTAAACGTCATACAACCAACCCAACCATCCATCCATACATCTATCCATCCAGTCCACAGTTATAAATTTTTAACTAAAACTAAATAAAGTTGACAAACCGCCAGTCACGTTTATAGTCCACAAATGTATATTATACACATAACACACATTCATAATAAGAGAGTGTAAATATTGTTTGTTTGTATGTATTTTTGAGGCTTTTAAATTTCTTTAACAACAAAATGGGTAAAAATTAATTGAAGTAAATGAATTTGAAATTAAAATGGATCGTTAATAATATGTTTTTCAGGTGCTTCATTATTATTATTACTATTACTACAACAAAGACTTACAACTAACTACTATTACTTTGCTTAACTTGATTTTTAATATTTTATCGTTAGATAACTAGTTTGCCTAAGACCCAAAGGCACCTTGTACTATAATTTATGGATTATGGCTGCCAACTAGGTTTTTAGTTTTCTGTAATGTTTGTTTTTTTATTTTTCACTTTACTTTTTCCTACATTTGACGATTATTGATCACTTATTTCAAAATGAGAAGAGGGGGTCATATAATGCAATGCCTTGAGCTTATTGTAACGCACTTTGTCAGAAAAAATAATTTCTTTTCTGACTCTTTTTTTTAATCCGAAAATGTGCGAACACGAATTTGAGTAAATACTTGATGGTCTTATTTTGTTCTTATGATATCATATTTTGGTAAATTGCTTTTTCATACGAATATTTTGAGAAAACGTTTTAAAATTTCATTAATTTCGTATGATAATATTTTATCAAAGGCTGCAAAAATTATTGTTTTAGCAAATATCTGCCCTTTTTTAAACGTAGTTTGAAAAATTAACTGGTCCATAAATTTTAGCCGCTAACTATGACAATAATGGAAACGTACTTTGTGATAGTACTTATGTCAATTGAAACGTGTAAGCATGTAAGAATTAAGAATTTAAACTGTAACTTTGTAATTTGGTACATCTGTTGAATAGTAAAAATAAAGTCTCATCAGTTTTAGAGAATTAAAAACGAAAATAAAACTATTTCTAATAATTTGGTATAGCAAACAAATTAATGTATTGCAAAAAAGTGTGCTGTACCGTTAAAATATGGACGTTTGCAAAAAAGTGTACTGAGCTGATAAAAAATTTCGAGAAAATACTGCCGTTTTTAAAAATGTGTCCTATGTAAAAAGTCAGCATTTGCAGAGAAAATATGGATGTTTAAAAAATACATGAAATGGAGAAAAAAGCATACCGTATCAAGAAAATAAGGACGGGTGCAAAAAAGTGTGCTATGACGGAAAAATCAGTTATTTGCAAAAAAAAAAAAAAAAAAAAAAATCAAGAGTGCTGTGTCAATTTAATACACGAAGTGTGTGGTTGCACGAAAAAATATGTTAATAATACGGACGTTTGCAAAAAGTTATTCTGTGCTAAGAAATATGCTTTGCAGGAAAATCATTAAAATTGTGTTGTGCGGGAAAGATATGGAATTTTTCAAAAAGTATCCTGTGGTGAGAAAATACGATCGTTGCAAATATGTAATTTTTGGTTACTAATAATGTTAATGCCCTTCGCCGCCATTAGTGGTTGTTGTATTAATTGAATTAGTAATGGGCAGAAGTAGTTTGCTGGCTGTAGAATTGTTGATGATTGGCCCATTATTTCATCTAGCCCCCATACAATTATTCTTCTCATAAAAGTCGTTCATATATAAAGATTCAAATAAAATTTGTTAGGTATAAGTCTTATGATATTCTTAAACAATGTGGTATATTATTCGTGGATAAGTTCATTATTTCTCCCACACAAGCCTCCATCCGAATGTCAATTTGAAGGACATAAATGTGTTGGTATTAAAATAATATTAAGTCAAATTTACACAGATATGATTGAAAATCTATGTACGTACATTTTAGAGGGTCCATAGATTATTCTAGCTCTCGTTTGATCCCACTTAGAAAATCCTTTCCAAAACGTATAAATTTCACACTAATATTATTGTCATGATAATTTACTGCATTAAAGAGCAAAACAAATTTGGAAATTAAATTAGAATATTTTGATTGGTTGAAAGCTAAAAAAATTTGATGAAAATTTATGTTTTTTTTTAATTTGATAAATATCAAGTTAACTGAAATCTCTCCTTTAAGTGTGTCAATCACTTAAGAACTGTTTTCTGAATTCATTTAACAATGCATTTTCCATTTTCCATTAGTCCATTGTGAACACTCTACAGTTTGCAATTTTTAATACCAATTCCTTAGTTGAATCTGTTGTAAGCTTCTTATAGCCCTTATACACTTCCAGAAATCACTTGAGAACATTTCGAATCATTTAGAATCGTGATAATGTTTGCTTAGCTGATCTTGACAAACTATAAATTTCTTACATGTTGTAGTATCAAATCAGTAATAAAGAACTTACTGACTTAACGGTTTACTTTCCATTAGAAATTAGAGATTTTAGGATATATTTTTAAATCCCTCAATTCCTTTTTATAAAATAATAAAAACAGAAAGAACATGAAGTGAATTTAACGTTGAACGTAGTTGATTCGAAACGTTTTTACGTTTGTGGTGAAGTAATATTGTACATATTAGAATCTTTCGATGTTAATATATAAATTTATACAAAAATTAATTTTAAATAGTAAAATTTATTGTGAAGAATTGTTAAATTAACATTTTTTTATCTATGAATCAAAATCATAAAAAATCTGAAAAAGTTAAATTATTTTTATTTTAATTGATTTTACATTCATTTTTTTATGGATTATTAATTTTGGACTCATTACTGACACATGTTCAATGAGATCATAAAAAATGTTTTTATTTCCGATATAATTTAAGAGTTTATTTCATTTCATAAACAGTTTTTTTATCCATCATTTAAATGAATGAAAAAATGCAATTTTCTATTAATAAAACAAAAAGAAGTTTAATAATTTATTTATTATTTTCCTTTCTTTATGTTACTTTAATACTTTGTTTTTATTTAAACATTTGTTTTTAAAAATTTTTCCAATAATTAACTGTTTTTGCTGTTAAAACATTAACAGTCAGCTGCTGTTGGTGGTGCTTGCTGCTGCTAACAGCTATTAGCGTTTTTACTCATAAACATTGTTGATCGCTGTTGCACATGCGCTCTGAGTTTTTTTTTTTTTTGTAAACCAGTTGAACTGCATTTTTATTTTAAAATTCTCCTTATTAAAGCAAATGAAAATATTTTATAAATATCGTTATTTTTTATTACAATTTTTTTCTTAAATTCATTTAGTGTTATTTTTATACCCTCCATTACCATAAGCAGTGAAGAGGGTATATTTACTTTATCATTCCGAGTGCAACGATAATAAGGAAACATCTTAAACCCTATAATGTATATGTATTCTTGCAATGTATATATATTCTTGTTCACAATAATTGACAGAGCTCAATGAAATCAGGCCTGAGTATTTGTTATAGTCCTGAGAGGATTCTTAAAATCAGTTCAATTTATAAAATATATAGATCGATATCTGATGCAACCTCTAAGTTAAAGTGAAGAACTTTCGTAAAATTTTCTATTATAAATCGACAAATTAGAATGAAATTTTGCCATAATTATAAAAATCGGTATAGTAGAACCGATTTGTTATATATATAAAAAACATTTATATGTTGCATACATTTGTAAGTGTATGTGAGCGTGTGTATGTAGGAAATATAACGTATTTACATCACACGCATTTGTGGTGGAGGGTAGAGAATATTCGACACAGCATTCTTATTTGTAACTTTTATTTGTTTAATATTATTTTCTCAATGTTTACTTTTATATTTCCACATTTTACTTTAATTGGTTTTGTAGTTTTAATTTAAATGTTATTTACGTTGAAACATTTAAATGTTTAACAAATAACGATCTTTGAAACGACAACGATAATCTCACATTAAATATTTGAAATCTTGAAATTAAATTGAAAAAATAAAATGTTTTTTATTTTTAATGGTTTCAAGTTCCTCAATTTTACTCATATTATTTAACAATAAAACGCCCACTAATGCTTTTTATGCTCATAAAAATAAAATAACGAATTTTTCAAATGTTCATTGGCTTTAAAGACGTGTGATTGAAATGAAGGAAAATTATATTTGTAATTATGTTTTTTTTCAGAAGTGAAAAAATCCCCGTGGAGCTAATTTCAGTTCCTGCATTTAAATGAAAGTTATTGAACTTGAAAAATTTATTTGATATCAAAAATTTTTTTCATTAAACAAAAACTTTTACATTCAAAAATTATAAATTTCTTAACAAAAATTGATTTTTATAAATTTTTTTTATTTTTACTAGCATTTTTATTGCACTAAAAATTTTAAATATTAAAAAAATAAATATTTTAATAAAATTTTCGGAATTTTATATTAATCTAGCAGACCCGGCAAACTTCGTTTTGCCAAAACAAATGTTTAAGGGCGCTTAGCAAACATAAGTGTTGTATTATCATACAATTTAAACAGATTATTGGTAATTTAAATTAGCTTTTTTGGTTACCTATCCCTAATCCTATATTTTTCGGTGATGGTGATGGTGATGGTGATGGATAGCATAATTGCTGCAAAAACTCGTTGTTATAACTCTTTAGATATTCCATAATCAATATTTGCTTTGTCTGGGGGATACCCCTCACCCAGGCCTTATCCGTTTAAATTTTTGTCAAGTAAAAAAGTTCCTTAAGGAAGGTAGTTGGAGCCAAAAATCAATATTATCTTTGTGAAGGGAATACCTCTCCTATGGTGCTATCCATCGCATGTTTTGTAAAAAAACAGTTCTTTGAGGATTTCGTTGGTACCAAATTTTAGCACTTTCGCTGTTAAAGTTCTTTAGATATTCGATAATCAATATTTGTTTTGTATAGGCGGTTCTTCTCCCCCTGGTCCTATCGGAACTTTTTAAGCCTGTATTATTTTTGGGAATATTGGGATCATTCTGTGAAAATTTCATCAAAACTTGCCTAGCTGTTTTGGAGTCGAAACGTTACATAAATGCATATATACAACACACATACATATGTATGTACACATACATGCTATTTTATCTATATATATAGATTTTAATTTTTTTATTTCAAATCTAAAATATTCCAATATTCTTAATTTTGATCATAATTTATTTAATTAATTTCAATATTTGGAATTTCGCAAATATTGCATTATTCACCTAAAATTTAAAATTTCTCAAAATTTAAGAGGTGTCACTGAAAAGTTTTTTTTATTAAAAATTCAAATTTTCACCACTATTAGAATTTTTTTTGT
Source organism: Cochliomyia hominivorax (assembly GCA_004302925.2). Lineage (NCBI taxonomy): Eukaryota > Metazoa > Arthropoda > Insecta > Diptera > Calliphoridae > Cochliomyia > Cochliomyia hominivorax. Next base: position 103,397,129 of record PYHX02000467.1, read on the forward strand.
TAATTAAAACTGTTATAAGCGATTGAGATATTCACTAAAATTTCATTTTCACCACGTTTGAAATTTTACCAAAATTATTTACGTAAAATTTGAAAATTTTAATTTTCAACAAAATTGTAATTTCACCCAAAATTTTAATTTTAACCCAGAATTTAAATTTTGGTTTGGTGTTTTCTGGTTCCATAAACATACATTCTTAAACATATGTAATATCTTCATAATACTAATTTTTTTAGTTTTTTTTTTATTTTCGGAACTGAGTCAGTATGGGAGCTAGGGAAATTTGTAGACCGATCTTTTTGAAACTTGTCATGTGGACTTGGACTGATACATATTTGGGCCAATTTGTGCGTTTGTGTACCATATTCCGGAAAGAAATTTGTATCAAATCTCAAAATTTTATCAAAATATCCTTAAAATTATGACGTTGAGGTATAGTTAAAGGTGGATGTAACACTAATATAAATAAACACAAACGAATTACCGCAATATCAATTGTTGGTGTAGGCTATAAAAACAATGTAATGAATATTAACTGGTATTTAATTATAATTATTTTTGGTGAAAATCGGATAAAATATATTTTTGGTACAAAGCTGTATGGTTCCATATTTCATTATCTAGAATAAAAGAACTAAAATTCTTGTATGAGATAAATCACCTTATTAAGGAATTTGTGTTATAAAATCTAAAATCTAAAATAAAATATTTGTCTACTCGATTTTGCCATTAAAGACAATTCATTAAATTTACAAAATCATTGATCTTACAACAGAAATCATATGTAACGGTTTAGGGTATTTAAACGAACGATACCGGTAGTTAACCTTGGTTTAACTGAATGATTTTCAGTTCATTTACCCTATTTCGTCTTCTTCTTCTTTGGGTATATTTTTCTTGTACCAAACAACTATTTCTTCATTTAAAAATTGGAAAATTTGTAAAATGATGAAAATTACCAAAAACAATGCAGATATTTTAAAAAAAAAACTAAACCTTTCGCTTTAATTTGCAACAAATTTAAAAGCGATCGCGTGTATAATTCAAGTTAAAACAAAAGGAATCAATTTCATTAAATTTAATATTAAATTGACTTAAAATGGTAAAGAAATGAAAAAAATAAATAAACTATAAACTGCAATTCCATAAAATAAAATAAAAAAAAGTTGGTTGTAGTGAATGCATTTTTTAAAATGAATTTAAAACGACAGATCAAGATATTTGTTCAATCGTCGTCATCATCATCATCATCATCCACATTCACATCATCCGCATTTGTAAGTTTGTCGAGTGTTGCTGCAATAACACAACAACAGCAACAACACATTACATTTACGTTACAGTTTCTTACTATCTGCCTGTCCGACCATCCGTCTCACAGTGTTTCAAATGAAAAATGAAAATTAATTATTCTGTAAATTTCTAATGGCTGGTCCGATTTCAATGAAACTTATATAGTTATAGTAGAAGTGTAGGCGAGTTTAAACGATCCATAAAAACACCGAAAAAAATCAACGTAGTTATGATTTTGCTTTATAGATAAAAAATGTTAATTTAACATTGTTTCACAGTAAATACAGTTTCTTGAGAATATTCTTGACATTTTTCTATTTAAAAGTAATTTAAAAAGTTTATCGTTGTATAATTTTATATATTAATATCGAATGATTTTAATATGTACAATATTATTTCAACACAAACGTAAAAACTTATAATTTAAACTAAATAGAAACAAATTTATTCAATCTCAAATCAACTATGTTCAACATTAATTTTGCTTCATGTGTTAATCTGAACTTATTTTTAAGATTTTTATGTGAATACGTACAAAAATGCTCGTCGTATGGCTTTATATATTCTACTTTTTGTACGATCTTGGCGAAGTTTTTATGAGTTACACTCTTTTTGAGTTATAAAAAAATTACCTATACCGTATTCATACTTTTCTAAAAAATTACTCTATAAACTTTTGTGTAATGCAAAACAGTTTTAAAAACTTAAATTTCGAGGAAACCAGAGTGTCCGAAATTCAAAATTTGAAAATTTTTTCACAACACTTTAATATCTGGCTTGATATCTCAAACTATTAATTTAAAATTTTAAAAAAATTGTGCTTTTACAAAGCTTGATATGTTCTAAATTCTTTAGTAATAAAAATTTTGTTCCCCGTTATCAGTTGGAATGCTACAGTTAAAATTGTAAAAAAACACATTTTTGGAAATTTTTAAAAGTTTTTTTGGGAATTACGGGAGAAAAACAAAATATTAATTGTTTTCAGTTAAGTTTCAACAAATCAATACCTTCATAGCACTTTTTCACAAGAATTGTACAACGAATTTTATTATTAATAAATTTATAAACTTTTGAAAAGAAGACATAATATCCGATACATGAAAGTATAATTTGTCTACCGTCACCTTTTTGTGGGTCAAAATTAATGAAACATATCAGTTCTTAGAGTAGTTCTTTATAAAAACAAAAACTCAATACGTTACCTGTTCATCATGAATAATTAATTTACATTTTTACTATAACTATGTGAAATTTCATCGAAATCAGATCAGCCGTTCAGAAGTTACATGTTTTTTTAATTTCATTTTTCATTTGAAACACTGTGCGTGTGTCTCTCGTCTTTATTATATTTTCGTTTACATATTTTTCTTACAAAGATTTAGAAAGCGCGGGTGTTTTTTTATAAATATTTTCCTTGTATCGCATTTTTTCAGATTGTTGCATTGTATGTTTTTTTGTATATATTTCAGTTTGTCTGTTTGTCTGTCTGTCCATCCTTCCATCAGAGTTTGTTCCCTTCTCTTGAATTAAATTTATAGCATTTTTAGTCGACTTTCTTTCATTTAACTGTCATTTCAATGTTTTGATATTTATGTTTTTTTTTTCAGAAACAAAATTTATCTTGGCGTAGGTTGAAAGGTTGAATTTTTATTTTTTCACAAATGTTTTATTAAATTTGTTGTTGCTAAAGTTTATGAAAATTCAATATGATTTTAGTATTTTTTTTGTGCTTTTTGCTTTTTCATCTTCCCAGTTTACGTAGGAGACCTCTTACTTTGGTGGCATATTTGGATGCTTTTTGTTTGAGTTTGTTTTGTGGTAATAAATTTATTTGATCCAATTTAAAATACTTTCTCTCTTTTGTTTTTGTTTTGTTTTTTTTCATTCTCTCGTCTTCATCTATAATTTTATTGTCGGAATTGCAGATTTCATATTTTAGATTTGTGAAAAATATTCGTGAAAAATGTCTGTAGTCATTTTTGTTAGTTTTTTTTTCTGTAATTTAATTAAAACAAATTAGTTTAAAGTTTAAGTTGAAATTGTGGAGATATAAATCAAATTAGAAGGTTGAAAGTAAAAATATGTTTGTGAAATTGGAGCCATAGACCGTAAATTGTGCTATAATTTTAAACAAAACTAAAGTTCATAAACATGTACTAAGAGAAGGGTAATAATAATGCGAGCGGCTACCGCCCTAAATTAGGTACTCCACCACAAGGGTGCCCTCAAAAGAGGTAGGGAAGGGAGAGTGACAACTCCGTGGTTTTTTTAGTCGAAGAGCAAAGATTCTAGTGAAGTAAATTTTTGTCGTATTGATACTGGTGTTTACGATAATCCCGAGCGCAAAAAGTCATAAATATATTGTGGGGCCAAGTTAAGGCACGCAGAAACCGAATATTCATAACACCAAGGTAATTATTTGTATTCGGTTAAAATCGGTCAATCACTGGAGATGTGTACAGAGAACAACTGATTTGTTTAAAGAGAACAATCGATCGAAGAACCACCAAGATATTTAAACAGACACAAGCCCAGAATCTTTTATTATTACAACAGCTAAAAACCATAAGGAAAACATTGGATGAGAAGTTTTATAAAGTTGGCTAAGACTTTGACCGTTCTGAGTAAATTTTGTTTTGATCGATACAGTTCTCCCTGAAATTGGCTTGATTGTTTTTTTAACTCAAAACCGAAGTATTTCCTCTTATTATTACTTTAATTGTATTAGTATGTCCTATAGCTATCCGGGCGGCATTTCTGCAAATTGTGTTTAGAACTGTGTCAGTTGTCTGGGCTTCTCAATTAATAAAATTCATATTAAATTTTTCTGAACCTGGTTTTTTATAGACGCTCAAAGTTTTCTGAGATTGTTTAATAACATTGGAGACAGTTTGACTATCGACTTTCAAAACTGAAACCATGTGTCCCATTTGAAATTTTGATCAAACTCGACAAATTTTTTAAGGTTTCCTTAAAAATATTAACTGACATTTTTTGAAGATGACAAAAGAATTAAAAATTCAAAAACGTAAAAAGCAAAAACTTGTGAATTAAAATCTGTAGCTTAAGCTAATTTTTTTCCTAACTTCTCATATAAAAAAACTATAACAAATTATAAAATTATTCTTTTAGCTTTTCAAAAAATGTTTATGTAATTTATAATTTTTGTTTTAAACAAACTAATAAATTATATAAAATTCATCTACATAAACAAAATAAACATAAATAATTATGTTTGACGACAATAAACAACAATAGCACTTAAATCAAGCTGTCAGGTAATAATTTTTTAACAAATTTTCTTGTTGTTTTTTTCCTTAAAGATTAAAGAAAATTTTCAAAAAACAAAACAACACAAAGAAAAAGGCAAAAATTAACTTTAAATAAATACAGACATTTCGAAATAAAAGTGAAAGTTTTTCCAGCACCAAGAGCTCAAAACGACAGATCGACAGAAAACAAACTACTCATAAACTACCAGATAAAAAAACACACACTACCAACAACAACAGCAAAAATCTTTAAAAATTAAAAAAAAACAAAAGCAAAGATTAAAAAAAACAATCAACCATTTATTTATTAAAAAATGAATTGAAAATGAAATTAATAAAAATAAAAAAACATACAAAATAAAAATAAATATTCATAAAAAACACTTAAAAGTTTTGAAAAAACAACAAAAAGCAAATCAAATAAACCAATATTTATTAAAGATACACTTACTTAAATATGTATTTAGATACATTAATATTATCATGCTGTCGATTTATACAATCAACCACAATTTTAAATTAAGAAAAAAATAATAAGGAGTGAGATCGAAAAATTCTTAATACGCCTTTTTCATTAAAAATTTTAACCCATGTATATTTTTTATTTTATTAATATTTTTATTATTATTATTATTATTATTATTTTTGATCAAGTTACCTTTGTAAAACATGTCAGTTATTATGTATAATGTCAGACAGATGAATATGTAGTTAATCTGATTAAAATGAATGAACAAAAAAGGATGCTTACTAAAATTATTAAATATTTTTGACAAATCCCAACTTGGCTAAAAAAAAGTTGGCCAAGCATTCAAGGGTCTGCCATCAAACTATTAGAAGACTATGTTGGAAGGAATGGTCCATGTAATGTTTCTTAAGCCAAACAAAAGCATCACGGTTTGGTATCAAAAGTTAAATTTAATGCAGGTTTAAAAACATGCAGGTAAAAAAACATATTTGTCCACTTATTTTTTAATAGACTGTTGCTTTGTTAAACAAGGTGGTGAAAGAACAATAAAAAGTCAAATCCTGACAGTAAATCTGCCTTCATATATATCCATGGGATTTATACTCTACTGAACACTAATTGTAGATATGATATTGGAAATAATCAGATCAGAGGGGAAGTACAAAAAATTTCGCCAAATCAATCAGTCAACCCCTTTAAGAAAAATATGGTGACGGTACGTACTCCGGAGCGGAGGTTGGAGTTGAAAGAAAAAATATTTCTCACGAAGTCTTTGGAAAGATTGGCGAACTCATTTCGATGCTATAGCCTGAGTTATAGTCTATAGTCTGTTAAATTTTATGCCTAAAAACATGTTTCGCCAAGAAATCTTTCGTTCATAATGTGTCCACTTATTTTTGGCCTGACTTGGCGTCCTGAAACTTTGTTAAACAAGGTGGTACAAGAACAATAAATGTGCCAAATCCTCCAAACTGTCCGTAGCTAAGGCAAGTTAAAAGATATTGGGCTCTAACTAAAAGAGAATTGGAAAGCACAGAACAGGTGTCCAAAAGTGTGATAAATTTTCTACTGAGATGGTCTAACTACTGAGATAGACTAAAGTGGCACAAAGCACTATAAAAACGTTAAGGGAAGCTTTTCCGGAAAAAGGTTCCAAATTTCATCTCTATTGATTAAAACTATAAAATTATTATTTATTTTTTCATTGTACTAATAATTTCAGTCAAATAACAAAAATAAAACTATATGCTTTCGTTTTTATTAACATATGTGTACGATAAGAATTTTTCGATCTCACTCCTTAATAAATTATACAATATTTTTTATTATTTTTTCTTCACCTCTTCGTATTTCTTTTATGCCGAAATAATAATTGTGGAAACAAAAATTATTATAAAACAAAAGTAAAAGGTTTTACAATAGTTTTTTCTGTACTTTTTTTCTCTTTAAAATAAGTAAAAAAACATTTGAACAACTAAAAAACATTTTTTAATGTCTTTCGAATTGTTGGATTGAGAGCTTTTGTGTAGAGTCATATTGAAATGATTCACATGATTTAAACATTAAAATGACTCCTCAAAATGACAAAAGAGAAAAAACCGCAAAAATATGAAAAGTGTTTGAAATAATAATGCTACAAATATATTAGTGTTTCGGTTAAGGAACAGTGGGTGGTAACGGTAAAAATAAAATTAAAATAATTACCTGATTCAACGGCACATAGTTAAATATACTCTTCTGTTCTCAATAAATACAGAAAGTAGTCATGATGTCATACATTTTTTGATATTCTGTTCGTTTTTCGTTGATTACTATTTTGTGACGAATCACTCTTCATTTCGCAACAGATTCTTATTCCAACCTCTCATAGTAAAAAGCTTTCTTTAATCTCTTCTAAGTTCAGACCTCCAAATCGTATATCCATTTGGGATTTGGTTAGACAGGTTTGGAATTATTGCCATTTATCACCAACAACAGAATCATTCTTTATGCCGTTCCTGTATTTCCGATATTGAAAATCTTCTTTCAACAGCTCACAACTTTAATTCCAATAAAATCTGATTTCCTAGATTTTGAAACGGATTGGACGGGTTTTTTTTGTTTTTTTTATTGTAATTTACCTCCAACAACAGTAGCATTATCAAATCTTCTTTTAATGTCTCACAATTGTAATTCTAATGGAATTCGATTTCCTTGATTTTAAGAGTATCCCAATACCTAATACATTATTTTGTTGAATGTTTATCCCATCTTTATTTCTAGGGCATATAACCCGCCCATTAAAATATTCTGTCTTATGAACTTCTATATATTTTGAAAGTATGGTCTAATAGAAAATTTTGTTATTTTTTCCAAACTTGAAGGTTGCACTTGGTAACACTATTTAGTAAAATATCGATTGATAGCGACAAATAATTATAGTATTGCATTTTATTGATTCCATATATATATTTTTAATAAAAAAGTTAAAACTTATTGTTATTAAAATTTTAATTTTAAAAAAACTTTTAAAGCCCACTGTACTAAACACTTGAATAAAAACAGCTGATCATTGTAAAAAAAGCTCTTTAAACAACAACATTTTTCTAGTTTTTTGTTATTGTTTATTTATTTATGTTTTTGCACAAACAAAACGTTAACATTAATATTTTATTTATTTTATTTTTTAATGTTCATAAAAATCGCGTCATAGCGCCTGAGAAAAAAAAGCGAAAAAACAAAAATTTTATATATCAAAGAAAAAAAATAGCAGTGACTGGCATTTTAAAAAACTATGGAACCATGCAATTTTCCAAATCCATGTCTTAAGGGAGTCCGTCTTTCTCTATTAAGTCTTTTTTATATTAAAAAAAACGTTAAGTTCTCACTCAAAGAGTAACATTTTGATATTTAAGTTTTCTTTTCTTGTTTTTGCATAAAAATACTACAACAATAAACAAAAACATCATATCAACATACACATACTTACTAAATATTATTGATTAACACTGTCGTTTTCATTTGTATTCTTTATTGTTGTTGTTGTTATTTTTTGTAAACATAACATCGTAAGAAACTAAAACAGGTTACTTTATTTACTTCTTGTTGTTTTTGTTATGATCAATAATACAAATTACAATAAAAAATCAAAATAAATAAATACTACAACTATAACATGCTTAATAGCAACAACAGCAACAGGTTTTTTATAAATTTTTTTCTTCTTATCTTTTGTTTACTATTGATTTGTTTTTGGTATAGTTGTAAGTTGAAGAGTGTGTTGTGTGTGTGAGTATGAATGATTTGCATGTTGCTCTATTAGCACCTTAATAAACTAACAACATATTGCTTATCCGACTCATACACTTGCTTTAACTTCTCTTTATAATTAAATTTCATACACATATTTTTCATTACACCGGGCAACAGAAAAAAATATATAAGGAATGAGTTAGGAAAATTTGTGTAAATACATATATGTTAAAAAACGAAATCATTAAACTTAAAGTTTTAATTTTTTATTTCCTGAAAATTATTATTTCAATTTACAAAAAAATATGTTTATAGTTCAAATCACTAGTGGCGAAATTTTGAACATCTTTCGGAAACCCTTCCGTTAACGTTTTTATAGTGCTTTCAGTCACTTTGACCGAACAAATAGTTCATCTTACTTTGTAATCTACAGTCTCAGGATGCCAAGTTAAGTAAAAAATAAATAAACGCATTATGAAGTCTTATGAATGAAAAAAAGCCTCTTTTATAAACATTTTCCCTTGTAACAAATAAGTTACTTCTTTTGCCGCAACTGCATATTGATATTGAACTTTTTGTGAAGTTTTGTCCACTTTTGGGTCCTATACCTTTCCGCAATATTCTCTTGAGCATTATTTTTGACCAGGAAGTTGCAAATATCTACCAGAACATACGTTTCGTCATCCATTATGCTGCAAGAAACTATTTTTTTTAGAAAACTTGTATTCATTTTCCATGATCTGTTTTTTGGCCTAAACCTGCTAAAAATGTTTAGGCCAAAAACAGAGGATGGAAATTGAATTCAATGTTTTTAGAAAAATATTTCTAAAAAATTGTATATGGTTTTTAACTGCATTATATTTTACTTTCTGTTGGGAGCCTTTTTGAAAATGCTTTCTTTATTTGGCTTTAGAAACATTAGTTGAGCTATACCTCCTACCTCAACCAGAGGTTCTATCAACAGACAAGTTCTTCTGGTACTGTTTAATAATATTGGAAACATTTAGACGGCAGACATTTGAATTCTTGACCAACTTTTTGTAGGACCAAGTCTCTATCATGTCATCCAGCACCATGACAAATAGCTGAGGTGATGAAGGACAACCAGCATTTATTTTAATTGATTGGCAATGTGATTTCACTATCAAAATCGAAGTAACAAAAAGTTATAGACAAAAACATGGCGACACATTTTATGAATTTTTTATTGTTACACTGTGTTATTTGTCAGTTTGTTTATTAGAGTTTTTATACTGATATTATTTCACTCTTTTGTTATAGTTTTTTAATATCATCTTTTTTTAATGTGTGCAAAAAAGCTAACATGAGTTTTTTTTATAAATTTAATTTCATTAAAAAATCGTGTCCAATTTTTTTAAATTCCCAACTTTTTTGTTCAGATAAAAAGTCACAATTCTCAATTGTTAAGATGCGTTTAATGATTTGTTTTTTATTGCGAAGTCTCTTCAGTGTTTGTTGGAGTTGTAGTTGTTGCGATTATTATAGATTTTTTTTACATTTAAGCGACACGGAAGTAATTTGTGGGTTACTTTCACCATTTGTTTTTGTAAAGAACCTTTAAATGTGTTTTATTATTACACCTTGAATATTTAACAAACATAATTGCAATTAATTGGAATATTTAATTTTCCAGATGGAGATTATGATAACAATTTTAAAAAGGTGTTGTTTTAATTTCTGATTAAGGGTTGAGATCGACAAATTTGTAACATGCATATATGTTAATGTAAAGGAAACCATTCAACTTACATTTTTAATTTTTTATTTTATTGAAATTATTATTACAATTTACAAAAAAAAATACAGTTTTATTCACAGGTAATGAAATTTTGAAACTTTTTCGGAAAGCCTTCCATAAAAATTTTATAGTATTTTCTCTCACTCTGCTTGAAGACTTAGTCCATCTCCACATAAATCTACCACACTTTTGAACACCACTTTTGTTCCCTTGAATTCTCTTTGTAAAAGAACTCACAATCTCTACTAGCCTTAGTTACTGGCAGTTGGGATGATTTGCCAAATACCACATTATTGTTTTTGTACGACTTAAGGACTGGCGTACTGTAGTGACAGAATGATTAGTCAGATCAAAAAAAGTGAGCACATTATAGAGACTTATAAATGAAAACAGTTTTTTTGTAAACATGCAAATCTTCAATATATATAGAGTCCGTTATAAGAAATTATTGGCTTCTTTTGCTGATTATTGCTATACATAGAACTATGATTGCTTAAGGGTCCTAAGCTTTCCTTCAATTCTATTTTTGAACTCTAAATTTTTAGCAGCTTTAATGTTTTTAAACCTTCCAAATAGTGCGAGCTTAAATTTTCTTACCAAATAGTGCGAGCACTGAGCTGCTTTCCTACCGAATGTATGGGAGCTCTATTTTTGGATTCTGAAACAATACATAGACCATTTTTATCAACGGAAAAGTTTTCTGCGTACTGCTTAATAACATTGGAAAGATTGGAATGCTCGGTACCTTCGACCTCAGTCCTTACATATATTTGTATTAAAAAAAATTTAATTAAAATATTGTTGTCGCAATTATACAAATAATTGTTAATATATATTATTACAGAATTGAAAACTTCTGACAAAAAATCAGTTGAAAACCTCCTTCTTTAGTTATTGATTAACTGTCATTAAATGTTCTTTAAATAAAATAATTAATTTTCTTTTTTGTTATTATTTTAGTTTCTGTAACACCACCACCTCAGCGGCCATGGATCCCATTGGCAAAACCTAACAAATCTAGACCAGCCTGTAAGTATTGTCACTAATATTTGCAAATAATTTTCAAATTTTATCTAGTTTTTATTTTAATCTCCAGGCATTTTTACCGTGATGTGTTATAATGTTTTATGCGATAAATATGCCACCCGTCAAATGTATGGCTATTGTCCATCATGGGCCCTGAGCTGGGAGTATAGGAAAAAAGCAATACTCGATGAAATACGTCATTATTCGGCTGACATAATAAGTTTACAAGAAATAGAAACGGAACAGTTTTATAATTTCTTTTTACCCGAATTAAAGAATGATGGCTATGAAGGTATTTTCTCACCCAAGTCAAGAGCCAAAACCATGTCAGAAATGGAACGTAAATATGTTGATGGTTGCGCTATATTCTTTAGAGCCTCAAAGTATGCTATAAATTTTACATTTAAATTTAGTAATTAGTGTTAAATTTATTATTTATTTCTTATTTAGATTCTCTCTTATTAAGGAACACCTAATTGAATTCAATCAATTAGCTATGGCCAATGCTGAGGGATCGGACAATATGTTAAATCGTGTTATGCCCAAGGACAACATTGGTTTAGCCGCTTTACTTAAGGTTAAAGAAACCGCCTGGGATCCCATTACTGAAGTAACACAAATATCTCAGGCTCTCTTAGTGTGCACCGCTCACATTCATTGGGATCCCGAATTTTGTGATGTTAAACTTATACAGACCATGATGTTAAGCAATGAATTAAAATCAATTATAGACGAGGCTAGTCACAGTTTCAGGCCTGGCCATAAGAATGACTCAAATAGTGTACAACTATTGTTGTGTGGTGATTTTAATTCTTTGCCTGATTCTGGTGTTATTGAGTTTTTGAGCAAGGGACGCGTTCACATGGATCATTGTGATTTTAAAGATATGGGCTACAAGGCTTGTCTACAACGTTTGCTCTCCAATGACTCGAATGAGTTTACGCATTCCTTTAAATTGGCTTCGGCCTATAGTGAAGACATAATGCCACACACTAATTATACGTTTGATTTTAAGGGCATAATTGACTATATATTCTATACCAAAACAGGCATGGTACCATTGGGCCTTTTGGGTCCCATCTCCAACGAATGGTTGAGAGAAAATAAAGTGGTGGGCTGTCCACACCCGCATATACCCTCCGATCATTTTCCATTGCTGGTGGAATTGGAATTAATGCATACGGCTAGCCAACAAGCCCCACCAAATGGCCTCATTAGTAGACGGTAGCAATAAAACGTTCCAACAAAGACAACGTCATCCCAAAGAAACCTCTTAATAATATCTCTACAATTATTACTACTGATGCTGCTGCTGCTACTACTATTACAACTGTATTTCAAGTTAAGAAGAAGGAGACAGAAACAGAGGAGAAGGTGGAGAAGTAGGAGAAGAGGTTTTTATAAAATTATAAATGCTGCCGTTGTCCAAATACAAAATAAAATCATTGTCTTAGTTGTCGTCGTCGTCGTTGTCGCCGTCATAGTTGTCATTATAGCCGTTTCATGGGTAAAATCTGTCATCATCTTCGTCGTCGTTGTCTTCATCATAACAACAACTGCAACTACAACAACAAAAACAATTACAACCACCAACACAAGGACCACAAGAACAATCTTCAACAAACTGATGTCATGATCATGAATAAATAATTAATTTCTTAAGTTTTAAAACAAAAATTCAAACACAACAAAACAAACAACATAAAAAACCTTATAAGTAGACTTTTCTCTTTAATTTTATTAACTCTTCTCGCTTTCATTTAAGCACCCTAGTTTTTTTTAACTTTTTAAGTTTCTTTTTTTTTTTGTTTCTCTTCCTTTGCTTTAAATGCTCTCAAATATGTCTTCTTTTGTGTCTATTATTTTCAAAATTAGAAAAGTTATATTTCTCTCAAATTTAGCATAAAAAAGATGAGTTTGAGTTCTTAAATGTTTTTAGTTTAGAAACAAATTCGAAGTTGATTTTCGAAATTTTTATGTAATAATTTTTTATTAAAATTTATATGTATGATTTTCATACAATTTCAAAATATTATACTTATAACAAAATTTAAATCATTAAAAAACTTTGGTTAATATATTTATTTGCCTTTTGCTTTAATAATGTTACAAATTTACTTTATTTTCTCTTAAACTCATCTTTTTTCAATCTCATGTATCCCTATTTCCGTCTGTAACATTTTATACTTGATCAAATTTGCCTGCATATAAAAAATATAAAAAGCAATATTTAGCTCATTTTCGACAAACGTTTTTAAGAAACAAACGTTAAATACAAATCAATATTAAACAAATTGAAAATCAAGTTAACTTCCCTTTAAAACAAAAAATTAATAATACAAAAAACACCTGACACGCACACATTTTATTTTACTATTTTTTATTATTTGTTTATAAAGGAATATTTGATTTTTTATAAATTCTTTTTATAGATACTCCTCCCATTTAACTAATTGCTTGGCTTAACCTCAAATATGTTTTTTTTAGATTTTTTAAAATTTTAAAATAATTTTCTTTTACTTGAAAACTTAAAAAATTATTGTAATATTAAGTTTTAAAATAGTAAACATTATAAAAAAGTAGAAAAACAAAACAAAAATTACAATTAAATTAATTTTATAATTATTTTTTTATTACAAAAAGTGTAATTTTTTATATATTAATTTGTTTAAAATAGTTTGCCACTTTATTATTTTTCTTTGTTAAAGTACCAAGATATTATTTTGTATTCAAACAGCTTAAATTTTATACTCTTAATAAATTCTTAAAGTCCTTAGATATTTTCTTTTTCACCTCTCTCCTCCCCTCTATTTCATACAATATTGTTTCTTAATATTTTTAGTTTTTAAGTAATAAATAATTTATACATTGTAAAATATGCACTTTAAACAAAAAACAAAACAAAAACAAATTTATAGAAAATATATCATAAGATCTATAAAGAATCAATCACAACCACAAACGTCTCTTAACATTAAATATTAAAAAAAAAACAAAAAACTCAAAAAAATAAGCATTAAAAAATTAAAATATTTTGTTTTATTTTTTATTGAAATCATCTTTAACATTTAATTTTTAAAGGTCAACAATTTGGTTGTTTTCCTCTTTTGTTTTTCTCTATCTCTCTCTAGCATATTTAAACAAAAAATAATAAAGAAAATCTAAATCATATTAAAAAAATTTTAGCGTATTTTTATATAGTATTACAAAAAAATAAAGAAAACAAAAACAAAATAAATAATAAAAATAAAAAAACGTTAAATATGAACAAAGTTTAATAAAGAAATAATTAAATAATAACTAAAATTAAAAATAAACAAATTCGAAATTAATATAAACCCTTAAAATAATTAACAAATTAATTTAAAATAAATTAATAATATTAAACAAAAATAAATACGTTTAAATAAAAATATTATATTGGCAATGTTAATCATAATAATTATTAAAACTATTAAAAAATGCTGATTTTTATAAAAAAAATAGATAATAGATATTTTAATTTTGTAAAGTATTTTAAGTGTGAATTTGTTTAGTTTTTCACTTCCAAAAATCTTCTTAAGACCCAAAAATAAATCTCATATAAATGAGAGTATAAAAAATATTTTAAATAAGTTTTATATAAATTAGGTTTATTAATCATTATGCCGAAAATTCCTGGATTTTTCGAGATTAACATGTCCCGAATCGCAATATTAAAAAAATGAAATTACGGCATTTGTTGGAACTTATTAATCCCGAATATTTCAAGAAAACCGAAGAAATATAAATATTTTTTATTAATTTTATAAACATAATTACAAAATCTAACTCACTTAACTAAGAAGTCAACCGAAGAGTGAGATCGAAAAATGCTTAACATACATATATGTTAATAAAAACGAAACCATTAAACTTACACTTTTATCTTTTAATCACTACTGATGAAATTTTGAATACTTTAGTAATCCTTCCTGGGTTCTTGTTAAAGATGATTGAAGAGCAGAAAAGGTGTCCAAATATCTCTCTTCTGACCTTAGCTCCAGGTAATTTGGAGGATTTTGAATCTCTTGGTACAAATACCATATTACTGTACCACTCAAGGACTGGTTTGCCATAGTGGCAACTCGAGGGAATCATCAGCAATATAAAATTGGCCAACATTTTGTTGGACAACGTTGGGTTGTCCAACACACTTTTTTTGGTTACTCATTTTAATTAGATTAGCATATTAACTAGCATATTTTACAAAGATAATATGATAAAAAATTATAATAATACTTTAAGTTTTAAGGAAAACAGTGTGTAAAAAGTTTTCGATCTCACTCCTTACTTGTCTTTATTTCTATTAAATATAAATTATTTCTTTTATTCTTATAATTTTTATAAAAATCAGCATTTTCAACAGCAGAATTTATATATTTGAGTATTTCTTTTCAATTTGCAATCGATTATTATATATTTATATGTATATGTAATGTGTAAAATTATTAATAATATAAAAAATTGGCTTTTAAAACAAATATGTTGTTTAGAATATAAGACAGTATTTACAATGCTTTTCTAAAAAAAAATAACACAAAACTTTCCGTCCAAGTTGACTGGTCTGCACTTGGTTAAATGAGAACATTTTTATATCGAATTTTGATATTGAAAATTCGAATATGACCAATTTGTTATTGTTGCGAAATAATTGTTCAAATCTTAAAATTAACACGTTTGCTATTAACTCCTTTTGACTACAATCAACATTTTAAAGAAACATCAATCAACATTATTTTCTACAATCAACATACACTAAAACAAAATCCTTCTTTCAACATATAAAATTTTAATTAATAATTATTAAAACAGATTTGTTGGTATGTATTTATAATTTTTTTAATTTTATTTTATTTTTTATTTATTTTAAAATTTGTATATAATTTCGCTTTTTTTAAGTAATAATTTCTAGGATATTGAAGATTATTTCTAGATTTTTTGTAGAAAATTTTCGAAATTATTAATTAAAACTTAGTTTGGTATAAGGAGTGAGATCGAAAAATCCGAATTTACTAAACGTGCACTCTGATATGTTTTTAAACCTGCATCAGCTTTAACTATTAGTACCAAATAGTCCGAGCACTAAGCTAACCGAACCGCTTTCCTAGCAGATGTGTTAGGAGCTCTTTTAAAAATGCTTTATATTTGTTTTTTTAAAAAACATCATGTGGGCCATTCCTTCTACCTAAACCAGGTTGTCTATCAACGTACAAATTCACTCGGCTAACTTTGTGTAGAACCAAGTGGGGTTTTGTTGAAAATTTTTTGGTAAGCACTTTTACTTCTGGTCACTCATTTCAATCAGATTAACAATATATTCATTTGTTTCTCATTAAATATAATAAATTAAATATAATAACATGTTATACAGAGGTAACTTGATGAAAAAAATCAAATAATATTTGGGTAAAAAGTTTTAATCAAAAATGTTTGTTAACAATTTTTCAATCTCACTCCTAAATATAATATTTTCGTATTTATCTAGATATTTGCAATTTTTTTCGAAATTTTAAATTCAAAGTTCTTTTTCATATTCTTAGTTTTCTTAAAGTCACAATTCACGATCACAATTTAAGAAATATCGCAATGAAATTATTATATTTGTTTTTATTTGGGCCAAAGATGAGGCCAATTGAAATTGAAGATGATCGTTCTAATATTACAAATAGCTCCCATACATTTTCCTCTCGGAAAGGTTAGAACTCCTTTTAAATTTTTATATATAGAAATTTAATGAAATTTTACACAAGAGAATTCCAAACTTATATGCCAAATTTCATAAATGACCGTGGCTGAAATAATGGGCCATTTCGAAAATTTCTTTAAAATACGTAAATCATTCCTTTCACTTAAGATTTTTATAAAATAGTGTGTGCATGGGTCTTTGAAAAGACACACTAAATCTCTCTCTCAAATAAAAATGTTGTATGTCAATCTTAAAATAACATTCTACGACAGTGAATTAATAATTATTTACACCCGCACCATAGTGCCATTATATAGTCGTTCATAATAGTCTATACTATTCTCATTTGTTACATTTTTATACCCTACACCATAATAGGCGGTTGGGGTATTTTACGTTTGTGCATATGTTTGTAACTGGCAAAAGAAAATGTGTTACCACTTTAAAGTAAACCGTTCGACTAAAAATCACTATCTTAGTATTTTTAACAATGCCTGTCTCGATGGCTTATTGACTGCCCATGTAAACTTCGTGAGAAAATCAGATTCACAATTTAAAAAAACATTTTTATAAAAGTTGGCACGAATTAATATTTTGGCCAAAGGACAATGTCATTCACTTTGAAGAGTTTAAATCTCGCATATATATTGCTATTGTTATCAAATTTTGTAATATAAAGGAAAATATAAACAAATATCGATGTTCCAACTCCCATACAACCCCAATAATAAAATTCTTTTCAAAACGTATAAAATTCGCATACATTTTAGTGCCATAATAATTTTTCGTATTTACCCTTTATAACTAAGAATGTGATGTGGTGAGCTTTACCTACTATAACATTCTTAGTTGTTTTTATTTACAAGAAGATAGGCCCATTCATTCAGTTATACTAAAACAAATGCGAAAAGTTCTGATATTGTAATTTAATTAATTTCCACTAAGGAAATTAATACTTGAGTGATTTATTTCCAATGAAATCTATAATGTAATACTTTTCAAGATCAACAAATTTCGAAAATAAATTGAATTAATCCATAAAAAATAATTATAAACTCCAGTCTTTTGGCGAATCTATAATTCCTATATTACACAGTGGGGGTGAAAAGATTTTAGTATAAAAGTTTGTAACTTTTAGTAACTTTTATCTCTTATTGTTTCTAAAAAAATTGTCCCACTGTAGATTGTTAAAAGAAAATTGAACTTTGGTTTAGATTACAGGCATGAGTTTTTTCGCTTTGGAAACATTTCAATCATTATTTATTAATAATCATTTTAATTTATATTATTTTTATAAAACTTGAATTTGTGCAATAACACATTTCATAAACTCTGAATTCGACTACACTAAACTACAACTATAAAGTGCATGATGGAAAGCATTGTAAATATTTTCTATTTTAATAAGATGCAATTAATTATAAAACCTCCCTTTTTAAATGAAAACAAGAAATGAAATCGATTAAATATTTTCAAATTTTATTTCTTAAATAAGCAAGAGGAGACGAAACGTAAATTAAATAGAAAACATTTTTTTCTCTTCATCCTTTCTTTTCACCATTTTGATTTAAACAAAAAAGGTATTGTAGTTTACAAAACAAACAAAATTACGTTTACAAAAAATTAAAATTATATATTTAAAGAAATGAAATAATAAATAAATTAAAAATCAAAAATTAGTTTTTTCTTCACCATTAAGAACATGATTTAAAAAAATGAGTCAGTACTTTTAAACACTTAATAATTGCTATTAACGATTGTTTGCGTCTTTTCAATATATAAATTGTATTAATAAACTTAAAATTATGATTTTTATTGTTGTTTAAAAAAAGCAGCAGTTGTGCTTATTTCTTTGGTTAATTATAATTAGGCCTCAATGGGAAATTTGGGTCCCATAGCGTTTTGCTGTAATAATTTTTCTTGTATTTGCAACCATATGCTGCTACATTGACTCAATAATTGTAAATTGCCTATAATATACATGCCATGTTTGGCACGAGATAATGCTACACATATACGATTTGATTGTTTGAGAAAACCAATTTGTGGTATGGTATTATTACGAACTAGGGAAAGTAATATAATATTACACTCCAAACCCTGGAAGCTATCAACGGTAGAAGCCTTAAGGTTATTAAGGGAAGGATATTTTTGTAACTGAAAGAAACAAGAACAATACATTTGTAAGCAATAATTTTTAGGCTCTTATCAAAGAAATGTACCTGTTTTCTTATTAAATCCACTTGTTTGGCATAAGGACTTAATATGTGTATATCCTCAGTATCATATGACGCATTCTCTATTAAATGTAATGCTAAATTTATAATTTCCTCCACCTCATAGGGATTATACAAAGATGAATCATATTGGGTTTTTGCCTCTTTCATATTGTGAGTCATAAAGAAAAGATTTGTTGACATTTTACGTATTGCAGGATATTGTGTCACACTAATATCACTATCCAAGTCCTTATAAATTGTATTACACAATAAATCGGCAATTTTCGGATGCATACGATATTGTGTTTTCAATTGAATGTGTGATGTTTCCTTAGTAAAAATTCTTTCAAATAATGAAATGTTCATGTGAGAATATTGTTGCAGTTGATAACTGGAACTGTAGGGTTGCAGTTGTTTATGATCACCTATCATAATAACATGTTGAGTGTAGGGAGTTAAACAGGCCACAACATGAGATTCTAAAATTTCAGCCGCCTCTTCAAATATAACGATTTTGCTTTTTAACAAACGGAATAGAAAATTAGTTTTTGCAGCACAAGTAGTTGTTAAGGCTATAATAGATTTCTCTTTAGCCACATAATACTGAAACATAATTCTTATAGTTTGTAATTTTTCCATCACCTCTGCCAATTCACGTTGAGCCTTTAAGATTTCTTGATAAGTCTCATCAGTACCATCGAATTCTTTATGTTTTAATTGTAAATTTTGGAATTTATTTTTAAATTCAATATTAATTATATAATAAAGTCTCTTTAATTTGGGATTAATTTGTGCATGCTCTACCACATCTTTTATATTATATTTTGCTATGGCTGGATCTCTAGATTGACTACCAAATCTAACTATTTTATCTGTATATTCCGAAATGTTCATTAAAAATTTATCCAAAGATTCATTAGTGTAGGTAATTAATACCAAAGGCGTTTCGGCATTTTCTATTAAAGTTTTTACCATTTGTACGGAAAGATAAGTTTTTCCAGTACCCGGTGGTCCCTGTATAAGAGTAAATTCTTGTTTTAACGCTTTACCAAATGCTTGTAATTGTGAATTATTCAAAGAAAGTGCATTATGTGGTGGCTCTTCCTTGAGGGGCTTAAATGCTTGCCCATTACATTGATAGATGGTGTTTTCATTTAAATAAGGTGGTATTTTGTTTCCAGGGCTCTCTACATTCACAATGTAGTTCTTCATCGGAAAATTGGTAATGGTACAATTTTTCAAATAATTGAAAACATTGTTATATGGTTCGAAAAATGCTGGTGTTTCGAACATCAAGAGTTTATGATTATAGATGTTGCCTATATTATATTGACGTACGATTTCAATGCCGATCTGTAAAAGAGAGTGAATAAAATTTAAGAAAAAAATAGTTTGACTAAATTTCTAACAAATATATAAACACAAAACGAGATGTTTCCAAAGTAAAAAAAAAATAGAAAGCATTTTCAAAAGAGCACCCTACACATCCCGTAGGAAAGCAGCCCGGTTAGCTCAGTATGTGGTATTTCTACCAGGAGAAGTAATGGCTCCAAACTGGCCGTTGCTATGGCCAGAGCAGAGATATAGGGCATTTGTTTAAAAAAATCAGAAGAGCAAAAAAGATGTCCAAAAGGAAGAAAGACTTTCTGTTCGAGCAAAGTGACAGAAAGCACTAACGTTAATGAAAGGGTTTTCAAAAAGGTTAAAAATTTCGTAATTAGTGATGATTTTTTCTTTGTAAATTTTAATAATAATTTCTATTAAAAAATTAAAACTATAAGTTTAGTCATTTTTAAGAATTTTTCGATCCTCCTTATAGGAGATTTGTGAGATTCTGATCGGGTTAGAGTCTGTACTTCTCCAAATCAGCTGAAATGATTCAAAAGTTACAGTTTTATTAAAAGAAATATTTTGAAACCTCTGTGTTATGATGGTGTAAAGCACAATTATTTCAGAACTTAGATTTCAAATCAAGTTTTTAATTTTTTAAAATAAATTCAATTATTTTTATTGTTTTTAAATACATAACATAAAACCAAATTCAATTATATGAAATTCTATACTTACAAATCCCTCCTTTAAGCATTCGTGACTGGTGTATGTAACTGTGGCCAAAATTAAATTATCAAAATTATAGTTTGTTGTAAAACACAACAATGCTCCCGATTTTATTCTTCTTAATTTCTCTTGTAGTTGATATGGCATTTGAACATCTTCCATATCCATATTTCTACGTGAACCTAAAATATCTACAAATACCAATTCATGACGATATGCATCCACAAATTGTTCATTTAACACTATAAAAACATTATCATAAACATAAAAGTGGTCGGGTAATTCAGCCGTATTACGTTTGTTTTTCAACAAACTAACGCAGTCTTTTAAAGGTAATAAAAAGTCTTGTTTTAGAAAACATAAATGCTTTGACAAATACTCCTGAACTGTTAGCGGGGAAACCGAATGCGGCATATCTTCAGCAGTATTAAAAACTTGATCTTTTGTTAAATCTTCTAAGGTTGGATAAATATCCATAACTTCCTGCGCTTTGTCATTAACTTTTAAAGCTTCTTTTAAATTTTGTTTTAATTGTATTATTACTGACTTCCTTTTTACCGCAGGATTATCAGACTGATCCAAAATGTTTATTAGGTCCTTTAAAAGAACATCACGTTTTTCTTCCTTTGAATTTAATTTAAATGATTGTAATATTAATAGTTCCATATTATTTAAAAATTCAATCATTTCATCCTCCTTAAGCCACATATCTTTAAAACGTTTACACATTAACTTGGCCACCAATAGACGATATTGTTCTTGCAAGTTGCTATTGAGAGAAAAACTATTTAAAAGTTCCTTGTGGAACCCGGGCAATTCTAGACGACATATTGTGGACAAGGCCGATGTATAAAGTACAACCTTCTCTTGACTGTCATTTAAATAAATTTGATTTGCATAGAAATCATATTCGGCCGTTAGGGCGTATAAGAAAACATCTAATGCAGACATAGTGGATAATTTTCTTAAATCCGTTATTTTAAGCTTATTTTTCATGGAGTCCCCTTTAGGCTGGGCAGCTGCCTTAATTGTTACCTCCTTAATATAATCATCTAAAATAAAAAATTGGAGTTATTAAAATTATCCATTTAAGTAAAATAACAAAAAAGTGTCTACGTTTTACCTATAGTATTTGTTGTTGCCTTTATATACTCAGTATTTGCTAATTGTTTTGTTTTTAATGTTTTCTGAACATCTTTAATAAGTTCATCGTCATCTTTATCGAACCAATCACAATCGGAATCAGACATTTTAAGCTCAATAAATAAAAATAATTTTCTTTAAAAATACTTTTTTGGATTATCTATTGCCACAAACGATTTTCCCGGAGGATTTATGTTTTTGTTTTGATTATGCACTTTTAACGATTTAAAATTTTGTGTTGGCAATGTCTTTGCAAACAGCTGTGTTCAGTGATGACAACACAAAGATTTTGCTTTTATAAGTCAAAACTACGCGAGAAACCGCTCAAATGTTTGTTTCACAAGTATTTCATATGTCTTATTAAACATACGAAATATTAACGCAATACGAAGATTTTTTTCAAACTTATGTAATTTAAGGAGGTGAGTCTGTATGGGAGCTTCAGTCATTTGTGGACCGATGTTGTCGAAATTATGATTAAAATCATACCCGTGAGTTATTTTTAGCTTAAACCGAATATGTCCATTTTCAATAGGCTTTGTCCTTGATCCACAATGATAACATGCACCAAATTTATCAATATATCTTCACCATCACCTATGGTATTTCAAGCTTAGCCATTTTAAAATTTAACAAATGTATTTATTGTAAGAGTACTTTTTACAGATAGTACAGAGACAGCATATTTAGTTAAATTTCTATTACAAAAATTTCATTTGTCTCAACTCATAAATGAATTTTTGGCGTAAATTTTAAAAATAAACAATCGGGTTACCAACTTCGTCATATAGAGGCCTGTTCTTCTCCAAATTAACCACAAACCTGAGCTTGATAAATTTTTTTAAGATATCTACAATTCTGAAATAGTTACTTCTAGTCTATATTATACTTTACTCCATATTATAACACAGAGTTCGTATAATTTGGTTTTCTGATTTATGCTCCATTCCAAAATTTGTTATGATGTGTGTGTCCTTGAATAATCTTTCCGGGGGTTTCTTATTGAAGCACTTTGTTTAGTAGTATTAAAAGGAAAATTTTTGTTTCTGATTTCGCAAAAATATTTTTGTATTTGGGGCTTTTATAACCTTTAAATCCTATTACGGGAGGACGCTTCTATGGAGAATATATGAAATATTGAATTGCCAAATTCAATAGGCTTCGAATCCTTAATTCCGAATCTTCAATACCCTCCACCACAAATGCGTGTGAAATAAATACATTATGTCTCGTTCATACGCACTTTCACATACATATAAAAGTTTTGTCTGGAACACTTAACGAGTTATAAAATCGGTTATATTATATTGCGATAAATTTTTTTACTAAATCGGTTTTGATTATTATTTATAATTTACAATTTTACGAAAGTATTTTTCTGAATTTAGAGGTTGCCTCAGATATGGATTTAAATCTTTGATATACTGAACCGATTTAGTTTAAATGGGAAACTTCTCAGGAGTAAAATAAACACTACGGCCTAATTTAATTGAGCTCCCTCAAATATTATGGATGTGAGTGGGACATACAAACATAGTGAAACTCTGATTTTGAATTTATGCTGGGATATATATATATATACATTATGATTCCAGAATTTAGAGTTACAAGCGGAAAACAAAGTTTATATACTTACATCTAGAAAATTTTTACGTAAAATTACAGGTGAATGATTTAAATAAATTTTCAATTATACATATTTTTAAAATTATATTGAAAGTTTGAAAAAGAAAACTTTAATAATAATTTTAAGGGAAAAATTTTTAAATTGAAAATAGTAACAGTTTTTTAATTTTTATAAAAGTAATAATATTTTTTTTATAAATAATGTAAAATGAGATATTAAATAAATTATGCCTCCCACTAAGAAAAAACAAATATAGTAACATTTTCGGTACCTTAAAATACAACCTTGCAATTGTTTTTATTAATTTTCTTTTCTTATTAGTTTTCTTTTTTGTTTACAATTTTTTTCCAACTTGACATTTGCAAATTGGAATTAATTCAGCAGCGCTGCTTTAAAATGCTGCTTTCGTATAATTCCACGAACGAATAAAAAACAGCAATAGTAAAAATACTGCTGCTCCCCAATCAGTATTAATTCTCAGCTCGTGGTGTATAGACATAAACGGTTCTAGTAAATTATGGTACACACAACAACTCAAACTGGCAAGTGCAATAATTAGAAATGAAATATTTTACTCACATACGAGCAGTGATTGTTGTGAATAATAAACCAACAAAAAAAGGAAGTTAAAAGTGGTGGAGTGAAAAAAACGCTCGCACAACAATAACAAAAAGCAATAAGAAAAGAGGAAGTGTGCAGTAGCAGCAGCTAAACTGCAACGTAAACGTTTAAAGCATAACAAAAGATATTTTATTTATGAACATAAAACAAAAATACCAACTACAATGACTGCGAATACAACTGTAAGCTAAAAGAGACGAACTTACTAAACAACAACAACTTGATGATGAAGTGAAATGAAAGGAGAGAAAAAAGTAAAAAAATAACAATAAAGAAATCCTATAGGAAAATTAAAGGAGAAGAGACAACAACATTCATTTATCGATTTTCAAACGCGCAACGCAGTAGTTGTAGTCAACTAAACGACTAAAGCGGTTGTGAATTTTCTCTTAATAAAACAATATTTTTTTGACAAGCAGCAGCAAAAATTTAAAATAATTTTGCAAAAATGCTAAAATTAAAACAAACAAATTTTGCATATAAAAACAGCAATAATAATAAAAATAACAACATACTTAAATAAGCGATAAATATAAAAATCAAAGTGAATAATTTCAAACAAACAAAAAAGTCTGCAAAAATTATTAAAACAAAAAATATTGTATAAGAAGAAAAAAAATTCATTGCTAGAGAAAAAGGCGTGTAATCGTAGTGTATAATAAAATAAAAAAGAAGTGCAAAGGAAAAAAGTAAAAGTGCTAAAATAGTGCAAAAAAGTCAAGTGAAAAACAAACAAAAAATGTAGTTTGTTTTCTTTTGAGTTCAAGTTAAAAAAAAAATAATAAAATAATTAAAATTTCTTCTTTAAGTAAATTAATTTAATTTAAAAAATAAATATGAAATCTAAAAATTGTTAATTAAAATGTAATAAAAATAAAAATTGTGTTTAACCTTTAGCCATTTTTTCTTAATTAATAATACAAAACAACTAGAAAATACTTCCCAAATAAAAAGTTTTATTAATAAAAAATTTATAGAAAACAACGACAACAATAACAAATAAACAAAATGTGGATTTCATCTAATAATAAATACGGTGTCGGTAAGTAATAACATCTTAATTATTGTTATACCCTACACCAAAATAGGTGGTTTGGGTATTATGCGTTTGTGCAAAAATTGTAGCGAGCAGAAAAAATTATGTTACTATTGGTGTATGGTAAATGAAATCAATAATCAATGTACAATTTTAACTATTTTATCGATTAACTATTGATCGATTAATCGTACCCTATAATCGATTTTTTAATCGACTTAAATAATCGAAAAAATAAATAAATAACAAATTATTATAATTAAAAATTAGTACACATTTTATAAATTCAGAAAAAGAGAAAATTTCATGAAATTAAATTTTTCGATTAAGCGGCCATTAAGAATCTATTTCAATATAAAGTTGGTTATATAGAATCGATTACAAAATAGTAGTTTTTTACACAAAGAATCGATTATCTACTATAATCGAAATCGATTCTCTAATCACTTGCTACCACCACTTTAAAGTATATTAAAGCCCCGTCTTGCGTCGTTAATAGGAAATCGAATCAAAACAAGGGAAAAAGTTTTATATTTTTTAATAATAAAACAAGTTTGCATACTCTTTTATTTATTTCATGAAGGATGCTTTATATTCAGGGCATGCTTTTGGCTTTCACATCAAGTTTAAACTTTTTTCACTTACTGAATCTGCAAAAAAAGTCTGGACATTATGAAAATTTTACGAGTTTAAGTGTTACTCGCTTTGAAATTATTAGAATTTCCGCTACTATCGATGCAGTATTTTCTTAAGGTCGGATTAAATAGAAAGAGCTTAATTTTGTATTACGTCATTGCACAGTGACATTCTAAACGTATTTTTACCCTGTATCCAAATTGAAAGAAGGGACTTTGGAAAACCAAATTTAAAAGTGAAAGTTTCACCTAATTAATTTATTTTGTCATGATTCCTTGCAATTGTTTTTATTATTGTAAGTAATAGTCTAAGAGCTCTTCCTAAGTTATGAATCCCATCTCCCTTTTTAAAACGTTAATTTACGAAAACGACGAGATTCGGGGCGATGCAAATCGGTGCTCTAGTATATATCGTTCGGTTCAGGATCATTTTATGAGTCCATTTAAATATGTTTATCCGTCTGTTCGACAGGCTGACTGGTCAGCTGGCTGGATGTCCATGTAAACCTTATGAGCATAATGCAGGCCGCAGTGTTTAAAATTTCTTAATGAAATTTGTCATTTGTCATTATTTTGTCCTAAGCACGATGCCTATTGAAATTGGTGATGATGGTTCCTTTATTTCACCTAGGGATAGGAATTCAAGGTCAAAAAATCTCTAAAGATAAAGCGGTTTTAATGAAATTTATCACAAACTAGTCTTATGATATTCTTAAACGATGTGCCAAATTGCAAGAGGATCGATTTATTATTTATCATTGGTCCCATACAACCCCACTTCCAAATATTACTTTAAAGTGCTAAAACCTCACATACACATAAGGATTGTAATATGAATTGATTAATTCAAGGCAAATATAAACAAAAATCGATGTGAAAAATTTTACAAGGGGTGGTCCATAATTAAATTTAGTTCCCATAATAATGATAATAAAAAATCCTTTTTTGATGCACTAATCCCACATGAATGTCAGTACCATTACACTTAAATATATATTACACTCTTAAATATAAATTAAAAAAAATATATAAATAAAAAATGGGTCATTCATTTTTGGTAGCTAACAAGAATGTGGTGTAGGGTATTACATAGTCGTATTTGAAAGATTTTAACATTTTTGTTTTTTAATCTGAGTCAATTGAAATACATGCGTTTGCATGTACAGCTCATAATATATAATTAATATATTTGGAATACAACAATTATTTTATAGATTACAATAAAAACCCCATGATATTATGACAAACGTGTATCTATTTAAAAAAAATATATTATCCATTATGTACTTTTGAACAGAACTGTTCGAATTGACTAAACATGTGGTTTAACAATTTTAAAAAATAATTCAACAAAAATTTTGCAAAAAAAGTTAATGACCCTAATTTTTAATGGCTTATGGAAAGTAGTTAAATAATTGCTCCCTCAATAAAACTATTTTTATAAAAGTACAGCTTTCTGTCACTTTGTTCGTAGAGGTAATCCGTTTAAAATACCAGGCTTTTAGACGTCTTTCTAATGATCTTCAATTCTCTTTAAACAAGAGCCAAATATCTCTCCACTGGCTAAACCTTCGGCAGTTTAGAGGATTAACTTTTCTTGATGCAAATACCATATAATTGTTTTTGAACCATTTAAGGGCTTGTTTACCATAGTGACAAGTTGCCAAGTCAGGCCGAAAAAGTGAGCACATTGTGAAGTTTTTTGTATAAATTTATATTTATAAAAACCGTTGTAGCAAATGATTAGCTTCCATCGAGCTTTAGCGACATGAAATTTTTGACTGCATTAGCTTCAAATTTTCGCACCAAATTAAAGCACTTACTTTAAAAACATCATGTAGACCGTTCATTCTACCTGAACCAGTTTTTCTATCAACGGAAAAGTTCTTCCGGCATTGTTTAATAACATTGGGAACATTTTGAACAAATAAAAAAGTTCATATCACCAAGAAAGAATTACCTGAGGTCTCTTGAATAACAGATACCTTCATCACATCAAAACCTGAGTATAATTTACAATGTTCGACCGTATATTGTTGTCATTCTCACGTCCCATTTGGTGAAAACTCAATAAAGTGTGTATTGTCTTGAACAATGTTCTATTTTCCATTTAGTTTAATAAAAGTTCAATTCAAATTTTTCTTTAAAAAATTAGTTCATCTTCATTAAGAAGCGGTTCAGTATAACAAAGTTATTGTCAGAAGTTTAAAAATGCAATCAAAATTGAAAACTTTATTCAAATCGCTTCAGGTAGTTGAGTAGAATTAGTATTTTAATCGGGAACTAACTTTTGTTTTAAAAATAAATAAGCAGCTCCTCTGCCTGTACAAAAATATTTCAGGAGATAACATTTTTTATAGACAATCTCAAGTCGGTTCTCGAAGACACTGAGTAGAATTATTTGAACACTGGAGAATTTTTGTAAAAGCATGCTTATAACTTCCACACATATTTTTTTCAGGCGAAATATTTTTGATTTATAAATAATTTATAACTCTCTGAGAGTTCTTATCTTAAACTAAAAAATGTAAACTGTTTCAAATTGATAGTTTAAAGAAGGCCGAAAATCCTGCACATTTTTTTACACATGATATATTTGCAGCGTAGTATATAAATCGAAAATTATAGAACCTGCTATACTAGAAATTTAAGATATTTCCCACCAAAATATCAATGATATTTCTGGTGCTCTCACTGCGTTTCTCATCGTAATGACATAATGCCAATTCGAGCCAAAGATATATGAATATATCGTGTTACTAAATGTATTGTGGTTCATATAGTAGAAACCTGAAATGGGAAGTGTACCTGATGATGAAATTATTTCATTCAGTACCACATTGTGGTCCCTTATTAAAATTTGATTTTGTTATCAATGTAATAAAAATTGCTCTCTCTGGATTAGAAAAAAATTTTAAGGCCTCACTTTAAAAATTCTTTATCCATCCATACAGGCATTAAAATCTGATTTTATTATCATTACAATTAAAGTTGCTCTCTCAGGATTAGAAAAATATTTTTGAGGCCTCTACTGTTTGATTAATCTCGATCAACATCTAAGATCTGATCGACGGAAATGTGTTAAAAGCTTCTTTTCAATTAAAATTAGTCCAGCAAAAATCAATCTTACACATACATCGGAAAGAATAAATGAAATCAATTAATTTGACTTAATTGATATGAATCCCATTAATTATATTTTATTTAATACATAAAATTAAATATTCAATGAATAGATAATCCAAAATAGATTATTACTTAGTCATGATTAAGTATATTCTCTGTCATCGTTATTGCTGTTTGAAAACATCTTTACAAATCATCTTTTGTATTGGTCTTCAGTTTACATGTGTGTCTGAAATTTTATTTACGAATATGTCGTTCGTCTAAACTTGACGTATGATGATGCACATGTTTTTCATCTGTTTGTTTTATCTTACTTTTTGTTTCTTTTTTTAGAGTATCTTATTTTTTGTTGTTCTGTCAATTATTTTATTTATTTAGTCTCCACCATATCCACTACCTCTGCTCTGTTCTGTTCACCATCTTCGTTCTCATCTCATATCATATTATAAGTATATTTTCAAGAGTTCATAATTATTTAATAAGCTTTTTGTTTCTTTCTTTATCTAGAAATTGAATATTTTTTATTAATGATTTAAATTGTTTATAGTGTTTTCATTTTGTTTTTGCTCATTTACTACTGTGTAAATTGTTTTTGTTTATTTTTGTTTATATACATAAACTACTATATACTCTACTCTTATTATAATAAATATTTTTATAATAATTATTTTTTATGATTCATATAATTTTCTTCTTGGTCACACATTATAAATATATCTATAATGTAAATATTTTAATATGGTATATGTACTTAAATATTTAGTTAATCATTTTATCTGCCCACTAAGGTTTGTGAATTTTCTATTGGTTTTTTGTTTGATTTGTTGTTTTATAAGATACAGATGACATATTTACTCACTTGTATGTATCAACATATAGATAAAACATCTGATTTGTTTACTATATAAAAAGAGCTTACATTTGTAATACAATTTCATTATAATCCCATGCTGGGAAAGAAAAAGTTATTATTTATAAAATTGTTGATTTTAATTTTGATTTAATTGTTAATATTTTAAATAAATAACTGTAAATGTTTAAGGTATATACTATCGAAAATAATTGAAATCAGTAAAATCTTAAAAAAAAAACATTTCTTATAAACAGGACTAAGTAACTGATAATTATGCTATTTTGATAAGTTGTATCTGCTAAGTCAACTCTTAGATTAAATAGATTAGATGTAAACAATTGTGGTTTCTGTACTTTCCTCTATACATTTTGGAAAAAGTATACAAAGAGAAAAAATTAATGTAATAACAAATTAAAAGAAGAAATACTACTTCATAGATAAAAAACATTGTTTCACAGTAAATACTGATTCTTGGGATTATTATTGAATTTTTATTACTTTAAATTTTAATATTTAAATAAACGTAAAAACATTTAATTTAAACCAAATAATAAAAATATAGGTGAAGAGGCTAGGTGTCTTCAATCTTATAGAATATTCATTCCAAATTTTAATTTGTAGTGATAGTCAAGATAAATTGAATATGTTAAGAATGCCAAATGATTTAATGCGGGTAATGTGATGTTCTGGCAATGCCGCAATCATTATTATGGATAAACTTTCAAGAAATGTTACATACCACGAAATCATACAAATCTGAGGATCTGCCGAATGCAGATTTCGTCATAGTCCTTTTTAAACACCGCCTTCGATTAATGATAATTACTTTTGTAGAAATTGCTTTTGAATATTTCTTGTGTTACTGCCCTTCTCTTATACTTTTGATGAGTGCGATCCAAATCCGCAATCTAAATTGCCCATTTTCACATACATCAGAATTTTCCAATACGAAAAAGGGTGATATTTTTAAAGGATCACCCTATTTGCACATACATCAGTGTTGTTTGATTCAAATTTGAATGAGTATTTTTAATTTGATGTTTGATTTCCTATACGGGTATAATGAAGGAACTCAAAATGATCCTTCAGAATCATTAAATTTGCGATATATTATGATACATTTTTAGAGTTCTTTTTTTTCCGGGAAGAATATTTTTAATATATTTATATTCATATCATTAAGGGCGATGGAAATTTTTATATACACCCAACAGTTATAGAGTCAAGTGTAAAAGAAATATCTCTTAATATCGATCACATGTATTAGGTCAATGTAGAATTATGTCAACTGTGTCATTTTAATAAATCACCACCCATAAGGGGTTAATTGCACAGAAAAAACGTGAAAGTCTTGTTGTTTTGTCTTGTTATTTGGTCAATATTAAAAATTTCTCTTGTACTTTTTTAAGTTTTTGTCTTACTTAACCCCAGCATTCAAATGATGTCTTCGTTTTTCTGTGTTATTTTGTTGTTGTTTTTTTCTTTGCCAATTTATCACTTGAATAAACAGAAGAATAAGCAAAACAAATGTAGAAAAAACAGCAGCAGTAGAAAGAAAGAAATATTAAAAAAAATACAAATCAAACAACTAAAAAACATCAATTCTCTTGAATAAACACATGACGCTCTTCTTGAACAACAACAACAGCACCAGCAAGAAAGCATGGAACCAGCAGCCAATTGCGCTCCAACTTGAAATGAACTACAAAAAAGCAAAAATAAAACAAATGAAGAATTAGATGAAGATGATGACTAACTGACTGTTTGACTGACGGTGGATACAAGTGGTGGATGTAGATAAATGGTAGAGATGGAAAGAAAACAAAAAATGATAAAAACATTACAGTGACAAGAACAGAACAGAAAGAAAGAAAGAAAAAACAAATGAAAACGTAAGTCAATTTGTATGACAAAATGACAATGAAAATACTATACGACAATTACAATAACAACACCAACAACTTCAACTTCAACAACAACAATACAAAACAACAATAATAACAACAGCAACAGCAAAAAATAATATAAAAGAAACAAATAATACAAATGTGTCCACAGGCAGATCAAAAACGATGATGGAGATTTACGAGTACGAAGAAATATTTGACAACAATAATGATTTTAGAAGAAGGGAGAATAAAAATCATCATATCTATCATCCTTTCAATGGAATGTATAAATTGTTATTTTCTATTGTTTAAGAAGAAGATCCAGTTAAACTCTCTAGGGGTGTGGCTGGGGGATCCTTAAAATACCTGTTAATAAGAGTTTATTGCTTTATTTTTAATACATCTCATAGTAAGTATTTAAGAAATACATAAACTTGTTTAGTTCAGTGAACCACTAATGAATTTATGGACCTTTTTGGTAATCTCTAATTTAGAGATTTGGTTATTGTTTTAGGTATTATTTTGATATAAACTGGAACATAATGATGTATTTTTTATGCACTTTAAAAATCAATTATCCAATAGCTTATCTCTCCATTGTCTTTTCCCTAAACTTTTTTTTGAAGATTATAACTTTCTTTAAGAAATAACAAGAAATTTCCTTCCTTAAGAAATTTGTCGTTTTCAATGTGTTCTATAGCATTCGTAGTATTGAAATGTAGACCTGGAGCTGAAAAACGTTCTCTATCATAAGAAATTTTGTCTGCAAAATGTGATTTTTATTTAAGTGTACTTAATTTTTTTCTTGTAGTTGTCTACCTATTTGTAGACTTTGCATGTTTGCCAGCCCGCATTTGTTTTCATCAGAGGCATCCACCCCCAAAGTTATTAATGTGTATTAATCTAACCTCTTGAATTGGGAAATCTGATTTTTCGGCTTCTCTGGTTCATATTTTAAATAATCGCTCAGCTCATTAACCATATATGTTTATCAAAATATCATCTGAAATATGTTTATCAAAGATCATCTTAAGTACGTGGATACTTTTAAGAATGATTTTTTTCTTTTTTTGAATGACTGTGTATGACTGTGTATTAAAATCTGAGTCGATTCGGGTACGTCCGTCTGTTTGTTATTGGCATGCTCACATCCTCAATAATTGTCAGAGCGCAATGAAATTGGGCCTGAATATTAATAAAAGCTATTTAAAGCTAGCAAAATAACTTCAGTATATTAAAAATATAGACTGATATTTGAGGCAAGATCAAAATTCCAGCAAAGAACTTTCGTAAACTTGTCTATTATAAATCGACAAATTAGAATGAAATTTTGCGATAATATTGAATTGTAAACATAACTTAATTCCAACAATTATAAAATTCGGTTCAATAGAAATCTAAAATCTACTTTCCATTTTCCACTGCAGTCACTATAAGTGGGTTTTTTTCTCATGTCTGTTCCGAGTTTTCATTAAATCTTTTTAAAAAATCCTTTTTTCGCGTATTACTATAGAGAAAAATCATGACGTATTACCAGAAATTACATTTCTGGAACGTTCAGACCCTAGACTACATCCCTTATTGCGCTTGTATCTTTTATTTTTTTACTTACAATTTTAAAATCCCGATTTTTATGGGAAATATTATATACTTTTATTTCCTTTCTTTGTCTTCATCTTCAATCATCAATTCTTTCCGTCAACAAATTGTAATAAATTAGTGAAAAGTTTTCATATGTCATAAATGAAATAATATGAAGTGGCAGGTGATGATTTTAATGGGAACATGTCACATAGAAACGTAAATATATCCTCACCATAAAATTGCATTTTGGAAATCAACAATCATACAACTTTGTTTGTACATGTGTGACTGAACAACGAACTGACAAATGCATTTGAAACAATTATTTGTATTTGTTATAGAATTCAATTTATACTAGACTATTTGCCATTTTACCAAATGTTTGGTTAGTGGGGTTATTTGTCACACACCCAAATCAACATTATTTTTTAGTCATCATCACCATCATCGGCAGCAAAAGCAGGAATAGGAAAAAGAATCAACATCATCTGTTAAAACAACTTTAGTATCATTATACGACTGCACGTTTTACATTACACTCACTTACTCACTCATTCAAACTTTCACAGTATTTGTGCTGATTTCCTTGTCTTCTTGACTGCTGTATAAATGAATGACTTGGTTTCTATGTGACTGTGACTGTGGTATGTCGCAATATGCCTCGGGGTTTTGACATTGTACAATTTGCACATTTTATTTAAACATACTGGATAAATGTTGATCTATGTTGTCACATTTGTGGCACAAGTTGTACTCGCTTCGTTAGCTTTTTATTCATTCAATATTTCTTTATATTTCTTCTATGACTTGGAATTTTCAAAAAAAAAAAAGTTTAAAAATTGTTGAAAAAAAACTAAAACGATTTTGTGGTAAAAGGGATTTATTTTAAATCAATTTTAAATTTTTCCCTTTTTGTACTTTTTCTTTTATTTCAAATATAATTTTTTAGGGTTGTTAAAAAGTTTTCAATTGTCTATGGTAAAGAATGAAATGAAGTATTTTAACTAATATCCGATTTGCACACTTGGCAGAGAACAATGTGTTCATTTCTCTGAAACCCTTCAATGCTTAAAAGCTGTCAATTGTGAAATATGAATTTTTAGAAGGAGTTTAATTGAATTTGGTAAATCGTTATTACAAAAGGATAAATTTTCAACAAAATGAATTAAGCGAATTAATCTTTCAATTGACCGAACTTTAACGTCGTTGGAAGGTTCCCATAATTGAATAAAATGTATATTTAATGTGACATTTTTTGCATAATTTAATTATAGGAAATTAAAAATTATGATCACTGTCACTACAAGCATTCAAAAGGAGTGTAGGCAAGGTCCTTCCTGATGGTATCTTTTTTTGCTAGAAGAGATTTATAATATGTAAAAAAGGTTTTTAGAAGCGATAGCATTAATGGTCTATGATCCTTATAATAAGGACGAAAATTTGTTCTGGCCAGCTAAATTATCTTTAGAAGAAAATGGAACTCAATTGATGTAAACAAATCAAAAAAATAAAAGTATACATCAATAGTATTAGATCAAAATAACTTGAAAGGAAACGTCACATGAGAAGTATTTCAAACTCATCGGATAGAAAAGCATCTCAAAGTAGGAATATAAAGGTCAATATATACTTGAAACCTTGCAAATTCCAAAAAGATTCTGACAAAAACTAGGATGCAAGTGAATGGTAGGTAGGAAGAATTTACTTCAACTGTGCCAGCATTCACCTAAGCTAATATATCGGCCTGTTGTGTTCTCCGTTCATATAATTTCTTTGTTTCTTTCGAATAATGTTCACTGCCATTATTCCAGCAATTTGATATCATCTCCACATGCTCTTGTTTTTGGAGCATAAAACTCTCTCTAATCTTTATCTCGCAATTATAAAGATTTTGATTGCATACTTTCTACTTCTACGCTATGAATAAGGAAAGAAAATTAAAATAAAATTTTATTAATTTATCAATAAAAGTATTTTTGTGTCATTACCATATTATGATTATAAACAGAAAACATACGTGCTTTAAACCATAATATGGTTGCAATGTTCCCTCAATTTTGTAATATTATAATAAAAAAATATCTTATTTATCAAATATATTTGCTACTTTCATTTTGTTGTAGAAATTTGACTGTATTTGGTTGTTCTTTTTTGTGGAAAACACTTCCGATTGGTACAACTGTCGTTGGATTTACAATTCCTTTTCCTTGTCGTAGGTACAGGAAGAGTATTCTAAAATATGCTCTATATAATAACTCATACTGCAAATGTGTTTAAACGATTTACATATATTATAGAGCAACTAAAGTATCTGAATCGGATTTATGTTCAATACGTTAATCTCAAACTCTAAATTTTAAGCTAAATGTGCATATATAAAATATTATGATAAGATTTATAATACATTAAATAGAGCCTATGTAAAATTTCTGTTACGCATATGCAATAGTAGTCCAAAAACGGATAAAAAGATATTGAACTCTTGGAAAAGTGAATTGAAGAATATAAAAAAGGTTATAACAAAATATCGAAAGTTTCAAAAAGTAACTGTAACAGAAATCACTAAATGGATGGATTGCAAAAAAGGATGGAATTTTTGAGTTTTAAACATTTTAAGTTTTTTTTTTCCAATTCGAATCATAAAATTTCGAAAAGGAGAGAAAATTTTACCAAGAATTTGTGATTTAAGAGAAGTTTACTCTAACAGTATTTAACAAATAAAATAATAAGTCGGGTGTTTTAAATTTTCTATATCGGTTCAAATTTCTTTTTTAGAAGGAAATATTACTCAAAATTAAAAAAAATAATGTCCTAATTTTTATATGTGAATTTATAAAAGTATCAATATGTTTTAAAATACGATTCTGAATTTTTTTAAAAAATTTGACAATATCTTGATATATTTCTTTCATACGTGAGTTTTATTGTATCCCACTATTATGTTCCAATTATCATTTATTCCATTCCCCAAAATTAAGCTTTTTATATTAATTGACTTTAACTCTATCCACAAATAAGTCTCTTCCACCTCCCTGACATGCGGAAGACAATTTTGTTCCCCAAACTCCCTGATAATTCTATTAAATTTAATACGCACACAAATTGAATCAAAAGTTTTCCGCTGCACATTTGTTTCTTAAAATTTGTTGTTGTTGTGTTTTTTTTTAATTCATTATAAAAAATCATTGTGAGTTTTTTTGTTATAGTTGATTGTCCATGCAGCAGTTGCTGTTGTTGATGATGATGCTGATTTCAAGTGTGGTTATCATTGTTGCTCTACTCTTTGTTCTTTCTCTTTTCTTTATCCATTTGGGACTTTCCACTATTTAAGCTGATTATGTATTGAACATCATGACAAATGTTCATTGTTCATGCTTTCAGTTTTTTCTTCTATATTTACTTAGATCAACATAAAAAAGAGTAAATAATCATATAAAGTTATTATTTTAGTACGTTTTTCACAATTTGGGGTTGTTTGGGTTGGTTTGGTTTAGTATGTTGGGTGAATATGTTGTTGTATAGCTCGATTTGTTGTGGTGGGTTGGTGTTAAGTACGTGATATTAAATGCATTTTTATATTATTGTTTCAATTTAAATTGATTTATGTTTAATACCAACCATATAAATACGTACATCATACATACATATATATATCGAAAGACATATATGTATATATTATGTGTAAATTTAAATGTTATATTATTTGTTGTATATGGAGTTGTTATTTTACAATGAACAAAGATTTGTTGACACTCAGTCTTGCAACAGTTTCCTTGTTGTTTAAAAGTTTTAGTAGTTTCGAAGCAGAAAAAGGAGGTTCATATACTGAGGTCAGGGTTAAAATTATTACTCAATTAAATTTATGTGAATATTAAAGTAATAAAATTGTAATATTATTTCGTTTTTTTTATTTTATTGTGAAATGAATACAGATTGACTATAATCAGAAGAAAATAAAAATAATGTGGTGGTGATATTTTCAGTTTTCCTATTTTTGTGAGGGTGTATTGTTGGTATGATGATAAAAAACTATAAGTTTAATATTTTGATAGTTTTTACATGATATTTCTGTTTATATATGAAAAGAAATGTTAGCATTTTATTTATGAAGAAAAAATACAAAAAATATTATTTATATTATAAATAATCACTATATGAATTTTGTCACGTGACACAAAAATATTAGAGAACAATTTCTTTTAGTATGTGTCATTTTCATTTTATTAAGAAATTTGAATGTGTATTATGGATTTCAAAATAGATCTGTTAGATAGGAACAAGTTTTGGTATGATATGATAAGATTAAAGGTGATTCGAAAGGTAGTTTCCAAAATATTTTGATTATGATCATTTCAATTATTTTTTTTTTGCCTAAATCCACAACTCGCCATAATCATATACAGAAAAATATGCTTGTAGCGACCAATCGAGAGGCAACATATTATGGTTGTGTTATAAAAAATATATAGAAGTGGTACAAACATGTTATTATGTTTGCGCACCGTTATATGTTTATAACAACGCTATCGTTTTATGATCGCACAACCACCTTTCGATTAGTATCACCGTAACCATGTTTTTCATTGGATGCAACAACTTATATAATTAATTTTTTTGACCAAAAATTACATTTTTTAACCAAAAATTACATTTTTTGACCAAAAATTACATTTTTTGACCAAAAATTACATTTTTTGACCAAAAATTAAATTTTTTGACCAAAATTAATTTTTTTGATCAAAAAATAAATTTTTTGACCAAAAATTAAATTTTTGGACCAAAAATTATTTTTTTTTGACCAAAAATTAAATTTTTCACCAAAAATTGAAATTTTCACTAAAATGATATTTTCACAAAAATATTATTTGGATTATTATGCGTTTTTGCAGATTCTTGCAACTAACAGAAAAGTTCATATAATTCACAAATATTGTATTAAATTTGTCAGACAAAAGATTCGGAAAAAGTCTACATGCCAAATTTCAGGAAGATTGCAGCCGTATACACGATCATAAATCAAATTCTACGAGTGTCAATCCATAATTTTTCCTTCTTGCGTCTAGTTGTAAAATATTATACAGTTCGGCCTTAACTGACAGTTTGTTTGCTTCGTATTATTTACAGTGATCTTCAGATACAATTAAGACTCGAAAATAATTCTTTAACTTAAGATAAATTAAAATCCTCTTTTTTTGAAGTATGATTGGCCACGATAGTAATTTTTTTCAAAAATCAATTTATAACTTTAATAAAAAATCTAGAAATTAGGATTACAGGTATTTATTGAAATTGACGGTTTTAATATCTGGTCAGTTCAAATTTATGAGAGTGCTAATTTGTGAGATTCTACTGTAGTGAAATAAAACATTTTAGTAATTTTTAACTCTCATAGTTTCCGTCTAAAATTTCAACATGTCAGTTATATTATTTTTTTAATTTGCAGTATTCTTTAAATATTTTTATTTATTATTTTTTGATAGAAACAATAAAACCTCTTTAACATTTATTTATAGTTTAAAATAAATAAACTCAAATTCAAACCCAAAATGGGCCCAATACACACCAATAGATCTTTAATAAAAAAGTAATAAATAAAAATAGAATAAAACCAAGAATCGTTTTTTTTTTTTTTTTATTTGCTAATGTTTGTTATTTCCGCTGATATTTTACTTGCAATACGGGAATTGAAAACATATTTTTTGTTTATTTATTATTTCATTTCTTACAAACAAACATGTGTTCAAATTAAAATTCCAAATAATTCACATACACCATTTAAGGGTCGCTTTTTAAATACACGAAAAATAACTCTGTTAAATTAAATAAACAAAATTTAAATCAAAATTTAAAATTTCTTCATTTAAAG
Source organism: Cochliomyia hominivorax (assembly GCA_004302925.2). NCBI lineage: Eukaryota > Metazoa > Arthropoda > Insecta > Diptera > Calliphoridae > Cochliomyia > Cochliomyia hominivorax. The sequence continues at coordinate 103,436,543 of PYHX02000467.1, forward strand.
TATTAGAAGATATAATGAACCTTTATTTTATATTACAGCTGAGACTTCAGAGTCCTGAATTTTTTCAGAGTATAACAAAAGGAAAAAATAGTATAAGACCCCACGCAAAACTTGATTAGATTTCAATTTTTTTGGAATCTAGAGATTAGTCTTAAGTATTTCGATATCAGGTCAGATCGTGAACGAAAATATTACCTGAGTTGATTTAGCTATGTCTTTCTGTCTATGGTCCGTTTATCAGAGTTTGGCACGTTCTCATCCGAAATAATCGTCTAAGGCAAACGAAATCAAACCACATTGATTGTGGAAGAGGGCAAAATTTAAGCCATTTTTAAAGCAGATTGCTATACGTTTAGAAAAATATTAACCCACAAATACTTTATTTATAATAATTCAACGGATCAGATTTATTTAAAATTAAATAATCGTTTTTATTTTAATTCGCCTTATTTAGATTTCACTTTTTTATTAATTTATTTTAAAATTTATGTTTGCTTTAAAGTTCTAAAAGCAAGCAGATCCTTTTGTGAGAACCCCTTGGTCTCAAACTATTATATATTAATTTATGTTTATTTTTCTAATTTGCTATACAGATTCTACTAAGATCGGTCACTTTTCGATGATCCATATCATTATAACGAAAATATTCAAAATTTGTAGGATTCATTACCTCTTCAAATAGCTTTGCTTTAGAAAGGATAAGGCTACAAAGATTCCTTTAAGCAACTGTTATACCGAAAATATTATAATTTTAATATAATTATTTATTAAAAATTTATTTCAAAGGCATGGACTCGTTAGGTCCATGAGGTGTGATTACTTATAGTTATTAAAGAATTACGTATTCTACTATGATCAATTCGAAGTTTTAATTATTTTTATTATAGATCTCAGATTTTCTTAGAATGCTTCTATAAATATCGCGCTTATCAGGAACTATTGTATATTCCATATAAATATCATACAATGGTATGCTATGGAGGAAGAATTTTTTCCCCATGCAATTCATGTAGCAGATCTTGATTTATTGTTGCAAAAATATTTAAGAGTTTAAGGAATCATACTGCTACCAAACTGCTTTTCTATCGAAACATTGGTTATATTAAGAGAGTTATAACAAACATTGAGAAGGGTAGTTCAAATTCGTTACTGCCAAATGTAAAACTCACATTTCTTTTGATTTATTTATTAGATTTATTCATAAAAATAAGAATATGACAAAAAATAAAATATGAATATATTAATAAATAAAAAAAGAAGAATTGATTCATTATTTAATATTCTTGGCGGTATTATTACAAAAAATATATATACGAAAGCACAGTTTCATTCATTTAAATACAAAACGAAATAAATATTTAAAGTCACTTTAAAATACTTAACTCATAACATGGGGGTAAAGAAAAAAAATGTACTTTACCAAGTATTCATTCTTTGAATGGACAAGTATATGTTAATGTATATAACCTTATATACATAAGTACATATATAAAATATATTGCAGAATGTTTGTATGTGGAAGGTAAAGGAGTTCCTGTATATTTGTTTTTTCTTTTTCGTTTAATCGTACATATGGAATTGATTTTTTTTAATTCATAATGGGTTTTGGGTTGTGAATTCGAGTAGTGTGTAGTAGAGTAGAGGTATGTTGGAAGTAAGTTGGCTACTTATACATTTATACATACATATATTGAACATTATTGAAATGTCCATGAGTTGAGTTTCTGTTTTACTTGTAGTACAACTTGTATGGGGAAATGCCGGACGTACATACACATATAAAACTTACTCTTCTTCTGAGAAGGTCTATAGAAATTTATGAATTTTTTATTTTTCTGACTTTGAACATTTTCATTTTTATTTTATTTTCATTGTGTAGTATTTTTTTTTAATTTAGAAAATACACTACTCACAAACACAGAAATCAACAAAGAAATAAAATCATTAATGATTATTTGAAGCTACCGGATGAAGTACATAAAAACAAAGAGCGTATAAAAATTTCTATAAAGCTGTTTTCTTTAAATATTTATATTTCTTTTAAAACAGGGTTTTACCAAAATTGATGTTTATTTTTTAGATTTAATATTATTATTAAATGAAGTGGAAAAAAAATCTGTTACTTCCTAACGACTAGTCCGATTTCAGTGAAATTTCACATAGTGATAGTCATATTATAGTTAAAGTTTTGAGTTTGGATTTTGTGGTCCACAGTGTCCAAAAGTAGATCACCTCGAGTTGTAATAATATTTATCCAGATCCAGATTAATTTTATTTTAACCAATTTTAACGTATTTCATATGAGAAGAAAACTTAAATTTTTGGAGAACCAGATTTTCTTAAATTCAATCTTTTTAACAACACTCTAAATTGTGGCTTATTTCTACAAATCTCGAAGTTGGAACTTAAAAAAGCTTATGTTTTCTTCAAAGCTTGATCTGTTCTTAAAATATATGGAAAAATGCGATTTTTTTATTTTTTATTTTTATTTTTTTTTTATTTCTTTAAGAAGATCAAAATAATGTTAATGGTTTTGAGTTTAGTCACTTTAAAGGAACTAGCCGTTCGGTAGTCAAAGATTTATTTCCATTTCAATGTACAATGGTTCGATAGTTTTAAAAAAAATATCTTTTTATTGAAATACACTGTATTTGTTTGAACTATTTTGTCTACAATTTGTTTTCCTCTTTCCTCTGTATTATCTACACTTGTCTATTTGTCAAATAAAAATATTTGAGATATTTATCAATAAATACCGTAATAAATTAATATAAAAATAACGATAAGAATCTTAATGAATATTTTCTTTTGTTAATAATTAAGTTGTTAGTTAGTTATAGCTTTAACTGACCTTTATAGATAAATAAAATAAAATAAAATATCACTTATAGATAAATACTTAATTATTTTTTATTAATTTTATTTATTATTATATTTTAATAACATTACAAATTAATTAAATAATTTTGACTAATTGTATTTGGATAATTTGAAGGGTTCTTCTTAAAACTGCATTGAAGGGTAAAAAATTTGTTTCTTTTCCAAGATTTTATTTTTTCATTAATTGATATCTTAGAAATATCTGAGAATGTCTCATTTTGCAAGAAACTAGTTTAATAAACAGTTATATTTATTATAATTCTTGTTCTAGTTTGTAATCACTCGACTTTAAAAAGTAAATAAATAACTATTTTATTTACAATAAAATATTCATATAACACATTTATCGGAACGTGAAAATATGACTGATAAAGTTCTAACTTGAATTAATTGAATTTATTTTTTAAAAGAATTCATGAATAAAGGAATTTCAATTTTCTGTATGTATTCGAAGAGAAGTTATATTCTGGCCCAGATCGATATCCGTAAATTCCATTTGAGAGAAACTGACTAATAAATCCCATTGATTGAAATAAAGAGTCAGAAATGGTGATTGGCCACACCCTTGCTACAGATCAGAACTTTCATGGAAACAGAAGATAAGGTTGCTCAAGACATACATGGTGAAGACAAGTAAAGCCGCAAGTTAAAGTTGCTATATTTTATTAAAATAAAACATCAAAATTTTTATTTAAAAATCGGACAAATTGAAGAAAGAAATTGTTATTTTAACCTTTATCTACTATTAACTGAGAATTTATATCAACAGAAATTACATTCTTACCCAAAATTCGGACACATATCTAAAAAATAGTTTTCTGTTCAGTGAATTAAAAATGATTTTTTTAAAACGATTTTCGCTAAAAAATGTATTATTAAAATTTTATTTCTTTCTATAAAATTTTAATTTTTCAATCATAATTTCACAATTGAAATTTTTACAAAAAATGTAAATTTCTTTAAAATTTTAATTTTTTTTAAATTTAAATAAAAAAATTAATTTTACAGATTTAGACTACAAACACATATAAAAATATTATTTCTACTTCTTTCTGTCGAAAAAAACATTAATTAAGGAATCCATAAAGAATCAAAAAAAGATAACAATTAACTAATAATCGCACATAATAATAAAAACGATCCTGAGATATAATAGATTGTGTCCCCCTAATGATTTATTTATGATAATTCTAATTTTTTTTATAAATATTTAATTTTTTTTTTTTGTTTAGAAAACATAATTTATGGATTTATTAGTTTGAATTTTTAGTAATAAACTATAAAATTATATGACTATGGTTACATTAAATTTATTTAATTTTCTGAATTGTTTAATTTAATGGTTAAGTGAAATTTTAACTATTTCAATAAACATATAAATATATATTTTATAGCTCCAATAAAAAGTTATAGTCACTACTGTTTACTATTTGTCTTTTCATATTTACAAAATTAATAATTTTCATATAATGTTCTATGTGTTTAAGATCTTTTATTATGTATGTTTGTAGATGTGAATCTATTTTTAGTCGAAGTCTTATAAAATAAGAAATATTATGATTCTTAAGAAGAAATTATTTTTATACCCTCCACCACCGTAAGTGGTGAAAAGCGTATATTAATTTTTTCATTCTTTGTCTAACGCTACGAAGAAATCATGTGGGACCCCGAAATGTAAATGTGTATTCTTTCATAAAACGATAATCTGAATTGATTTAGCTTTGTCCGTAATCCTGTCTGTCTTTTGTTGGCACATCCTTAAAAACTTGATAATTGAAATTAATGAAATTTTATCTGATTTTTTGTTATAGTCCAGCAAAATCGGCTCAGTATTTTAAATATATAGAAGGATATCCTAGGTAATCTCTAATTTTAAGCAAAAATTTTTTCAATTTTAAATTGACAAATTAGAACAAAAAATTGCAATTATTTTAAGCGGTTTAGGAGAAAAAAGTTATAGCCAAAAATATAACTTATTTTATGATCCATAAAGTGTTTCTTTTATCTTTAGGAAAAGCTTTTATATATTGCATATGTCTGTTTATAAGTGTGTATGTACGAAACATAACGTATTTACTTCACACACATCTGTGGCTAAGGGTATTAAAGATTCGGCATAGCCGAATATAGCATTCTCACTTGTTTTTAATTACAATCAAGTTTAGCATTGATTTTATGACAAAATAATAAATTAGAAATTGCACATTCATAATTACAAATATAAATATTTAACAACATTAGTTATCAAATAATGTATAAAATACTCATTACAATAACGCCACACAGTGCTTCAAATGAAAACAGAAATGGAAACGATATTTCTTCATAGAAGCGAATAGTTAATTCGTCAATTAACCGTTATGAGGAATTTGTTATAATTTTTTGATCATAATTTAGGACACATGGAAGGTGAAGGTAGACAAATTATATATCAATGTATCGAAAATTGTATTTGCTTATCAAAAATGTAGAATATTATTGATAATAATTAAAATTCGTTACACACTTTTTGCGGAAAAATGTCATAAAAGTGTTGAACTGTTTTTTTTTTTTTTTTTTTTTTTTGCAAATCATTAAATTTTGATTTTTAAATAAAATTTTTGTAAATCCATAATTTTCTTTTAAATTCAGTTTTGCGATTTAAGAAATTGGGCTAGAAATTCGAATGATGTAAAAGAATGTGTTGAATTTAAAAAACTCGGGTTCTCCCAAAATTTAAGATTTTGATTTTTTAAGATTTAACCCCTTAGAAAAGTATAAATGCGGAATAAGTTCCTTGAAATAAATTCTTACAACTCAAAAAAATGTTATTATCTTTAAACTAAATATCTACGGAATACCCATACGACTAATTTTGTAGGTCTTCACTATCATAATGCATTCATATTAAATTCTTTAAAATCGGTTCAGATATAAGGAGTCTGGATCGTTTTAAATATTTTAATGACCCAAGGTGACCAAGTCCAGAAAGTCCAAACACAAATTTTTAACTCACCTACACTTCTCTACTGAAATCGGACAAATCGTTCAAATGTTACAGATTTATTTCCATTTCAATTTACATTTGAAACACTGTGCGACAATATAATTTATTGTTATTTGTAATATCATGTGTAAGTAAATATGAACATAAACATTTAAATACATATATACATATGTATAAACATATATATCCAAACATATATAAATTAATAAATATTTTATTAGGCACGTGTTAGTGAACTCACAAATAACAATAACTATTATAATACAAAAGTATGTGTGTGTGTTTGTATGAAATATATCAAATATCACAGATACAATATAATTTTGCATAAACAATCTATAATGTTTGTATACAAGCATATCTACAAACATATATATTATATAGGATATTTATATATACATATATATGTGTCAAATTTTGTTAATAATAAATGATATTCTCCTAAACCAAACAAAAAAATATGGGAAATATGAGATGATAAATAAATATTTTCCAAAATGTGGGTCAGTAGAACGAAATAAAAAAATAGATAATTTTATACTATATACATACCTACGTATTTTATATATTTTAAGTATATGTAAATATGAATCCTTTTTTATAAAACACAAGTATACATAACAAACATTTTCCATATAGTAGAAATTTAAAAGACACTCCTTTTTCAACTTCTCTTATATAATAAATTTTTTTATCTAAAGTTTAGGAGCTTTTTTTATTTTTGTAATTTGGCAAAATTCCCAAATTAGTGTTTCTGGGAGCATTTTATTTTAATATTTTTTTCAATGAAGTTCTTTACATTTAAATATTTCTTTGTCATTTTTCATTTCTATTCATTTAATAATGTCCTTCAGTGAAATAAAGCTTTATCTTGTAATGTAGAAAATAAAAAAGCACGAGAGTCATTTGAAAAATTGTAGCTTATGAAAATTTGAAATATTTAATTATTAAGAACAAAAGGTGTGTTTGCTAAACAATCCCCGGAGTCAGTTGTTGTTTATAAAATAAAACTACTGTAACTCAAATCATTGGAGATTTCTTATAATTAATATTAAAAGAATATTATGACATTAATATCTTTTTTTGAAATCTAATCAGAATTTATGAAGACAGCAAAATTAAATTCTCTATGAATATCCATTTCGGAGGACCAAGAAGTAATACTAATAATAAAATGTTGTATTTCGCTTCGCATAATGGGTTCTCATTTTGTCCCAAATTAAATGAATAACATTTGGATATATTCTTAAGAAGGGCATAATCTTCAATTTCTCTTACATTAACGATTCCTCAAAAAGAATAAATAAAGTTTGCTTTATTTATTCTTTCTCAGGAATCTTTTGTCCCAAATAATATACATATACTTTGGAGTAAAAAGGCTTAAACTAGAAACCTCGAAACAAATTTCTTCTTATAAAAATTGATCCAATAACATCGAACGAAAATTAAAAAGATAGAAAAATTATGTTGAACTTTAAGTCATATTCACACTAATACATACAAACGCTATCCAAAATGTTTCGAGAGCCCCAATGTGGTGAAAAACATTGTTCAGGTTTTTGTTTGTATTTCTCCTTATCCAATATTTATACTCTCCACCAGCACAAGTAACGAAATTAAATTTATTGTTCTGTGTGTACCGCCAAGAAGGAATCATCTAAGATCCTATGCTTGCATTAAATCAAAATCTTAGTCGATTTATCTACATTCGTATGTCAAATGTTGCCAATCTTATTTGTTATTGCTGAGATTATTATTATCCTGAGAAGTCTTCCTTTTAAAATTAACAAAATAGGCTCAGTTAATAAAATTTTATAGACCTATAACTGAGCTTTCTTCATTTTTTGCAATTTCTTAAGTGAATGTGTTAAACAATGCCATATTCCCTTATTCCCTTTTTCCCATATTGGTTCAGTATAAAAGAGTCATCCAAATATGTGAAAGCTTTCACTTATCTTATATTTTACGTCTATATTTTAGAAACCGTTTTCATTAGTTCATGAAAGTGCGTATAGTTGTGTTGTATTATATTCCAGCAGTTCTTGCTGTTTCAAACCTGTCAACTTAATAAGGGACACAGTATTTAATTTAATAAACTTCTATTTGAATATGGGTCTGCCTTTCGAGATAACCAGTTGCCTTTTTAATAGTCTCACGATACACAATAGGATCACTTGAGCGCATTTACTGTCTCCCTACGATACACCTTGTGGCGATCAATTGATTGCTTTGCAGATACCTAGCTGTGCCTTTAATAGTCTTTTGGCGATAAAATTATTGAACGCATTGTATATTTTGGTCGGAGAATTGTCAGGAGAACCTGTTCAAGAAAAAACTATTGAGAGGTTGTTGTACAAAGTGAGAGCAATCTTTAGTCTCAGATGAGTTACCAAATGAAAAAGTTAACATACCCCCATTCACTGGGTTATTTATTCAGAAAGTTGTAACCATAGAATTGACAAGAAACCCTGTCCAGGAGGAAAAAATATTGAGAGGTGGTGAAAAGCATTTAAGTAACAAAGGACCACAAAAAATACAAATAAAATAATAATTCCAAAATACTTATTGAAATGAATAAAATCTTAAATCTACCTTAAGGAGAAAACTTAAGAATAAAAACCAAAGCACACATTTAGACTCTGTTATTTATTAGTTCACTACCAACTTCTGCCAGTATCTCGTTATCATGAACAACTGAAACCAGTGTACAGATATTGGACACTTATGACAAAAACATAAGGAAGTGTCTCAAAATATCGAAATTTTTAAATGGGCCTGGACAAACTAAGACAAAAAAGGGAAGTTCCCAAAAAGGTCGAGTTCATATTTTTCTAGTGGTTTACAATATAATATTGATTAAATGTTTTTAGGACAAATTCCTATTTTATGGTTTACCCTCGTAAAAAATAACAATTAAAATATATTTAATACATTTAATATTTGGCTTCGATACAAATTTTGAAATTTCTCATTGAATCAATTAATTTTGGCAAAGAGTTTCACTTCATTGTAAGAACGTAAATAAATATTTTCGTAATAAATATTACTTCATATCCAATAATGACAAAAAACAACTCTTATTTAATTTAAAACATTTAATAAAATTATTTGCTCGAGTATACAAACTCGTATCATAATACAATTTTAATTTTTTGTTATATGCGTGTATGTGTGTGTGTATGGTTGCCATCAGAGAACTTGTAATTTTTAATTAACCTAATTTATGCAACTTGTTCTACTACGAATTTAACTAAAATTAAATTGTCATGCCCCTTAAGTAATATGTTGTCAGTCATATAGACAGAAAGTCAGTCACTCAGACCATGTCATTGCTTATTAGGCAGTCAGTTACAGTATACGTCCGTCTCTCTGTCTGCCCTTTTTCGTATAAATATTTTTGCATTTGGCTGTTTTGCTATTTTTTTCGAGTGCAAACATTTTTGTATGTATGTGTGTGTCTTTTCCTAATTAAAAACTCTAAAAGAAACCGCAGCAGTAACATCAGTGCGGCATACTTTTTATTGTTTTATTTTATTTTTGCTTTATTGCTCTTGTTTCTTTTTTTCCATTTGATGTACAACATAATTTATTACATCAACACATTTGTAGAGAAATTCTGTGATGACAAATTAACATTGTTTTAATGCCAACCAATGACCGACTTCTTAAGCTTTTTGTAAAAACAAGAGAAAAATAACAAAAGCGATGTACTTTTAAAAGTTCAAACGTTGTACTTATTTACAAACACACAAGCTAAAAAGTACTTTAATTATAGAAAGATTATTTTTTTAAAGCGTGTTTAGGAATAGTTTATTTTGTTTAACTTTGTAAAAACTTTGATGGTTGTAATGTTAAAAATGAGCTGATTTTAGATTTAAGAAAAAATTTTTAATTTTTGTCATGAATTAAGTAACTTTAATAAAATTTTATTTAGTTTAAAAAAATTATGATTGTATTCTCAAAATTTAGATTAAAGTTTATGAACCGTTTCAAGAATTAATAAAATTAATTATGCCATAATCTAGAGTACGGACTAAAGGAATACATAATGATTTCATGTAAATGGAAAAAGATAGATTTTTTATTTTTATACCTTCCACCACAAGTGGTGATAGGGGTTTGTCATTTCGTTTGTAACGCCCTAAAACAATCATCGTATTCTTGCTTCAATCAAAATCTGAGTCGATATAGCTATGCTAGTCTGTCCGTCTATCTGTTGTTAGCATGCTTACATCCACAATAATAGACATTTCTCAATGAAATTTAAATCTGTTATATATTTCTTATATGACGTAGATATTTCAGTAGTTATATTTACAACCCAAATAATGCTGTACATAGAGGTTATCTGACTCGCGGAGTTATACAAAAAATTCAGCTTACCTCACACGTTAACTGACAATTAAGTTGGATGAGAGCGTACCAACAACTTTAGGTGTTGAAGTGCATTTCATTTAAAATTGGCCAGAAATAAATGCCAAAAATAATAATTTTCAAATACATAATGTAATGAACAAAAATAAAGCCTATCTTAGGGAGGATTTTAAGATTAAAAATTAAAGCACATATTTAGGCTTAAAGTGTTTATTCCTCATCTTCTGTTTAAAATTATTTTAAAATAGTAAACTCTTTTGAATTTAATGACTTGTAGTTTTGCTTATTACATTTTCTTGAAAATTCAAATTTAAATAAACCGTTTACAGCCTATTAAATTTTCCCTTTTTCCAGAATTATAACATCTTTAATTAAATTTCTGAAATTAATTTTTTTATGTCATAACAATTACATAGAAAAATATATTTGCAAAACTATTATGTCAGTCAGGCAAAGTATGTAAGTATGCACGTGCTTTTGTGCAACGAACGAAAGAAACTGTTGTTTGCTTTTAATATTTTATTGTTATTATAATCCTATAAAATAATTTTAGTTTATTGTCAACATAAACATTGTTAGAGTACTTGTTCTCTAACAATATTGTAGGAGTGCTAAATTATAAAAACAAAATATTTGAAAAATATGAAATATGAAAATTGTGACCTAATTTCTTCAATATGGGGAAGACTTAAATTTTGTGAATTATATAAAATTGTTTTAAATTGGAAAGTGTAAAGGTAGACAAACAAAATATTATAATAAAAAGAAGGTTTTGAGATGATTCCATCGTTATAACTAAGAGTATATAGTTAAGTTTACAATTACATGTATCGCAATTCTCAATTAACGTGATCACATTATTCCAATGCTGTTTTGATCTATTGTGTTTAAAAACTTTAGGGCAGTGTCGATGTTATAGTGATGAGATTTCAATCAGTAGTATTTTTTGAACTGTTCTTTATATGAATGAGTTCAAGGATTTTCGAATCTTTTGTATTCACCACTTTTTTAATTACTGAATTCACTGTCAATGATAGACATTATAACTTATGTCCTCAATCAGTAGAATTTGGCACACACTTGAGCATTCAGTTGATCTTTTCGTGATAGTGTTGCGGACAATACCACAACTTCGAAGCGTCTAAACATTTGAACATATAACAAAAAGTTGAATTTGCTAATAATGACTTTAATGATCATGTCCAGCATGTTTAATATATTATCGTTTGTGTTGCTGTCATAATTGTTTCAATCAATATCGGTCATCATAATCGATAAAATATGTCCACAATCGGAAGTATTGATTTCAATATTTCGTAAACCAAGTTTTTAGGAAGAAAATTAGCTGAAAAGCAGTCACAATTAACTTGTTCAAAAGCTGAGGATTACTCCTCATTCTAAGATTGGTCACTTTACATCATGGGTTTAAATTGGATCAACTTTGTAAACAAAATCCGTCAATAATATTGATCAAATCTGTCTGAGAATAGCCGTCAACATGGACTCGTCTTCGTACCAAACCACTGATCATCTGATGAACGATGCCAAACGAATTTAGAAGTTTACCAATCGTTTAAATTGTCGCGTGTTTTGTTCAGATCCTCATTCGAGAAAAACGTATTCAGTATCGAAAGAATTTTGTACAACTGTACTGGTATGTGGAAAATATTCTCCCCAATCGTTCCGTGAAAAACATTGCTGTGAATAGATTGTCGTTGATACGAAGTATGAAATTTATTTGTGTCATCTTTTTAATGTCTGCGAGTAGAAAGATATTGTCCAGAATCGAACAAATGTGTTGTAGGCATTATGTACAACATTAAGTAAGTCTGTAGGAAATGTGAAATCATTTGTATAAGATCGCTCAGTTCATTTTGCAGATGTTACTCGCAGTAGCGTGACAAAGTAGCTTTGAGTTCAATTATTGTTTTCAATAATTGATGCCTACATCGTTAATATCAACTGCTTACTGAAGTTGGATCACCCTTTAGATACCTACGAATAGGCAAATAGTGTTTCTCGATAGTGTGGCAAAATAACCGTCAATCTCTACCATCAATGTGTCCAATACTGAACATTTCAAACATCGTTAATATCAATCGTATGTTTAACTTGCATCGCCTTTATTTGCAATTGTTTTCTTAATGCAACCCAACTCTTAAAAGTTTAAATCCAGCTTCTTTAAGCCTTAAAGTTGATATGATAAAGTATGATAAGGTTTGTGGGATAAAGTATGAAAAGTTTGTAAGATATTTACAACCTAATTTCACCTAAACTTCAGTATCTCGCTTTTCCAAAATGTCCGAATAAATAAATTTTTAACTTTTATATTTATTAATTTATTCGGAAATCGTTTAACAAATTTAGATGAAAATCTAGTTTTAAACTTTATATTATGAAATACAAGTCATTAGCAAAAGTACATTAATTACTTTTGATGTAATATTTTTTTATTTTCGATAGCAACTTAAAATTGCAACTTTAACTTTTGCTCAAATACTTGAAAACATGGCGAAAAAGATAGTTTTTCCCAGTTAAAGTTTTTAAAACTAAATACTTATGCAAAAAAAAAAGCAGCGAAAAAGTCAAACCATAATCTACTCAAAAACAATTAGCCTAATTCAAAACTCTCTCGTTTGCTATTCATGTATTTAAACTTCGCCAAAAGGTTAACTGTTTTCTATGTATAAGTCCCCCGCTACACACACATATATATATACACTCAAACACTTAAAATACACCGCAGCATTGAGAGAATGCCTGGAGTATTAATTGCATAACTTTTATTATATATTTTTTCACTTTTTTCTATCCCAATTTCATTCATATTTTTTTTCTTCTTTTTCTGAAGAGGCAATTACAAAATGGTTTTTAATTCTAGATTTCCCTACCACTTAGTTTTTGCTACTTTCTCTAAAATGTTTTTGCAAAATGGAAAAAAGCGAAAAATAGAGTAGAATAATAAAAACTATAGTACCAATGTGTGTGTGTGAGTTTGGATGGGATTTTTTTTATAGAACGAGTAGAGGAGAATTGCTTTTACAATTTATGACAACTTGAAAGAGCAAGTGGCAGTTGTGCGCCACTTGGAACACATGAATATAACCAGCATAAAAACTATAATAAATAGGTCAGTCACAGTGTCGTTTTAGAAAAAAAAATACTAAAATAAAAACAAATAGAATGAATACAACAAAAAAAATAACATATAATAAAGAGCAAAAAATAAAAGCATAATACAAATATATGAATGACTGAATGAATGAATGAACATATTCGTAGAATATAGAATGAAAGAGGCTTATAGTATTTTAAATGTTTACAATTTACTCCTCCTATCTCTCCACCCCTCCAAAACCCATTATGAGTTAAAAGTCTATAGTAGAAAATTTTTCATGTTAATGTGTTCGTGTAGGTATTTAAATAATTCATAATGAGCATTTAATGTCACTTGCTGTTGTTTTTTGTGTGCTTAGATGTAGACTTAGGGACTTACATATTCTAAAGAATACAACATATGCAGGCATTGGGATATAGAAAGTGTTTTAGATAATTAAGAGTTATGGTAACATGTTATAATAAATACTGTTAAAAATCGCATTTAAATTTTTTAATTAGCTTTTTTTTGGAATAATTGCAACTGAAAGACAGTTTTAATCTTAATGTAATAAGGAGTGAAATTCAAAAACTCTTTACATATATGTAAATAAAAACGAAACCACTAAATTTACAGTTTTATTTCCTTTATTTGATTGAATATTACAATTTACACCAAAAAAATTAGATTTAATCACTAGTAATGAAATTTCATTGACGTTTTTATATTGCTTTCTGTCACTTTCTGTACTTTTTGTGCTTTTCAATTCTTTCTTAACAAGGACCTCAAAAGCTCTCCACTGACCTCAGTTCCGGACAGTTTGGATGATTGGCCTCTCTTGGTACAAATACCACATAATTGCTCTTCTCAAAGGCCAACTCAAAATAAGACTAATTATGAAGATTTATGGATAGAAGCAACCTTTTTATGTAAATTTCGGTATTTATAGAGCCGTTGTAACAATGATTTGGCTTCTTTTTGCAGCCAAACTGTATAATGCTTGCCATACCAAGAACTTTTTTATTAAATTTTGATTGCTTTGCAGTCCTCTACATTCCCTCGAGGCATCGGAAGTTTGAGTTTTCCGTTACGCAGCAACAATATTTCTTAGAAAACTTGCACGTTCATTTTAAAATTTTAGGAGCTTTCCTATCAAGAACCTTTTAGCCTTGTATGTTTATAAATTTGTCATTAATTATTAATAATTTCTATTTTGTGGCCTTTAGAAACCATCATGCGGAACCATTACCTCAATTACTACCTCAACTATGTTTATTCAAAAGTATTATTTTTCCCGGTACTGTTAATTAAGATCGAAACAGTTCGACAGTTGATGTTTTGAATCCCTGGGTAAAAATTTTTAGGGATCCCAAGTGGTTTTTTTATATTAAATAATTTTTAGTAGTACTCATTTTAATCAGCATTGACAAATGGATATAAAAGTTCAAATAATATTTGCGATTAAGAGTTTATTGATAAACGTGTATTAAGAATTTTTTGATCTCAGTCCTAAAAAGCCTCGTTTATTATTTTAAAATTAAACAATTGTTTCGTGGTAATATTTTGCTCAATAAAGATTTATATAGGTACCGTTGTTTATTAAGTTCCTCCTTAAATATCCTAATTTTTTAATTCATTATAATACAAAATAATATGAACTCTTGACTGACTATAACTTCCTTGTTTTTGTTAAAATATCGAAATGTGTATCTTTACGTAGGTATGACAATATATTTTAATTATCAACCAATACGTACGACTTTTCACGCATGTTAATGATCTATCATTGTTCAAAATTCGATTCACTTACGTTCGTGAATTATTCAGATGATGACATTATAGCAAAGTCGAGGTCTCTTCTGTCACACTATCGGGAAACCTGCTCAAGACAATAATGAAAAATAAACGTGGCTGTTAGTGAATAAGTTTCGAACTTTAAAAAAAAACTAATGATTTAACAACTTTACATTATGAGTTATTGAATTAGTTTTTCTAGATCTCCTTCGGCATTAAAGTCTTTATTACGCAGTTTTTTCTACACACAGAAAAAATCTATGTAAAATTAATTAAAACATAAATAATTAATTTTTTCAGTTATAATTTTCTTCATTGATATGAAATGGATATTTACTTTTGCATTCTTAAGAATATTCTTAAAATTTCACTTTTAAAAGTAATTTTTAAAATAATCCGTATAATTATATATGATTATATCGAACGATTCTAATATGTGGAATATTATTTCACCACAAACTAAATAAAAAAATTTATTCTATCTCAAATCAACTATGTTCAACTTTGACATTACTTCATGTTTTTGTGTGTGTGTTTATTCTTGTTTAACTTTGAACCTCAAAATTTTATTTCCTTCATAAATTTTGAATTTCTTTCCATCTTCTCTATTAATTTGCAAAATATTAAAAAAATGCAAATACCTATTAACTAACTAAAAGTATTTCATGGTATCTTACAACAAACCTTATTTACATTTCTCCCCAAAAAAACAGTTACATTGTTCCCTAAAAGTATGCAAAGGATTTTGTTGACTGAAAATGTTAAAAAAAACTTTATAAACAATTCTGAAATTTCTCAAAACAAAATCGGCAAATTTCAAAAAAGTTACTTTCTTGTTGCTTTACATTCACAATCACTAACTCGATTCACTCACTTGAACAGCGGATGTAAATATTTTATTATCTGTTCTATATTTTATACAGTTAAATTATGAAGTTTTCTACGCGTTTATACATAAAAATTAAAATACATAATTATGTTGATTTTAAACAGTTAATTTTCCAAAAAAAAATATTTTTTACAAAAGTCTTTTAGCAGAAGACTTTAAGTTAAACATACATACATACATACATACATACATACATACATACATACATACATACATACATACATACATACAAACAAACTTTTAACTTAATGAACTAATTACCATGATATTATGAACATTTATTTATGTATTATTAAATGCTATACAAATTAATGAAATTTTAGTGTGGATGTATGTTTGTGTGTGTGCTTGCATATAAAATCATTTTCTATTATCTAAACAATTAACAAATTTCCTTTAAGAAACTTTGTTTTAAGTTTTTTTGGTTGGAAAAAATTTAAAACAAGTACAGCAATATATATTCGGCTATGCCGAATCTTCAATACTCTACACCACAAATGCGTAATGGTGGATACATACACTCACATATATTTTATATTTTCGGTTTTTATTTTCTACTGAACCGATTTTGATAATTATTGGAATGGTAATAAAGTACACATAACTTTATAATGTGACAAAATTGTATTCTTATTATTAAATTAATAATTAACAAAATTTACGAAAGTTTTCTGCTTGAAGTTAGGCGTTGCCTCAGATATCGGTCTATATATTTTAATATACTGACTCAATGTTGCTGTGGTATATAAGAAACTTCTCAGTTCTATAACAAAAAATCAGGCCAAATTTCATAGAGCTCTGTCTATTATTGTAGGAAGGCGGAACTAGCTAAATCGGCTCAGGTTTTGAGTTGATACAAGAATTACATATATATATATATAAATATCTTACACATGGAATGGTAAAATCAATATACGCTCTTTACAACTTGTGGTGGTGAGGGTAAAAAAAACAAAGCAAAAACAGGTAAGAATGCTTTATTAGGCTACACCGAATCAATGACCTCCACCACAAATGTCTAAGAAATAAATACACACACATACTTATATATACACTCACAAACGCATACGTTATAAGAAAGTATTTCATATATATAATAAAGAAACCTTAATGAGTCGTAAATTAGTTATATTTTTGGCTATAACTTTATTTCTACTGAACCGAGTTTGATAATTTTTGGAATAGTAATGAGGTATCTGTGGAAAATGTTATTCTAATTTGTCGATTTATAATTGATAATTTTACGAAAGTTCCTCGCTTAAATTTAGAGGTTGTCATACTGAACCGATTTTGCTGGTTTTAAATAGAAAACTTCTCAGGACTATAACATTGCGAATGTAAGCGTGCCAACTACAGACAGACGGGCATAGCTATTCGACTCAGATTTTGATTTAATACAAAAATATATATACATTATGGGATCTTAGATGATTCCTTCTTAGCGTTACATACGAAATGATAAAATTAATATACCCCCTTTACCATTTGTAGTGGTGGAGGGTATAAAAATTAAATTAAAAATTCACAACCATTACTTAGTCGACTTCCTGCTGTCGATGACAATATGACAACAATGAAGAGACGACGACATTAACAACAATGATGCCACACTGCTGACTCTTTTTTTACAAAATTATGCACAAAAGTTTTCAAATACATAGACACACATGCACGCATATCAACATTATCATAAATAATAAACAACTTTTCTATTAAAAATACTTTCACTTTAAAGAAAAACCAGTTTTATTTTTTCTATATTCTGAAAAATGCACACATACATTTTTCATTCATTGTAAAATTACAACCTACAAAAGTTCTGATTAAAAGTTCATGATAATTATCATCGTATTCATCATCATAATCATTATTGTCGTAGTACTCAGTCAGCAAATAATAAATTGTAATGATCAGAGGGAAATTATGTAAGTTCCTACAAAATAAAGGCCTTTATGTCATATTTTCTTATTTTAGGAAATTTTGCAAAATGTTCTTATTTTACGAAAATTTTCGTTAAATTTTCTTATTTAAAAAAAATTTTGCTAAATTTTCTTGGAACATAAAATTGTCTTGTTATGTCGTCTTTTTTTTTTTTTTTTGTTAGAGAACAATTTGATAAAATTTCCTGTTAGATAAAAATTTCGCTAAAATTTCTAGTAAGAAAAGATTTTTTTTGAAATTTTTAGTTAAATTTTCTTGTTGGAGAAAACTTTTTAAATTCGCTCTGGGAGTAACAGATTTAAAATTTTTAAACGTTCCGTTCTCGCTTCTTTTGGCAGGCAGAAAGTAAAATCTGCCTTCAAAGGACTCATGGAATAAATAGGTTGTTATTTGTGATGAAATGTTCTCGTTCCATTCCTCCGTTAACTAACATCCAATAGGCATTTTATGAATTTTCATCATTAATGAAATAGGTTGTTGTTATTGTAGTTAAAAGTCTTCATCATATAATTTAAATCATACACAAAATATTTAAATTTAACTGTGTTTTTATATGTACGTATGTATGTATGTATGTATGTATGTATGTATGTATGTATGTATGTACTTGCTACATTACAGGCCATGAATAAGTATTCTCAAAAAAATGAGAGTGAGGGAAGCAGAGAGACAGAGACAAATTCTCGTGTAGTCGTCGACAGTAATGTAATATCATTAGCAAGTTAATAACTCGTAAAATTGTAATTTAAATAACGAGTTGTATAAATGTATTTTTACATTAGTGTAAGTTGTTTGTCTGCATATGTGTGTTATATTTGTGTATGCATGTTCTTTGTGTTGCATTATTACACTTTGCAAAAAGAGACATTCGTTGCTTAAACAATGGACAGTAGTAGTTATTCAAGTCATTCTCTATATGAACGAGGGTGTTTAGAGAATTGAGTAACATGATATTTTCTATTATTTTTTTAACTTCTTTTAGATAAATTTTCGAAAGCTTTTCTTGAAAAAACTTTTGTTAGAGAAATTTATACTTAAATTCCTTAGAGGAAATTTTCTTTGAAATTGCTTGTTAAAGGTAATTTTCACTTAATTTTATTTTAGAGAAAATTTTTGCAAAATTTCTTGATAGAGAAAATTTTCGATAAATTTCTTGATAGAGAAAATTTTCGATAAATTTTCATGTTAGAGGAAATGTTCGCTTAATTTTCTTGTTATAAAAAAATTTTCGCTAAATTTTCTTGTTCGAGGAATTTTTCACTAAATTTTCTTGTTAGAGGAAATTTTCAATAAAATTTCCATGTTAGAATAAATTTTCTTGTTAGAGGAAATTTTCGCTAAAATTTCTTGTTAGAGAAAATTTAGAGGATATTTTCACAAAATCTTCCTATTGACGAAAATTTTCAATAATTTTTTTGTTATAGAAAATTTTCACTAAATTTTTTGGTTATAGAAAATTTTTACTTAATTTTCTTGCTACAGAAAATTTTCAATAAATTTTCTTGTTATGGATAATTGTCGTAAAATTTTCTTTTGTTAACGAGAATTTTCGCTCAATTTTCTTTAAAAAAATTATCAAATATTTTTTAAAAAGAAAATTATCGTAAAATTTTTTTGTTACACAAAATTTACTATAAAACTTTTTGTTAGAGAAAATTCCCAAAAAATTTTCTTGTTAAATTTCTTTTTGAAAAAATTTTGCTAAATTTCTTTTTTGAGGAAAACATTTCCAATAATTTTAAATCCCTCCCTCATTTTACTATGAACTGCTGTGTTTTCCATTTAGTAAAATTAAATGCTTTAATATTATTTATATATTTTGTTCTCTCTATTTTTCATTTTAATTCATTTGTTTTAGTGAATAAGTGCATTGTGATTAAGTGTATGTCTGCATATGTGTACACATATACACATTTACATATACAAATTTACATTAGATTCCTTTATCTAAAAAAATATGATATGACAATTTTGTTTTGTGTTCCCTGTCCATATAAGTCTGACAACTTTTAGATTCCAATGTTGGGGTATAAACACAATAAGGATGGTAGTGTTGGAACATACATGTGAACACAAGTCTGTAACTAACAATTTCACAATTAGTCAAATTAAATTTTATATTTAGTTTTTATTTTTCTAACAGTTTTTCATGTTGTTAGCATGTTAAATAAATATAAGGAGTGAAATCGAAAAATTCGTAACACACGTTCTTCCTTATTACTTTTAACCCAAGTATTATTTGATTTTTTTATTAAGTTACCTTTATAGAAATGTCAGTTATTAAGTTTGTAAAAAATGGATATATTGTAAATCTGATTAAAAACTCTTTCTAAAAAACTGGTTCAGATAGAGGTGTTGATCTTTATGATGTTTCTAAAGCGAAAAAGTATAGGTTTAAAAACACACAAAGCTTTTCTGAGGCACGGACAGAACGTATGTTCTGTCAGATTTTTTGCAACTTCCAGGTCAAAAATTTTATGTTGCTAATACTCTATAAATGTCGAAAGTTACATAAAAAAATTTTACAAAAAAGTCTGCTTACCTTCATAAGGTTTCATTATGTGTCCACTTATATTTGACCTAATTAGGCATCCCGTTACTATGGCAAACAAGCCCTTGTGATGCAAAAACAATAATTTAGTATTTGTACCAAGAGAGGCAAATGCTTCAAACTACTCTGAACTAAGGCCAGTGGAAGGATATTAGGTTCTTGTTAAAAGAAAATTGAAGAGTACAAAATAGGTGTCCAAAAGTGTGGTAGACAAAATGTTATTGGAAGAGTTTCCGAAAAAGGTTTAAAATTTCATCACTGTTGATTAAAAATCTGTTATATATTTTTTCGTTATTCGTAACAATAATTTCAATTCAATATAAATTAAATTGATATCTGTTAATAATATATGTATGTTAAGAATTTTTTTTACTCCTTAATGTGTTATGGCCCATCGAATAAAAAGCTGGGGTTTTTTACCCTACTA
Source organism: Cochliomyia hominivorax (assembly GCA_004302925.2). Lineage (NCBI taxonomy): Eukaryota > Metazoa > Arthropoda > Insecta > Diptera > Calliphoridae > Cochliomyia > Cochliomyia hominivorax. The sequence continues at coordinate 103,457,482 of PYHX02000467.1, forward strand.
ACTTTCTTTAGGAGTGAAACTATTAAACTGTCATTAATATTAACTATATTTTAAGAGGAGTTCTAAATAAGGCTCAGATATAACATTTTTAATTAAAATTTTTATAATTTAAATTCTTAAATTTTTGAAAAAATTCTATAAAAATTTGTTAAATTCTTTTTTAATTTACTTTTGTTTCCTTTATATCCTGTTTGCTTTCAATTCCTTTTTTTCTCTAGCAATCCAATTTTAATTGCACAAATGTAGAGTAAGGATTAAGTCAATCTGGATTAACTTACCATCTGTATCTACCTATACATCCTTCTCCATTAAGCTGTATTTTGTATTTAAATCTTTTCATTTTAAATTAAAACAAAAACGTTTAAAAAGAAATGAACACAAAAAAATCATATAATTCCTTCATGTATTCGAAATAAAAGAGAGAACAAAAAGAAAATAAAAAATAATAACAAAAGGGAGGAGGAGATTGCATTAGTATGAGTGAATCTGTGTTCCAAATAGGAATGTAGAAGAATGTATCCATCCATCTATTCGTTCCATTAGGTATTAGTTGCGCTGACACATAAGTCAATGTCGTTTGAACGTGCTCTGGTTGTTTGATGCAAAACTACAATTTTCATATTATTACTCTTCTTCTTCTCCGTACATTTAGGAAAAGTAAGTAACACATTACGTCAGGCCCATATATTGTATTCTCTAAATACAGATGACGACACTACGGCACCGATTGTCGTCTATATGGAAAACTTTATTTAAAATTTTTTCCAGGTTTTTGTTTTCCTTTTTTATGTTTTATTCTCATTTATGGTTTGTGCGACATTTATTCTTGATTCTTGTTAGTTTTAGAATTTTTTCTTTTCCTTTTTTTGAAAAAAATTAGTTTTCATCGTAAAGTTTCAAAACAGGAAACTTATTCTTATTTTACTCTTTACAAATTTATTCTTTTCTTTTTCTTCTTATTTCCATAGTTAAAGTTATAGTGAGTTCCGATATTTTTAAACTATAGTATATATTTTTATCATGTGCTCAGATAAAATTAAAAAAAAAAATAACACACACACAAGTGCACTTTGCACATGTTGTATTATTCATTATGACATTGTTTTTCCTTCGTTTTTATTTTTATATTTAGTTTTTTCTTTCCATTTCTTATTTAGTGTTTGTTTCATTCTCCTCTTTAGTTTCTCTTCATCTATGGAGATTTATTCTTAATCAGTCAGTAGTATCTTGTTCTTTATTCTGTGGCATTGTTAAGTTATATTTTAGTATTTTACAGCTTTGAAAACGTTTATTTGCTTCACTACACTTGAATTAAATTGCATACCATAGCATTATTGCTGCTTCTTCTTAATACAGCTGCTGTTGTTGTTATTGTGGTTCTGGTGATATTTTTACTATAACTACGTGTTGTTGTAAAATGATTCAAAAGATGTGCATAGACTTATGTGGGGGGTTACAAAAATGTAAAACTATTTTTACATGCGTTCAAATCTCCTCTTATAATTTACTACATCAGGTTTGCTTCTATTTTTAGGTGGACCTAAAATTTAGTATCCATCAGAATTCGCCTATTTAAAAACCAAGTATATTTGGTTGATTCTAGGTGTTCTTATATTAAGAGAATGAGGTCAATTTACACAATCAAATACAAAGATTTGCACCAGCCCCAACTTAATAAACATGTCATAGAATACTTCAAAAAATTAAATTTTTCCGAAAATTTTCTTTTTATTGAAAATTTTCTATAATTTTTTTAAATTCTTTTCTATTTTTCGGTCAATTTTCTTATTAGAGAAACTTTTGCAAAATTTTCTTAACAGAAAAGTTGTTAGAGAAAAATTTCACTTAATTTTCTTGTTAGAGGAAATTTTCGATCAATTTTCTTCACATAGAAAAATTTTCATGTTATAGAATTTTTGGCAAATTTTCTTATTGGCAAATTTTCTTATTATAGCAAATTTTCGCAAAATTTTCTTGCTATAGAAAATTTTCGCAAAATTTCTTGCTATAGAAAATTTTCGCAAAATTTTCTTGCTATAGAAAATTTTCGCAAAATTTTCTTGCTATAGAAAATTTTCGCAAAATTTTCTTGCTATAGAAATTTCGCAAATTTCTGCTATAAAAATTTTCGCAAATTTTCTTGCTATAGAAAATTTTCGCAAAATTTTCTTGCTATAGAAAATTTTCGGCAAGTTTTCTTGCTATAGAAAATTTTCGCAAAATTATATAAAATATAGAAATTTCGCAAAATTTTCTTGCTATAGAAAATTTTCTTGCTACAGAAAATTTTCGCAAAATTTTCTTGCTATAGAAAATCTTCTTGCTCTAGAAAATTTTCTTGCTATAGACAATTTTCTTGCTATAGAAAATTTTCGCAAACTTTTCTTGCTACAGAAAATTTTCGCAAAATATTCTTGCTACAGAAAATTTTCGCAAAATATTCTTGCTACAGAAAATTTTCACAAAATTTTCTTATTATAGAAAATTTTTGTAAAAATTTTCTTTTTTAGAAAATTTTTGTAAAAATTTTCTTTTTTTAGAAAATTTTTTGTAAAAATTTTCTTTTTTAAGAAATTTTTGTAAAAATTTTCTTTTTTCAGAAAATTTTTTAAAAATTTTCTTGTTATAGAAAAAAGGAAGAAGAGAAAATTTCTTGAATTCTAAAACATTTTTAATAATGTTACCGATGCTCCACGTGCTAGCGGTTGCACTATAACAATACTCCTTGAATTTCACTTATACATACAGCAATCGTTAGGTGTATTTAATAATTTTACCACAACAAATATGTTTTTCACTTTACCTTATCTTCATTTATACAATGGCCTCTTGTATTTTTCACCCCTTACTTTTCAAACCATAAGCGCCAACATCCTACCTTTTGTTGGTGTTATGTTTTTGATCCTTAAATAAAAATCCAGCAAAAAACAAATAAATTTTAACAATAACTTCTTATTGACTCTGGCTCTCTTCATTGATAATCTCAATCTGAAACCCTTCACTTTAATTTTCAATATATTTCCACACTTTAATTGTACTTCACTTCAAAGTGTATTTCTTTTTATACTTCTTATTTTATTTTGAATTTTTTTATTGTACTTCATAAACATTTTTTATCAAGTTGAAGTTGCAGTTGAAGTAGTTTTCAAGTACCTATTAATAGATTAAATATTTATTGTTTGAAAGAGGAAGAAAAAGAGAATTATTCAAAAAAGACATAAATGATGGTCTTTTCGCTTTAATTTGCTTAAGAATTAAATGTGGAAATATAAATCTTATATTTTATTTATTTATTTTAGCCTGATATTGAATGTCGGGGATTTTCTTGTTTTATTTAGAGGGAAGTTTTTTAATGGACTTAAAATTAAATTTGATCAGTATTTGGAATCTGGATTGTTTTGTTGGGACCCTGTCCCCGATAAATACAAACTAAAGACTTATACTCACCCACACATTGGCTATTATGCGAAATTGCATTGATATCGGACTTGTCATTTTCAAATTACTAATTAATTTCTACTTTATTTCTCATATTAAACGCAATGCAAAGTTTCTGATTCGACAACTATTGTTTGAAGAATATTTTAATTTGTTCGAGTTTAATACAAAAAATAAATTCGTTATTGACGTTATGTATAATCAAAAAAAAATGTATTATATTTTAACAATATCCAAATTTATGAATATTCCAAATTCGACTTTTATTTTAGTATATTTATATTTAGTGGGAATACGGGCTGTTGAAAGTTTCTACTATTATAGATTTGCATATATTTGAACTAAATTTTGTATGAATAAATTTCTTATTAGTTCAAATCTAGACTAACAAGAAGATTGATTTAAAAATTACCCTAACAATCATTTTTACATACTTAAACCTCTAAAAATGTTTGTATTGTAATAACATTCTATCCATGTAAGATTTATGCAACCTGCAATTATAGTATAGTATATGTTAAGAGAATTAGTATTTTTTCAATAAAAAATTCAGATATCAAATCTATAATGCCATTCGTTTTCTCTTTTTTTCAGCTATACACAATTGGCATGGTGATGTGCGTTTTGGTCTTCCTTTAGATGTTGGTGATTCGGTTGAAATTTTAGAAGAATGTCCAAAATGGTTTCGTGGAACCTGTCCCCGAAAATCACGAGCTGTAGGAATATTTCCCAAAACCTATATACACATAAAAGACTTAACAAAAATAGATCCTGTTGTAGCCGAATGTACGCAAGTTTTAAGAGAATGGTCGGAAATATGGAAGAAATTATTTGTGGTTTGTTTAAAAATATGAATTTAATTTAGAAATTTCTTCATTAAAATAATCTTCATTTTAATTTAGGATCGTGAAACTTATAAATTCCATACATTACGCAAAGTAATGTTATCAATTTTGGAAAGTAGACGTGAATTATTAGGCGCAACTTTAACACAAGATCAAACTTTAGAATTACAAATGACAGTTGTTTCAAAAATCGACTGGGGCAATAGGTAAGTGAAAAATTAATTATTATTTATTTTTTTAATTTTATTATAGTAAAATATTTATTTAAAGAACATAAAAAATGTAGCTTGTTTTCTTTTTATAATCACAATACTTTTTGTTTATAAACAAATTTCTAAAATTTTTTATTAAAAAAGGAAATTTTATTACTTAACTAACATTTAGAACATTGAAAATTTTGTCTTTAATATTTTCTTTTTGTTTATATAAATTTATAATTTAAATAATATTTTTTGTAATGATATAATTATATATATATTCTTTGCTTAAAGATAAAAAATTATAAATTGAAAATCTTTTTTTATATAAAAAATACTATTTTATTATAAAATGTATTTTTTTATAATTGAAAAAATAAGAATAGTTGATTCACTGTGAAAAATCTTAATCATATGTGATGGCGGTTTTTATAATATTTATTTAAAAAATACTATTTTCAATATTGTTTGATGGTGGTCAAGTTAATTATATTAAATAGTTTAGTTATTATTAAAATATTGTTTTGTCATTCTTTAATTTTCGGGGCTTTCATATAAACAAAATTGCACGGATTTTATATAAAAAATATAAAAGTTATATAAATTTTAAAATTTTTATAAAACATAAAAAGAATTTTTTCGAAAAAAAATTTTGACACTAAATATTGTTTAGGGACTTGCACTTGTTCCTTATAAAATGTTATCTTTTGACATTTGACAAAACATTATTAAACAATTAAGAATATTATAGTCGGTCAAACCTGACTGATCTAATACCCTACACCATAATATTGGTTATAAATGGTAGTTACGAACGACCCTCTTATTATTTGATTTTCTAATTTATGTGAAATTTATACGTTTTTAAATGAATTTCTTTGGGGGTTATATGGGAGCTAGAAGGAACTTTGGTCCGTCTCTCAAATAATTTCGTATAACGATTTTTGCTTATATTTCTCTAAATTTGACCAATTTTTAATAAATATTTGATTTATGCTCCTCAAAAAGATGTTCGAAAGAAGGATTGTATGGGACCTATGAGAAGGATTATATCGACTCTTGCATAATTTGGCACATAGTTTTAGAATATAATAAGACTTATTGTATGGGAGATACCCGAAATAATGGTCCGAATATGGTCAATTTCAATCGGCTACGACTTATTTCAAATTTCATCAAGATATCTCAAAAATTGCGATCTGTAGTGTTCATAACGTTTATATGGACAGTCAGCCACGGACAGACAAACGGACGGACAGATGATTCCGATTCAAACATTACACTTAAATGAGGGCGTAACACAATTTTTCTGCATGTTACAAAAATCAGCACAAACGCATAATACTCAAAACACCTTCGGTGGTGTAGGGTATAAAAAGTAGCAATATAATTAGTTATACAATTATTAAAATATATATTAATAAAATAAAATATTTATAATTTTTTTACTTAAAAAAATTTCACTTTCGTAAAATTATGTTTAAAATAAATGAGAAATCATTTGTTGCTTTTTTCTTAACTCTCTCTCTCTCTTTCTATCTTTTGCTCTCTGTCAGTAACTGTCTTTTTTCTTTAATGAATTGCATTGTTTTGTTGTATATCTTAAATAATTTGTTTCTGTACAAATTATTTAAAATATTTATGTTTCGGTTTCTTTGCCATATGCCTCTTTACCAAATGTATCTACCACCTGGGGATATATTGGATTCATAGGATTCATTTCCAATGTTGATGGAGCTGAGGGTGTTCTAGAGCTACCCAATAGATTGCATAATTCTTGTATCATTTCATGATAGGATTTTGTATTAACATTTTGTCCCAATAAATGCAAAAGCAAAAAGTCTCCAACCTACAAATGATTTTGAAAAAATTGTGGAGATTAGAATTTTTTTTATTAAAATTGAATGGTTTAAAAATCTTACATCCAAACGTCTGACTAAACTGGAAATTTCCTTGCTTCTTCCAGAGCGATAGGCACGTTTAATAATGGTTTCACGTGTTGTGGGCATAGTTACCACCATGAACGAGTAGATCAAAGCAACACCAGAGATAATTGATAAAATAATAAACCAGAACCTGAAGAAGAAAAACAAAATTAATATTAAAATTTAATCAGGTTTAAAATATTTTAATTTAATTTTTTTATTTTATTTTTTTTTTTTTTTGCAAAAAATTTTTAATAAGTTTTGATTTGAATATTAAATTAATCATATTATAATTTATATTTTAATGATATTGAAAGAATTAATTAGATAGATATTAAAAAATTCCATTATTCAAAACCTATATTGGTAAATTTTTAATATATATATTTTTAATATTTTCACAAAATTTTTTTGCATAATAATATTTAAATTTGAATAAAAAAATAGATTTCAGATGATAATTGCGACAAAAGTATTTTTTTAAAAACTGTATAAATAAAATTTAACGTTTTGAAATATTTTTAATAAATTTTGAAATTATTGAAGATATAAAACAGAATGTTATTTCACATAAAAGCTTATATAATTTCAGTAGATTTTTATGTAACAAACAGAGAAGATATATTTTATATAACAATCGAAGAATCTTAAAAATCATTTGAAGTTATAACAAGTAAATATGCTATATTCGGCCAAATCTTCAATACTCTTCCATACAAATACATGTTAAGTAAATAAGTAATGTTTCGTACATACACACCCACACATATACTCACAGACGTATACAATATATAAACTTTTTGTTAAATATAACACGGAACGCTTAATGAGTCATAAAATTAGTTACATTTTTGACTAAAACTTTTTTCCTGAACCGATTTTGATAATTTTTACAATAATAATTAAGTACATATAGCTTAATGTTACGGCCAATTTTTATTCTAATTTGTCGATTAATAATTAACAATATTACAAAAATTGTTTGCATGTACTTAGAGGTTGCATGTACTTAGAGGTTGGTAGACTAAATTTCAATTATTGTGGATACGAGCTTGCCAACCATCGACAGACAGATGGTCATAGCTAAATCGACTCAGATTTTGATTTGATGCCAAAATATATATACATTATGGGGTCTGAGATAATTCCTCTTAAGGAATGGCAAAGTTAACTTACTCTTTTCACCACTTGTGGTAGTGGAGGGTATAAAAATTTCAAATTTATAATTATTATTTTTTTAATTTTGAATTATTGATTAAATTTTAAAAAAATCCTCTACTCACCACAAGAAAATGTAAATTTTCTCATTCAAAATATTCAACGCCAACACACACAAAGTGTCGTGTCTCTGTGGTGAACCACCGGGACCAAATTTGTGGAATGTACATTTAGTTAATCTTGGGAATATCTCAATCATGGGATCATAACGTTTCTCTTGATCCATATTTGAAAATTTAATAACATCCGTACCATAGGTCATGAAAGCACCACCCAAAAATTTATCCACCAAGAAAATATTAATGACGACATTAACAAAATTCAAAGCTTCACACAAATAATACGCAAACGAGTAACCGGCATGTGAGTTCAAGCTATCAATCAAATATTTAATAATACGATGTTGACGATCTTTACGATAATCTTCGGGTATAGTAACCATGCCTCTAAGACCATCGGTTATCATGCGCATTTTGCCATCTTCGAGATTCTTCCAAATCCAATGGGGTATATAAAACATAAGACCCTAAAATTAAATTTTTATATTAGAAAATTATAATTTTACTCTACTTTCGAAATTATTTAGTTACCTGGAAAAATAGCACAAATGGCACCCATTGATAATAGCTATGATATCTTTTCTCTTGGCCAAATTCATTACCCAAACCATGGCTGGCCACATCGGTACCAATTTGTCGGTGTTGTTGTCCCGGTATAGTGAATGTGTAGGTAATCCAGCAAAAAGTATTAATAACATGCATGGGTATGGAACCATCATTAATGCAAGAAATTGGATCCCCTGAAATGATTCGAAAAGATTAAAATAATTTTATTTTAGACCAAGAATTCTGTAGAGAATTTTATAATAAAATAAAAAAATTAGATCAAACTAATTGTAAATTTTTTCTCATGCATCTAAATTTGCATATACATTTTTTTATCCATTATTATTAGATAGATATATAAATGTGTTTTATTGTATTATCTTTATGTTGGGTATGTTGTTCATAAAAGTTCATTAACATAGATGGAGTTTTTTGATTGCGTTTACACTGGAGATGAAAGAAATTGTACAGTGTTAAATTTGATTTAATGGACAATTTTTAAATGAATGTAGGAAATATGGGAATTTAAGTATAATAAAAGTTTCAATATTTTCTTTAACTCGTTTGTAGTTTACTAAATAGAAGATGAAATATTGCTCAAGAATAATATTTAAACTTTTTTTTTTAAATTTTTCCAAACTTTTCACAAGAACTTTAGAATCGACAAATTGTTAAAATTGCCCCATAAAAAATTAAGAACCTTTTTTATAACAGACTTAAAATGTTTGATTTTAAAGATTTATTTTGATATCACTTGGATTCAAAATTTTTAAAAATCTTCCTTTCACACAGCAAATTTCCTAACAGTATTTTTTAAATACAATTTCCTTTATAAAAAATATATGTAACTTTTTATACTATTTCCCCTTTTTAAATCTTTTTTACAAAAGTAAAAAAAAAAACAAATATTTGCCCTTTCCAAAAAAATGCTGCCTTCATAAAACACAATATTACACTTAAAACTTTTAATATGATTTTTCACTTTAAATACTATTTTATATCTTTTTAATACAATATTTTAAAAAATATAAAATATGAAATTTAAAAAAATGAAATATGAAATTTAAAAAATTAAAAAAAAAACTATCAATGTGGTTTCTCTCTTCTAATATTTATTTTGATAACTTTTGAATTTCAAAAGTTTAAAAAATCTTTGCCCATTTGAAATAAAGTGTTGTCCTTACAGGACAAAAGGATGGAAAAATTTATTGAAAAAAATGTATTTATTACGATTAAAAACTAGCAAAACTTGAACTAAATTTCGTTTTAACTGGAAAATGCTATTGAATAAAAGTACATTACTAGTTATTTTCAATACTTGAAATTGAATGCAAAGCTGAAATACATTTGTTTTAAATTTGAATTCTAGCAAAATTGCTTATTAGGAATTATTTTCAATTTTTTTTAAATTTCAATAGGATTGTATTTCTGTAATAAAAATTTCTTTAAATTCCTTTCTTATTGCTAGTGTGCATAACAACTTTTACTAACGTTTGTATATATACAAATGTATCTACATATACTAAATGTAACATTATCTAGTGTAACAATATCTTTTGTGTTTAGCACCAAGAAAAATAAAAACCTTGTTCAAATGTAAATCAACGTCACTCAAACCTTATAACAAAAGTCATCTTTCATATATTAAGTTTAACCATGAATGCAGATTTCTATCTAATAGATACAATACGAATTGCAAAAATTTTAAATAAAACAATATTGAGTAGAGTAAGATAGAACAAGTAAGAATGTTATGCCGAATCTTTAATACCCTACAGCGCAACCGCGTTTGAAGTAAATAAATTATGCTTTGTACAAACACACTCACTCATACATTCAAAAACATATTGTATACGTTTATCTTAATATAACACAGGAATCCTTAAGGGTTCATTAAATTAATTATATTTTTGGCTACAAATTTTTTTCTACTGAACCGATTTTGATAATTTTTGGAACGAATATTAATATTATGGCCAAATATTAATCTTATTTGTCGATTTATAATTGACAATTTAATGAAAATTTTTCGGTTGAACTCGGAGGTTGCCTTTTGTGTCGGTCTATCTCTTCTAATATCAGAATCAATTAGTCTGATTTTAAATTGAAAACATCTCAGGACTATAATAAATTTCATTGAGCTTTTTCTATTACGTGGATGCGAGCATGTTAACAACAGGCAGGCGGACATAGCTTAATCGACTCAGATTTTGATTTGATTCAAGATGATGATATACACTATGAGGTCTTAGATGATTCCTTTTTAGCGTTACACACGGAATGATAAAGTTAATATGCCCTTTTCACCACTTGTGGTGGTGAGAGTATAAAAAAGTGGAAAATCATGAAAAGTACTGTATTAAACAAAATATGTTTGTATATACAAATATTTTGTTATATTTAAAATGTTTAAATTGTGGGTGTGTCGTGGCAAAATAAAATGATGCACTAGGAAAATGTTTATTGTTGTTTAGCAGTAAGATACTTTTTGCAGATACTTTTGCAAGTGCCTCAATATTTTGTAATGAAGCATTTTATGTTTTGAAAGTATGTTTTGAAAGTACTTGTATGTTTGCTAATTTTTCTACGTTTATATGTTTATACAGATATTTTTTCTTTATTTTATTCAAGTGTTTATAGTAAAATAAAATAAAACTCAGGAAAGTTTTGCTTTATTTTTTGTTTTGGGGAATTGTCGATTAAAAATATAAAACTTTTTCTTCTTCATGTTTTTTCATATTGTTTCGTTAAAGTACACTTGTTGTCTTTCTTTACTCTTCAATTTTGGTATTTTTTATTTTATTTACTTATATATACTTTTTATAGGAGTTTTCTTTTCAAGAGAGTTTTATTATCCATACTTTTAATAGGCTTCATTTATATATATGTATGTATAAATGTCTGTATGTTTGTATATAGGTATGGTAGGCATTTTTCAAAAGTACATAAGTATTTTTGTTAAAATTTCCTTTTTTTATTATTCATTTACTGTATTGTCGTCATCATGGTTAACAATGACTGCAAGTATGAAGTACATACTCGTTATGGAAAGAAAACCTTTTCTGCATTGTAATCATAGAGTCATGGAGTGTAGTAACAAGAATGAAAGAAATACCTAAAACTTAACTAAAAGTCAACAAAACAATAAAATGCAGTACTTACTTATTGATGCATTATTGATAAGTAATCAGAATTTCGAAAAAAATAAGTATTTTGGGAGTGTCCCGAGTTTTATGAATTCTTGCTGCATGTTTGTGGAAAAAATGTTAAGAGTTTTACATAAAATTTTTGAAACCTTTTTTGTTCACGTTTTCATGTGTTAATTCAACACATGAGTAATTGAAAACGGGTATTCTAAACAAATCTATCTACATTTTAAGGTTACGCACATATTTACAAAAAATACTAGATTTAAAAGAATGTTCGAAAGAATTTAACTCTTTTTTTATTTGTCTCAAAGTTTAAATAATTTTTCTTAAGCTTATTGCAGCACTATTATTTTTTAATTAAATTAGTTTTCTTTTTTTAAATTAAATAAAGCAACAATAAAACGACATTCATATCCGTCACAGTTTTTTAGTTGATCTACATTTATAAATTTGGGTTTAAAATCAGTTTCTGTGTCATATTTATAAAAAACATCTGAATGCAGCAAAATCAAATTTAGTTCAATTATCAGGGATGGTAAATTATGTAAATTTGAGTAATTATATAACAAAAGAATAATTTTGAATTGCATAAAAATACTATTCCGTAAAAAATCACTGTTTCAGGTTTTGTTTCTAAAAAAACATGAAGAAACATCAACGTTTAACATAGTTGATTTGAGATTGAATAATCTTTTTTTCATTTAGATTAAACGTTTTTACTTTGGTAATGAAATAATATTGTACATATTACAATCTTTCGATGTTAATATATAAAATTTTACAAAAATAAATTCTCAAGAAATTGTCTTTACTGTGAAAACAACATTTCTTATCTATGAAGCAAAATCAAAAGTGAAAAATTTGAAATTATTTCTATTTTAATAAATTTTACATTGAATTTTTTTGTATGTAAAAATTTAAAATATTATTGAAGCTTCCTAGTAATTTTGAATTAGGAATAAAGGCAAATATTAGCTTAATCAATCTTTACCATTAAAATATCGTCACGTCAATTTTTTAATATTTTTTCTACATATGGAATGATTTAGCGTAATTTCTGCCAAAGAAATGAATTATTCTAATTTTTGGACAGTTCGGATTTGTGAGAATTCGAATAAAAGAAAAAAATTATATTGTGATTTTTAATCCAAAACTTCAAAGAATTAAACTTGGTTTTAAAAAAAGTGTTTAAAAAAATAGAATCCAATAGAATATCACAAATGAAAACACTCACAAATTCTACCTGCCCAAAAATTAGAACCATTCATTCGAAATAAAAATTTATTCATTTTTAACCAAAATTTCGAAATAGCTAAAAATCTAAATCAAATTTTAATATTTAATTATTTATTTTCTTATGTTCGAAAATTTTAATATTAGGAAAATTCTAAATTTGATAAATTTTCTGTTATTGAAATTTTAATTAAATTTTTTTTATTTTAACAAAATTTTCAATACAACTTTTTTATGTTCGAAAATTTCGAAAAAAAAAATAAAGTAAGTTCTTTTTGAATATTTCGATTTTTTACACTCTAAATAACTTCTATTTCTTATGTTCGAAAATTTAGATTTAGATTCTTTTCAAAACAAAATATTTTCAATTAATTTTCTTACGTACAAAAATTTCGAAATTACGAAAATTTATAAGAAAATATTCTTTTTGTTTGAATATTAGGAATGCAATTTTAACATTTAAAAATTTTATATATATATATATATATATATATATATATATATATATATATATATATATATATATATATATATATATATATATATATATATATATATATATATATATATATATATATATATATATATATATATATATATATATATATATATATATATATATATATATATATATATATATATATCTTTTGCACAATGTCATAAAAATTACATTTCAAAGGATATATATTTACATAATTCTGGTAATATATCATAGGAAAGGTTTATTAAATTATTATAAAAGAATATAATCTTAAATTAAATTTGTAAATCTGAAATAAAATCTGAACATTTCAAACTTTTGGTCACACTTTATAAACACCTTTAGACAAAAGTTATGACAGTTTCATTTTGATGTATGGCGCAAGTTAAATTATAACAATAATCATTTTTTTTTTTTGAAGATTTAACCTCAATCTTTCGTTAAATTGTAATTTGAATCTACCTGTTAATATTCGAATAAAAATAAAAACATTAACACTTCACTTTATACTTTATTTCACTCCAAAAGTCTCAATAGCTTTTTTGTTGTTTCTCTTTTTTACATTTTTTTCAAATCGGTAAACCAACAATTCATTTTGATGTCTACGAGTTGTTTCAATCTTGACCAGATTTTAAAAATAAAAAACCACAAAAGCTTTCAACGTAGCAAACGGACAAAATAAAAAGTTACCAAAAAAACCGAAACAAAAAATAGTGTTTGTATGAATAATAATGAAATTCCTAGTATTTTATGAAATTTCCACGAATTCATTTATGAATCACTGTATCCACTATAAAAAAAAGATTTGAAATCTGTTTTGTTTAGTTTAAAGGAAAAACATTAACATTTTGTAGACACAATATTCCGTCTCCAGCAAGTAAATTGATGATGTTTCGATGTTTTTGAGGGAAAGTGTTTTGTTTCATTATATGTGTGTGTATGAATATGTATCATTATCCATAACATTGAAAATACTTTGGAAAATTTGTTGGGCAAAATGCCCAAAAAAATAATTTCATGTTCATGTTTTATTGAGAAAATCAATGAAATTATTAATCATCATTTTTATGGAGATTCTTAAAGAGATTTTAATGTTTTTATTTCGAATTTGAAAATTGTATAAAGTGGCGGATTATAGTATATTTTTATTAATTGATTGAGTTTTCTATTTTACGATAAAATTTCATTCATGATTAGCTGGTAAAAATTTATGAAGTAGGAGGAATGTGTTAAATGTTGCTAAACATTTACTAAGCATCAATGTTGCTGGATTGAGCTTATATTAGAAATAGGTGATAAATAAAATTAATCGGAATATATAAATAAAATTTACTATTTTTAATTAATTTACACAAATTATTAACAATATTTTATGTTCAAGATTTTTCTTATATGTCTTAATATTAAAAAAATTAGTTTAAACTGTCAACGATTTTAAATTCCGAAATTTTTAAAGTCGAAAGGCAAAAATCCATTTGAATCTATATTAAATCAATAGTTCTAATTTGTTAGATAATATTGAATTATAAAACATATCAGATTTCGACAAAATTTAAATAAATTAGTTTTCTTGATTACACGATTTTCGATCAAATTTAGAATTTTCGATCATAAACAATGTCATTAATTGATCTTTGCTAAGAGCTTGGTGTTTAATTACATTGAAAGCAATGTGTGGCAGTTGAAGCAAAACTTATGCCAAAGAATTCCATATATAGAAAAAAATCGAAAATGTAATAGGCGATGAGTTAACTGATCTAACTATACCAGTAAAGTACAAAAACAAGTCGATACCGGCCTTTATTTCTAATTCGAAAGTACTTTAAACTTTCAATAATATTTTACATTTCTATGAAAGTAAAAATGTCCAGAAATGAGAACTACACCTAAAACCAAAAAATTATAATTTTTAAGAACCTACTGCATTCGAAAAAAGCGGTCCTTAAATAATTCAGCACATTGTGTTAGTTGTCATTAGAATAATTGTTCAAAATGATGTAACAATCGTTTTATATTTAGGAATTTTATGGGCTACAAATCCCATTCCAAGGATACATTTGTATGAAATAAATATTATAATATAATATCACATGCCAAATTTCATTAAAATATCTTTAAAACTGCGATCTGTATTTTGAGAACAAGCTTTACATGGACAGACGGACGGGCTGATTTAAAAATAATTAAAAATGTTAAAACTCTAATTATCAATAGAGTTTGATAAATCTCTTGTGAAAATCTATAACAATTAAATTTTGACAAAAAATATTCATTAGCTTAAATTTAATAATTTTTAAAACTACAAAAATTATTTAGCACTTTGATATTGAAATTCAATAAAGCATTTTATATTTATAAAGCTTAAAATGAAAATATGACTATCTTACTATTTAAATATTGATCTCATTTTGTAAATATAGTTCAATCAAAAAAACTGTCAAATAAATAAAAACCCCTTAAAAATAGTTTACAAAACTTTAACAATTTTAACACATATTTTGGTCAGTACGTAAACATAACATTGTTCATTTACAATAGAAATATTTTACAAGTAAATTCTAATTTTTAAGTTTTTTAAAATATTTTTACATGCTGTTAAATGCATAATAATGCATTTTGAATTTATTATATAAATATGTTCCCCATTTTTACATGTTATGTTTATGCACAAACAAATATGGTCAATAAGTTTTTTTTTTAATTTTATTTTAAAGTGTTAATATGTTTAACTATCTTTTATAACTACAAGTTATGGTGAAAGCTATTTTCAGCTTAGCTCTATGTAACCATAGTTTACACTATTTTTAAAAACTTACACGGTTTATAGGAAAGCAAATAAAGAAAAACAAGTATGAATGCTATATTCAGCTTTGTCGAATCTTCAATACCCTTCACCACAAATGCGCGTGAAGTAAATATGTTATGTTTCTTACATACATTCACAAACGTTTACAATATATAAAATTTTTTCTTTTCTTGTTTGTGAGCCATAAAATCAGTTATATTTTTGGTTATAACTTTTTCTACCAAACCGATTTTGATCATTTTTGGAATGATAATAAAGTGTATATAGCTTAATATTATACCAAATTTTATTCTAATTTGTAGATTTATAATTGACAATTTTACGAAAGCTCTTTACTTGAATAGATTTTGCCTCATATATCGGTCTAAAACTTTTCACATACTGAACCGATTTTGCTTGTTTAAAATAAAAAACTTCTCAGGACTATAACAAATGCTAGGGCAAAATTTCATAGAAGAGACAGATGGACTGACAGACAGTCAGCTAAATCGAATCAGATTTTGATTTGATGCAAAAAATATATATACATTAAGTCAGCGATGATTCCTTCTTAGCGTTACATACGGAATGACAAAGTTAATATAACCTCTTCAGCACTTGTGGTGGTGGAGGTATAATAAAGAAGCATTTTGTATTATGGGCGATATTAACATTTGTTTAATGGAACTCGTGTTATTTACTGAATTAATTAACATTACTATTATAGTGTTTAATTTAGTTTTTGTTTATTTATTATATTCATATATAGTTTATGTATTTAGTATTTTACTTACCAATTAAATTGTTGGCTGTAACTATAATACAACAAACAAATAATATAGCTGTTGTTATTCTATAATGACAACGGAATACCATATTATCTATTACAGCTCTATCCAATAAATAACGTATTTTTATAAAGCCGGATACGGCCGAAACCATACCAAATACCGCCATCTTGTGTTATACTTCTTTCTCTCTTCTTTTCACTTCAAACAAACTTTAAAGATCGATCGAATAAAATCCTTTCTTTCTTTTTCTTCTCACTCTTCTTTTTAAAACTTCTCAGAAGTTGGTTAAATGTTATTAAGCTGCAAATAAAAAAAGAAAAAAAATATTTTTAAACTTTTCAACATATATAAATTTGATATTTGATATATGTTTTGCTTAGTAATTTTAACATATGTAATTTTTTATATTCTTTCAATTAGTCATCTTTTCCTTCAAGCTTTCAATATTTTATTACACTCAACGAATGTTTATATTTGTCATCTGTTTATATTTCATGAAAAAGTAGGTCTTTGGTATATAATCTGAATTTTTAAACTGTATTGAACACGTACTTAGTTACAGATAAGAATTTATAATATTTGTTTTATTATTATTTTTTTTTTTTAAATCAACAATTGAAGTTTCTCAAGAAAATCAATAGTGCATCTATTTCCCAGCAATAAATTTAACATTTCCTTTAGGAAAAAGTTTGAAAAGAGGTTCACACATAAAAAAATAAAAGCTGGGAAAATAAGTTTTGGAAACTCAACAAAAAAATAAATTTTTGTTACAATAGCTTCATAATTTGACAGCTGTCAAATTGTACTCCACTAAAAAAACACTTGAGACAAATTCATTAATTTGGTTTGTTTTTATAAATAAATTTGAATAAGAAATTAATTTTTAATATAATTTTTAACACAGATGTCAATTTTTATACCCTTCGCTTATTCTGGGATAAATACAATTTGTCATAACGAATGTGACATAGCTAAACTTAGGAATTGCAAAATATTAATTTTATATAAATTAAAAATTAATTCATTTCTAACATAAATATTGTGAGGTTGTGAATTTTTATACCGAATTCAGAATTTTTAAACGAATTCGGCACAAAATAAAGCAAGTTCTGACAATTTTAAAACCTGTTATGAATAAACACACATTTTTTGAATGTTTTATAACTTAAATAAATAAATTTATTAATTAGTTGTTTCGAAGACTAAAAAATTTACAGATGTCATTTCATATATTATTTTTCCATGATGCAACAGAAAACACTTGGGCCTTAATTGGTTTGTAATCACTTTTAATGTTTATATTTTACTTTTTCTTTCAAATAAACTAATTTAAGTAATAAACTGAAATAAATTGAATAAGTTTAATATTTCGAATATTAAGTTGTCAAATGTCAAATCGCGCTATACCCGTGCAAGGATATATTACATTTAAAATTTCAGATGTAACATGAACTTAGAAAAATTCGGACATTTTTGATATAACTATAATAAAGAATTTGAAAGATTTAAATTTTAATATAACAAAACTGGGACTATAGAAAAATGTGTTTTCGTACGTCAGTTCTTCATACCCCCCAACTCAAACTCAAATGGATAAATGGATTTCCAAAATATTATAATTTAAAAAGTTTTTATAGTGAAGTGATATGAAATCATATCGTTGGAAAAAATGTATAGAAAAATAGGAAACAATTTCCAAAACTTTGATAACAAAATTAAAATTTAGAAAATTCTTTAATGAAAATTAATCGGTTTAATTAAGTTGAATCTAATGTAAAAGTTTTGGGTGATTTTTTAAAACGACTTTATTTAAATAAAAACTGATTATAAAAATCAGTATTTGTAGAATTGAAGTGGAACTAAAAAAAATTGTTACCATTTCATTTTTGTAATAAAATGTGCGGCATATAAAGTATATAAATTTCGATATTTTGAAATATATATATATTTTTTTTTTTGAAATATTGATCATGTTTTACATTTTTCCAATTTTTAAAACAATCTAAAATCAAAATACAACTTTTACAAATAATTTGTTGACCTTGTTAGTTGTTTAAATTATTTTTTATACACAAAAAATATTTATGTAAATAAATATTTAAACTTTACTTGAAATGTTACTTAAATTAAATTTTTTAGCGAAATTTACATAAAAAAATTAAAAAGTTATCTAATGAGATTTAAGGTCATGAACACATAAACCCTGTTAAAAATAACTTTATATAAAAAGGTCGTTTAATATCTCTGTATTATTTATTTATTGTACTCAATTATCTAAACAAAGAGGATCTTGTTATACTTTTAATCATTATTTATATTAATTAGTTCTATTTTTTAAAATTCCTGTATTTCTTTCAAAATATTTGAAATTGATTTTCTTTTTTAGATTTAATTTAAAAAAACAAAGAGAGGATTTATTATGTTCTCTTTGATCGCAATTTGTACTCTTTTCATAACTAAATATGTATTGGTGGTTTATTGGTAGTAATTTATGTTTTACTTTAGGGAGTTTTGTTCTGTATTTCATTCTCTGCCTTTTTAGGTAAAGAATATATTTGTATATATAAAATCGACAACTAACTTCAATTGAGATGCTACAAATAGTACGTATTGCAGGTACTTTTTAAGGCCAACCAATTTTAACTGGAAATTTAAAAGAAATTCCAAAATTTTATTTCTTTAAAAGTCTAATTTAGTTTTAAAGGATCTTTATCATAAATTAAAAAGATTAATCTCATAAAGGAATTTTCTAAGATACTTCAAAAATCCAGCTGTACTAAATTCATGCTAATAGTATATAGAAAGACTTATATTAATATATCATATATCCGTTTCTTTTTTAAAAAGGAACCGTTTTTTTAACTCGGTATAAAATAGTTAAGATGGAAGTTGCTTTTTAATATATTTTGTAATGTTCACATTTAAAAAGTACTTTTTCTCTTTTAGTACCATTTTCGAAAATTTTCATCCCTAAACTTCACGCACTTTAAACATTATTTTCTTTTATGTTATTTTTTGTGATTATTTTTGTTTGTTTTCTGAGTTTTTGGTATTCTTTATCTGACTTTTTGTTGTTATAGTTGTTGTATTTTCAATATATTTTAATTTTATTGCTTTTGTTTTCGAAACTGGTTTTAAGGTATTTTTTCTTTCTTCAAGACTTTTGATAAGTATGTGACTCTTGTTGCTCTTGGCTTATTTTTTGTTTGCTTTTGGAGAACCAACAAAAATATTAATATACACATAGAAAAATTAATTAAAAAATTTATTTTTTTAATAAATTTCAAATTTCTAAATTGTTTATTCTTTAACACAAAATAAATCTCACCTTTAATTTTCAGAAAAAAATGTTAATTCAATCAATATTTAACTAAAATTTTTTAAAGCCATAGAGAACTTAAGGAGTTAATTTTTGTTTCTGAAATTTTGTTTGTTAAATTATTTTTTTGAATTTGTTCGTTTAAATCACGTTTTAAAGCATTAAATTTTAATTTGCTTGTTGTGTTTGTTGACTTTGTTTTGTGTGTCTTTTTTTCATTTAACGAATGCACTTTTTTCATGCACCGTTGCACTTTAAAATACGTTTCCTGTGTCTACTGTTGCAAATATGTCTGATGCTACTTGAACTGCTGCTGGTTATACACGTCAGATGACGTTCACAATGCTGACGACTATGACTACGATGGTGATGATGATGATGTCGTTGTTTAAAATGATGGTGGTGGCGTTGCTGCTATTGCTGCCAGTGGAAATGGTGGTTGCATAGAATGTTTGCCACCGAGTTTCGCTTTGCAAATTATTTTCTTTTATCTTTATGTTAACAATTTATCCAACATATTATATCATTTTCAAAATTTTCTAAATATGTCTGCAGCATTTCTCTTTTTTCTATATTAAAATCGTTATAATGGAAGCGGCAGCTTTATTAATATTGTTTATATTCTTTTATAACCAAATTTCAAACAAAAAACAAAATCAAGAACAATAACTACAAAAAAAGAAAGAACACGGATCTATAATGCGAGTCTTATTTCAAACCATACTACCGATCATCTCGCCGTTTCAACTCGTACTAATGTTTAAAATTTTTTTGAAATCATATTGTATTAAAACGCCGCTATAACAAAACCTAAGTTACAATTGTTAAATTCTCTTTCATTATGGGTTTTTCTCTTATTTACACACAAAAAACTCTCTTACATGAATCACTGCCTCAAACTAAACTCGTTTAATTGCATTTGTAGTTTAAAAACTATTGCATTTTTAACAGTTAAACTCATTTTTAACAAAAACTACATCAGTGATATTAAATGAGCATATCTAATTCTCTCTTTCTCTTTGGATCTTTATGTATGTTCATATGTAGCTCTCCTATACATATGAATTTTTATAACCTCCACCACCAAAAGTGATTTAGAGGGTATAATAACTTTGTTATTTCATGTGAAACGCAAAGAAGGAATTATCTAATACCCAATAATGTATATATATATTATCTAAGTCGATAGAGCTCCATGAGTTTTTGTTGTTATCCTATTTAGAAACAACAAAATCGGTTTGGTATGTTAAAAGACATAGACCGATATCTGAGCGACCGCTAAGTCATAATATTAAGTTATATGTACTCTTTTACCATTCCAAAAATGATCAAAATCGGTTCAGTAGAAAAAAGTTATAGTCAAACTTATAACAAATTTTATGACTCTTTAAGTGTTCAGTGTTGTATTTAAGAAAAACTTTTTTATATTTTATATGTCTATGAGTGTAAGTGTGAGTGTGTATGTACGAAATATAACGTATTTCCTTCACACGCATTTGTGGTGGAGGGTATTGAAGATTCGGCATAACCGAATATATCATTCTTACTTGTTTTATAAAATTTCTCTCATTCGTTTATTTTTGTTGTTGTAGTAGTATTTAATGTTTGTGCAACTATTGTTTATTTTAAGATAAACTTCATTTTGTTTAAACAACAAAATATTCAACAAATTCCCTTAATGAAAATGCATGTTTTTTTATTTGGGATTTGATTTGTATGTTAAAGATTTGTTTTTAAACTAAAGCAAAAGTAAAGGAAATATCCGATATAAGAACCGATCCTATAAATCTCATTAATTTCAAATATTAATCTAAACCTGTTGCTACCTGCTCCTTTATTTTATAAAGTCTAAGTATGTACCATATATTTTATTTTTTTCGTTTTATTTGCTTATGATTCCTTTGCCATTTTCTTTGGTATTTTATTTTATAACTTTTGTTTTTTCGCCTTTATTAAACGAGGGTTTTTTTAAAAATTACAGTTTGATTTTTTCGGATTTCATCACACTTTGTAATTGCAGTTCTAACAGGATCATGTTCTAACGAACAAAGAAAATAACTCACTCAAATAGGATCCTGTTATATTATTTAATCTTTCTCACTCTATTTTTATCATTTTATCATTAATTTTTATATTAAATAGTTCTCTTCATGAAATGATTCATGTTTTCTAAAAAGAAACCTCTTTTTAGACAGCTGTGCCATCAAAATAGGACCTTGTTAATATGTTTTAACAAATTATTCAATTATTTCATTGTCATCACTTTTATTTAGAATAGAGGATCCTGTTTTGAATTATGTTAATTATTTTTATTACAAGTACTTTATACTGAAATCTTATCGAAATAATAACTTTATATTTTAATTTTAAACTTTAATAGAAATTTACGATTAAAGTGACATATTCGACATATTTTAAATTTATTTATTTATTCATTTATTATTATTATCTTTTTTTTGCGAAAATTTGGAATCCACTAAAGTTTAATTTTATTAATTAAAATTTTTATTGAAATTGGAAATGTCTAGTGCATTTAAATTAATAAATTTTATTGTTTTTGATTAAAACTTTTTAGTTATAATTTTTATTATTTCGTTTTCAATTTTAAAGTTTGGGAAAATTAAAAATTTTTAGAAAATGTAGAAATTCATTTAATTCATTTAAAGTTTAAATTTTTTAGCAAAATTTGAAAATTTGTTTTGAAATTATGGTATATATTTTTATTTTATTGAAATTTGAAAAATGATGCCTTGATACCAATAGAAATTCAGCGGAATTTTTCAATTCAAATTAAAATGAGATTCCGTAGGTTTTTTAGGGAATTTTGTAGCTTATGACTTTTAATAAAATGTCATATTTTAAAACTTACTTTTTTTGTAAATTAGAAAATTATATAGAAATTTTAAAATTTTAATTGAAAGTGGGATTCAGTAGGATATTATTCTAATTTAATTTTTCAGTGAAATTTAATTTTTTTGCGAAATGTTGAATGAAATGTAAAATTTTGTTGAAATTTTTATTGTTTTTTTGTTTTCTTTTATTTTTTATTTTATTTTATTTTTTTTTTTTTAATTTTAACTTTGAATTTTGAAATTTTATGTTTTTAATTCTAAATTATTTTGAAATTTGAATTGTTAAACTTTTAGAAAATTAAAATTTTTGAAAAATTATATATTTTTGAATTGTTTGTGAAATTTAAAATTTTATTTTAAGGTAAAGGTAAATTTCTGAAAAATGTAGAATTTTTCAGAAATAATATTTTTTACAAATTACATTTTTTAATTTCAGAACACCTTTGAATCTCAACTTTTTAGAAATATTTAAGAAAGAGTTTATATTCAATTTCTTACAAATTATAAAAAAAGCCCTGCGATCTGGATGCTTATGGAATATATTTTAATAAAATTTATCTTTTCTATATTCTTCAAGTCTTATATAATATAAGTAAACACTTTCACAATTACGCTTTTGTACAAAAAATACTACAAGCTCTGTTTTTGTAAATCCCATATTAAATTCAAACTAAAATTTCAATTTAGACATTAAGTCGTAGAAAAAACAACCCTCGTAAAAAGATGGTATACATTTTTATTGCTGTTGGTAAACCTGGTTCATTCGCACCATATCCCTGAGGATCATTTAGCATCGATGATTGATCTAAAACACGTATATTTGCATTTTACTGGGATTGTCATGTATCGTTAGTTAACTTTACTATTTACGTGTATTAGTGCGCATGCGCTCCAGCAGAGATACACTGAAAAAAATATGTATACATGTAATGGAAATCTTAAGTACTTGCATGGGTATATATATATATATATATATATATATATATATATATATATATATATATATATATATATATATATATATATATATATATATATATATATATATATATATATATATATATATATATATATATAAGTTAAAGAAAAACGTAAAAAGTAATGCTTGTAAAAATAAAATTTAAAAATTTATGTTAAGCAAAATATGCCATAAACATCACAAATTTGTAGACGATTACTGGAACATTAAGCAGTCTGGTTATTTTGTTGGCAGCCTAATAATAAAACAAAACAATTATAAATATTTATATTATACGATTTAGAGTTTTATGGTTTAACCTACCAAGTTGTCTAGCAACACTTTTTTTAATATGTTTTTGTATTTGGTTTTGGATTCTTGTTATAAATTTTCTTGTGTAGATTTTTCTTTCAAAACGTCAACCTACGCAGTCATATCTTTCTTTTTTTCTTATTGCTTTTTAGAGAGAACAGAAATAATTTAAAGTAACGTTTCATTTCGTTTTACAGTCGGTTTGTTCTTTTCCATATTATTTTTTGTCTCTCTTTAGATATTTCTCTAACAAACAAATATGTATGAGTATTTATTTGACAAAAGATCGTTTAAAATTCTAAATAATTAATCGACATCTTAACTTTTTTGGAAAAAAGCAGAAACTTTTTTTTTTTTTTTAAAGTCACTTTTTGTTCCATGCGACAAAATCTTCTGAAAGAAAAAACTCAAAAGAAATTGTATTGTGAGAACACAAGTTTTGTGAACTTAAAATTTATGGCTTTATAACAAACCTGCTTGGCTTTTCATTTTAAGTTAAACTCTTAAAGAGTCACAAACGTATAAAACGAGAAAAAATAACTATACAACACGTACATACATATATAAATATATAAAATGACTACAACAAGCAACAAGTATTTTTTTCACTAACAGCAACATTAACTATCCAATTCACTGACGGAATATTCGTTGGCTGGATGTTTGGCAGGGTTGCCTGACGGGCTAACCGACTGGTTGTCACAATGTTAGTCATATTGTCAGCTATAATTCTGGTCAATAAATGCAGATTTTTTGCTGGATATTTTTTATATATACTTTAAGACTGTGTAACTCTCTAGTACGTGAATGCTGTCATGAAAGATACAATCAGTTATTAAAAGAATTAATTTATTTTCTGGAAATTAGATTTTAATTCTGGTTCAGAAGACCAATTGATTAGATGAAACTACAAATTTAGCTTATTAAATAACAATTCTAATACTAAGATTTTACTAGCTGAGACCCGGTGCCGCTTTTATATAAATATAGGCTGATCCTATCCATCCTAAAATTTGTCTAGTAAAGCGTTTTTTTTTTTAAGTAATTAAAATGAAATCCTAATGCTCTCTCATCAATAGTTATTTAGATATTCGATGATAAACATTTGTTTTGTATGGGGCTACCTTTCACCCTTATCTTTCGCTCTATATTTTACTTAGTAAAAATTATTGGTTTCAAATTTTTAAATTCACTCTGTTATAGTTCTTCTTATCCTATCCGTCCTAAATTTTGTCTAGTAAAACAGTTCCTTCTAAAATTAATTGAAAACTCACGCTGTAATAGTTCTTTATATTTGGTAATTAGTGTTTTATTTGTATGGATGTACCTCTTCCCTGATCCAATCGGAATTCTGTATTTTAGGCCTTCTTACTTAGGTGGAAAAACATGATTGTGCTAACCGTAATCGACAGACGATATATTATGACTGATATAATCACAAAAGTATGAGTTTATTATGGTTATGCGCTTCATGCATCCGTGTTATTGAACATTATGACACAACCATAGCTTCGTGATAACATAACCACAATATGTTGCTTCTTTTTTCTGTACATCAATGTTTTCTTTAGATTAAAGACTTTTAAATTCTGATCAATATATAAAGTAAGAGTACTGCTATCTACATAATCTCACATATTTCTTTTTCTGTTTGCCATGACACAGACACAATGAGACGGATCTTTGAATTTTTATTTTCTTTTTTTATTCCAACCAGAATAAAATAAATTACTTCAAGTTTACACTGTAAAAAATTTTTAATTTTTAAAGCTTTTTTCTAAACATTTGATTTTTTGACATGAAGTTAAAATAAACTTCATAAAATTTTGGTTCCATAAAATCTAGGAATTTTGATTTTTTACAGAAATTTTTACATTAAATATACAAGTTAAAAATGTCGAATTAATTTCTTGAAAAAAAAGTATTTTCATGCCAAAAGAACAACTGGTGAAGTGAAGCGTATTCCACCATAGGTCTAATAATCCAATAGCAAACAAAAGCGGCATCCACACTTTACCAAATAATAATTTCTGAGTTTTGCAACATCAAAGAATATTCTGATAGAATATTCTGAACATTTTTTATAGAATCAAACATTTAAATATCCAAGAATTCGGGATTTATAAATCTTCCAAATAATATCTTAAAATATGCAATTTTCAATAAATGTTTAAGGAGTATATTCGCTTATTTCTTCGGTAAAAATTTAAGGAAATTGATTGTTATTGTACCAAACAGTTGGCGATCGGTTCGGTAGGAAAAGAATTGTTGACCATAAAACAAATGAAACCAAAGTTTTATCTAATGCTCTAAAATGTGTCTTGTTTATAAAATATTCTGCTATCGAAAAACATCACAAACTACTTTTATATATTCATCTCCTTTAAAAGTTTGTCAAAATCTAAATTATCATATTTTTAACTTTTTCCACTATATAACATTTGCTTAAGGAAATATTCGTTAATCTCAAATTTATAAGTAAAAAATCCAAATTTGAAATTCCTTGCATTTCATTTTTAAAAATCTTAAATTTCGAGATACGTAAATGCCGGGGTTTTCAAAATTGTGATTTTTCATTGGGAATTCATAAAATTGTTTGTTGTACAACTCGCAATAATAATACAAAAATCTCCGTTGAAAAATTCTTTCAATTCCTCTTGCGATTAACACGATCACAATCTTCATTGAGAAATTCTTCATCTACGAACTTTTTGACTTATTAAACTTTACTTTGTCTTCTCAGACGAAATTTCAACTTTTATAATCTCGAAAATAAATTAGTTGAGTCGTTACAAGTCGGCCGATAACTTCCAGCTGCCATCATAAGCACAAAACATAATTTTTATTACGATTGAAAAAATATTGGCAGATTTTTACTTTCAAAATACCATATTGACCATTCATATGTGTCTTATATAATAATCTTTATTGAGAAATTCTTCATCTTCGAACTTTTTGACTTATTAAACTTTACTTTGTTTTCTGAGACGAAATTTCAACTTTTGAATCTCGGAAACCATTCTTCATAAATTGGCCGATAACTTCCAAATGCCATCTTGAGCACAAAACATAATTTTTATTACGATTGAAAAATATGCTTTCACCACTTTAGTGTCTATCGAATATGAAATAATATTGACACATTTTTTACCCTTCAGAATGTGATATTGACCCTTCATATATGTTTTGAATAATAATCTTCATTGTGAAATTCTTCATCTTCAAACTCAGTCGAAATTTCTTTTTTGCAGATTCTGATTAATGAAATATTAAATACTTCTTAAATGAAATATTAAAATACTCTCTGTTGTATAAAAGACCCAGATTAACTAAATATTTTTCACCGATTTAGATAGATGACCATAGCTCCAAATATAAATTCTTATATCAATCAAAAGTCGGCCAAAAAATATCACAAATTTTTATTTTGATAATATTTTGGTATATTTTCATATATTTTCAAAAATTGCTCTTTATCTAATCCTTTCGTAAAATGTTAACTGTTAAAAGGGTGCTTTCCTGTAATATGATAAAAAATAATGAATTTTATATAACAAAATTATATTTTATTTTTATATTTTTATTATAACTTCCATTAAAAACCTTGTTACCATGGCCTTTTTAACTTATGATTCCAAACTGTGATACAAACTTTCCGAAAAAAATAAAGAAATGAAAAAAATGTATAATGAAAACAAACACACGGGTGCAGCATTTCCAGTATGTTGTTGTAGTAAGGGATGGCATGGCATTATTTATAAAAGATATGACAGATATTAATTTAACAAACTACTTCATATGCAAAAGTATTCATTCATCCAACAACCAAACCAACCTTTATTTTACTTTTATCTCTCACTTCTTTTTCCTTCGTTTGATAGTCGTCAGTTTAAAAAAAATGTGTTTAAAATGCTGTTAACAAAAATAAAAACAGAAACAAAAAAAGAGTTGAAATTCTTTTGAAAATACATTATTATTACATTTTAATTTTATTATTTTCTTTTTTTAAGTTTTTAAATATAATTTTTTGTTAACACAAACATAATGAAATGTTTGTTTAGTTTTATCACTTTTAGAAAATTTCATTTCATTTTCAAAATTTCAACCAACCAGCAGTAAAATACATAGAATATCTTTGTATCTGTTGTATACGTATGGATGGGTCGGATAGATGGATGGATGAATTCATGAGATTCATGCAATCAGTAGTGAGAGAGTGGAAGTAAGGAGATAAGAGTGGAAAAACCAACCTGCTAAACATACTCAGACATTCCTTTTATTTTAATATTTCGTTTGTTGTTACCTGTATCTAAAGAAATATTGTTGTTGTTCTAAAGACTATTTATTGCATTAAGATGTCGTTTTTGTTTAAGAGGTACTATGAATATTACTTTTTATATATTTTTATTTTTTGTTGTTGTTTTTTGTTTAAAGGAAAATGAAATAAAAAAAAACGAAAGAAAAATAATTCTAGGTATCATCTCTAGGTAAAATGTATGACCAGAACATATAAAGAATATTGCAAAGATGCTTACAGTCTTGATGAAAACTGTAGTTCGATAGAGAAATTTTTTACATAAATGAATTCAGAATAATACGCTTTACCAAACAGTATTGCAGAATGGGTTTTATAATAGATAAATTGATGACTTTGACAATTTGATTTAAACCTAACTCTTCAATACATTATTGTGACACTAATATTTATATGGAATTAATGCGTTTCAAAATGATTTTTATCTATCGTATTTCTAGACTAATGAAATATTAAACTGATCATCATTGAACCAATATAAACAGTCTTTGTTCTTGGTCTAAAATATACGTGCAAATGTATCTCTAAAAATGTGACCTGTAGTGTTTTGACAACGTTTTTGGTATACTTAAAAATCTAACACTCTGTATGTTATAAAAATTGACACAAATACATCAATCGGCTACAGTAATATGGTGACATATTAATAAAATTAAAATTGTTTTTCTTAAGGATGCATTTATGGTTTCAAATCTTATTTTTTAATATTAATTAATAATTTTGACCATCACTGTATTATACAAATATGCATGTAGGATTAAAATGCATGGTTTATATTAGTTATATATGTACAAGACTTTATAAATACACAAGGAATATAAAGCTATTGAAATAATATGTAACATTTTTTATTTATGTAATTTAGTCTATATGATATTAAGAATTTTCATTATAAAGACATTTATAATATAAATGTGTGTATTGTATAATTTCTGTAGAAATAAACTCAAAGAAATTTAGTATAAAACTCTCATATACAGATGAAGACATACATACACGTACATATCTATCTAATCATGTCAGATTTTTTATGATACCTTTTAGACATTTAACGCACAAATAATACTTTAAAATATGGTATATCATATATAGGAAAATGTCCATAATGTAAAAAATATACTTAAACGGTGGTGGAACATATTTTTTGAAATACAAAAAAAAATATTTTTAAGGAATTAATATAAATTATTAAAAAAATAATATCTTATATAAATAAAATCGTAAAAATCGTATATTATACAAAGTTTAACAGATCACGAAAAATACACTTCATTCTCTTGAAACTACTGGTAACGCTTTGTCCAAAAACAAATTATTTATGTTATTCTATAACTTTAAAACTAGTAAAAATATTTCGATAAAAATGTTCATCCTTTAATCGACGGAGGTGCAAAGAGTCTAAGAAGCAGGAGTGGTCCCTCAAAGTTCGATAAAATTCTATCAGATCGCGATAAAATGTAACTACTTCATTCTAAGCACCACACACTACTCCCAAATGTAATATTTTGAAAATAATTCTTTAATGAAACTTATGAATGTATTTGAATAAAAAATACAACCCTGAAGAATATTCCAATTGGCTTGTAAGAGCCTAAAAAGTAGGGGTAGTTCTTCAAAGTTGGTCAATGAACTTTCAATTTCGAATATTTAAAAAAATGCTCTTGGGTAGTTCTTAAAATTATCTATAAAAATATGCTTATATATGTTTCTATAGTCATAAATTTCCGCGATTTTTAACCAAATTTTCGGTTTTTTTAGTATCTATTTTTTACATGTTTCTAAAATATTTCTTTGCGCAATAGTTCCAATACGATTTTTATTTAACACATCATGTCGATAGAAAATAATACAGATTTTTTTTTCTGAAATTATCTTTAAAACACGCGCTTTGATAAGGTTGTATAAATTTGTCAATCAAGTGTCCGGAAGTTGATTAAAAGATTTTTACATTTTAGGAAACCGGTTCGGTTTCGAATAATTTTTTGTTTCGACTTGCTTTAAATTACTTTAAATTTATAATTAACCGATTTTTCACATGATATAACCTGTTTTCAGGAAATTTTTTGAATGATTCGAAACTCCATTTAATAAAAATGAAATGTTGGCCAATTATACGAACAGATATTGAAGACAATTTGACAAAAAACAAAACATACAAGTAAACAAAAAAATAATACCTTCCTCACATAAAAAACAATCAAAAAAGTTGAGAAGAAATTATTTTATGAAAAAAGATTTAAAAGAAATTAAATAGTTGACATCTTAAATTAATAGGTCTCAAATGATGTATCCTTTAATATCATTCACACTGTATGTGACATATACGAAGTACTTGTAGTTGTGTATATTGTTTGTTACCTTTGCTTATCGTCGTGTAAATAATAATTTTGTTGTTTGTTATTTTATATACATATTATTATTTTTTTTTTATTTCTGTCTTTACGTTTTATTTTCGCTCTCTCTAATGACACTTCAAAAGGTATAAGTTAAAACGAAGATATTATTTTATATGTTTCACTGATATCTACAGACAATTTAAACTGTATCTTTTTTTACCACATGTGAAATATTTTCTTCTCATATTTTTCAATTTCAAATCTTTTTTCAATATTTAAATATTTCACCATAATATTTTATAATTATTATAACACTTTTATGTGAGATTTATAAAACTAAAAATATTAAAATTTTATTATTTATTTATTTATTTATTTATTTATTTATTTAACGTTTATTTCGTGTGTTAATTATTTTTAAATTTGTTTCATTTAACTCTTGTTGACTCAGAGTTATAAAAGAAAAAATAAACTAAAATGAAATAATAATACACAACACTGGCGGCGTATTAGCCTTACGATGGAGACCGTTGTTTTAGTTAATGTATGTTGTCGTTGTTGTTCGTAACACAGTAATAAACATTAACGGCAGCTCAATATTATAACATCACCAACAACACCACCGTGTTGATCGTCATCATCATCATCATCAACATCCAACACTATCAGCAGCCCAACAACAGCAATAACAACAAAACAAAACCAAACCACACAACTCAAAATAACACTCTACTTAAAGGTACTTAATTAAAACTGACTTAAAAAAGAGTTCATTACTACTACCGGCTACTGTGAGGTTTTCAATATTTTTTTTTTTGTTTTGTTTTCGTTTTTAAATTTTTGGTTTTTTTTGGGCCTCCTTCTGTCTTTAAACTGATTCGTAATATATATTTTTTGAGTTTCTCCAGTTTAGCTGGCCAAACTAATCCACTTTACACTATTAGGTCTACATGTGTATGAGTGTATTGAACGTGCGAGTTTAAACTTTGGTTTAGGTTAGTTTTTTGGATTTTTTTATTTCGTTTTAACTTGTTCTTCATTTAAGCCAACTACAACTGCATCGTATGTTGTTAAGTTTACTCTCAACTGCTGGTTGTTGTTATTGTTGGTTGCTGCTGCTGGTGTTTAACACTTATACATTTACAATTGTTTTTTCGTTCATCTCATTTGTATCGAATACTTTTTATTATTTTTTTGTGTCCCCGTTGAACTCGTGACGCATACATTGGAACCAATAAAAAACTGGAAAACAAGTTTTGAGATACGAGTATATTGAATTTCAATGATTTCTCTTATTTTATTTTTATTTTTAAAAGTTTTTGGTATAGAATTGCCAAGTATTAGAATATTGTAAAGTTGTAGGAGAAAATATATATTTTTGTGAATTTCATAAATGGAATACAGAATTCAGGGCTATGAAAAGATCGTTAAATGTTTTAACAAGTCACACATATTTTTATATACTAAATGCTCTTTGCTTAGCTTCACAAAATTACTTTCAAAAATCCAAATTGATTTAGAGCATGGTTTCGAGCATAAAGATTACACTTTGGTTTACTTATTAGATAATAAAGATGCTTTAAAAATTGAATTCAACATAGTAATCTCCTCTAACATATATAATATTATGTAGTCTAGACTATAAATAGACTATAGTTCAAATTAAAACGTAATCTGAGGTCTGAAGTCTGTAGTAGTGATTATGATCTATTATATAGTATTGACTATAATAATTATTTGCATAAATTAATTACATTCAAATTGTGCTTATTTGCCTCTTATTTTGAAACCCAGATCTATTGTATATGAACTGGCGAAAAAATTGATAAAACCTCTGTTACGAAGAGATGGATTATCTAGTCGATAAAAAACATCTTACAGATCTATTTTCTGCTCACACTTTCTGCAAGAATGCTGTATCTTTTAAATCTAATTACTCAATATAGTAATTGATTTGGTCCTTTTACTATCAAAAAATTCGAACTTTATTTTTAACATCAAATCTCACTCTATGACGTTAACTTTGATGTAAATTTTTTACCTATTTTAATAACAAAATAAATCATTAAGGGAAATCATTAATGAAAGGTATATTTGATTTAAACGCTAATTTTTCTCTTAAAGCATTGCATTAGTTTGTCAAACATTGAAGCCAAGAAATGACAAGAATTGTCATTAAGGCGTGGTTCTCAAGTAACATTGTGCATAAGATCAGCGAAATATCTGAAGAAATGTATTTTTCAAAGAAATGAATTTGGTTAATTGGCTTATTGAGTTTAGATCAATAAATAAATTAACCCAGTGCGCTTTGGTTTACAAAAAATACTCTAGATAAAATATTTTTTTTTAATATTGGATAATCAATATTCTTAAAGGAAGTGTTTTAGACAAAATTTGGTGGAGTACCTCTTCTCCTAATCCTATCCAACCTACATTTTGAAATATTGATATTCTCTCTTCAGAAGTTCTAAAGATATTCGATTATTATTATTTGCCCTGTTACTTTTCCATCTAATCCTTTCCGTTCCTTGAGAAAGTGATTTGAATTAACTTTCTAAGCTATCGCTATAATAGTTCTTTACATATTTTATAATTAAAATAAGCCTGACCCTACCGAAATGTTCCTTTTCTTTTGCATATGTTAGGAACATTCTGCGAAAATTTCAATAAAAATCGGTCCAGTAGATTAGAGATTCAGTTTAATATAAAGATGGATGTTTTACCTTGTAGAACGAAATCAGAACTCTTGTTCAGGAAATGGAACATGGACACACCTCCAATTTATCTGAAATTAATGCAATGAGACATTCATATTATTTGCTGCTCGAAATGAAGGTGCTGTTATATATTATGATAAAAATATACTAAATGTTACCCATTATTGTGCTAAAATAAGTCATATGGTAACCCTAAGCTAATTTAAATATTTTATATCTCGTTATAAAATATAAAACAAAAAAGTGTCTAACATTAATTTTTATAAACCACTTAACAATTAATAAAAATTACAAAAAATGTTAACTTTAATTGCATAAAAATTCATCTCACCAAAATATACGTTGATGAGAAATTAAAAAAAAATTAAGAGAGTTTTCTCTTAAAATTCATATTGTTGCTCATTTTAATTGAAAAAAAAAAACTTAAATAAGAAATGTTGGTTAACAATTTTAAAGCTTTATTAGCCATATATACTCATAAACTTACATTTTCTTTTATACGTTTATAACAAACAAATACACACAGAAATAACTTTTTGAAACATTTATGATGATCATCATCGTCAACATCATTATAATTGAACGTTAAGCAGCAGCAGGAGCGGCAGCAACAACATCTGAATATGAATAGTTGTTGACTACTTGCTATCTCTGTCTTTGCGTAAGACAGGTAAACAACGGCAGCGTATAACCAGCAGCATTTCGAGTCAAACCAGTAACAAAAAAATTATAAACTAAAAACTTAAAATAAAAGAGAACTACACGGTAGTTGTAGTGGTAGCAGTCAAACTATATTCAATATACGACAACGATATTTTTATATGATATTCATATGTCGTCCATTTATACTTCTCAAACTAACTAACCATCCAACTAACTTATGTATGTTGTTAGTATATTTGATTATTATTATGGATGAGGCCCGGTTGTATGATTATTTCGTATCTATACCGGTAAAACAACCAACAAAACAACCATCAGTCGGAAAGGCGAATAGTCATCTAGTGGGTCGTTTGGTCGGTCGTTTGGTCGGTCGTTTGATCAAGCATTCGTTCATACAATTCAATAAAACAGACATATATTGTATTATATGTTGTGTATTGTGTACATTGGCATTTTACTAGTGGTTCGATATATGTATGTATGTATGTATGTATGTATGTATGTATGTATGTATGTATGTATGTACGTATGTACATATTAGGCCAACCAACTTAAGTTTAAGTTTAGTATATATGGCAGCTGCGATTTTACAACGATATCTTTTTTTGCAAATACATAAACTAAGCGCATATATGTATATCAAGATGCATTTAGATATGTATATACATAATTTCAGATGCCATGACTATTTTTTTATTACATTTGCTGCTGCTATTCTTGCTCCTGCAATCATATTACAATGATTATAATGACGATTTTTGTATTATTTGGTTTTCAATAGGGATTTGAATATTTTTTGCACATTAAACAAGAACTAGAGAGGAGAAGTACATATTTATGCGTCATCTTTACTATTATGGTGCATTATCAAGTTCAAAGGGGATTTTTTCCATAATGAGATTTCTTTGGAAAGAAAAAAGGAAAAATATGTTCTTTGTAATCAAAACAAAATTCATTTAAATTTTTATATTAGAGCGTTTTGCTAAATATTGAAACATAATGTTAGCTGATAAAAGTATAACTAAAGATTTAAGTTTACGTTTTATAATAAAAATTTATTGATTTTATGATGGAGGTATTTAAATAATAAAATTTTATTTAATTTTTTCAAATTTTTTAATTCATTCTATTTACTAGGAAATTAATGAAAATTGAAACTCATTAAACATTGAGAAAATTTGAATTAAATTTAGAAACAAATGATTTTGAGCAGAAAATAGTTTGCCAACTTTACCTGAAATCGAATTTTTTAATTAATTCCATTTTCCTAATTAAATCGTCATCATTGTTATATTCTACCCCAACCACGGCATTATGTTTTTGCGTTTAGACTTTTTTCTGTTAAAATATCGTCAATTTTTTTGAATTCAAATTTAGAATTATTAATACTCGATCTTTGTAAATATATTCATTTATTACATACAATACTGCATATTTATATGGAAAATGTGCAACTTTCTGGGGAGGGGTCAAGTTTCAGTAAATTTGTTCAAGGAGTGGTGTAAAATGTTTATGCAAGTGTTTAGTATCGTTAAAAAGGTAAAAGTAATAAACTATTCAAACTAA
The DNA here is from genome assembly GCA_004302925.2 of Cochliomyia hominivorax. Classification (NCBI taxonomy): domain Eukaryota; kingdom Metazoa; phylum Arthropoda; class Insecta; order Diptera; family Calliphoridae; genus Cochliomyia; species Cochliomyia hominivorax. Next base: position 103,493,187 of record PYHX02000467.1, read on the forward strand.
ATATCTTAAATAAGTTTGTCAAAAATTCAAAAATTTTGATTTTCGGTGAACTCTTGTAATATGAACAAAATTGTCCTAATTGTTGGACTGTTAAAATATTCCCACTTTTTCATTCCAAAATACCCAAAATATCAATTCGGAGAAACATTATATATATATATATATATATATATATATATATATATATATATATATATATATATATATATATATATATATATATATATATATATATATATATATATATATATATATATATACATTATTTTTTCTGCCATTTAATCCCTTTGATTAAAAACTAATTTTGTTCAAAATTCAACTCTTTAAATACTATTGATTTTTTATCTATTGTTTTATCGGTATTTTCTTATTTGAAAATAAATAAGCTTTTTAAACATTATTTAAACTTATACATCCCCATTATAAATCTAACAACTTCAATAACGAACTATTATTTCTTAAACCAACAGTTATCCATTCATTCATGTTCTTACATTGTAAGATCATGTTTGAAAATCCTATTAGAGGTTTTAATGAATAACATGTCAAAATATTAGATTTCTGTGGTTTTTTAAGAAGTGCTGCTTGTGGTTTTACCTTTAATGAATTTCTAAACGTGAACGAGTTAGTTTACAAAACAGTTTATACTAATAACTCGTATTTTCTTAGTTTCTTTCATTATATCTTCATAATTTGTGAATGTTCATAATGGTGTATAAATAAGTAAATGAAATAAATGGATGTTATATGTAAGTAGGTCTTATTCTTATTATAATTTCTTACATTAAAGTGTGGAAAATTAAAAATTCACACATACTTTATCTTTGTTAATGAGAGATTAACTTACATTCATTATTATTTATCCGCATTTAAAAAGAGGGTGTTTATTAAAAAACGGAACTCAAAACAAGTACGAATGTTATATAGACTATATAATAGCCTAATCCAAGACACATGCATTAAAAAGTTATGGACCAACCATCGTAGAATTGGATTTTATGATTTGGATTGTATAAAATATACTATTGAAATATTTTTCACTTTAATGTGATGGATTAATTTTAAAAATTACTTTTAAGTAGTACAATTTTAAGAATATTCTCAAGATGCTGTATTTACTATGCAACAATGTTAAATACCCATTTTATATCTATGAAGCAAAATTATTACTGAAAAAAAGTTAAATTGTTTCTATTTAAGTTGATTTTACATTGATTTTTTCAGTGTGTATGAAGTTTTAATATGTGTTCACTAGCCTTAGCTTCGGACACATTATGAAGTCTTAGTAATGGAAGCAACCTTTTTTGTAAACATTCCTTGATGTAAAATTCTGTATTTACCGAACTTTTTGGGTAATTTTAACTGCTTTTGGATCCTAAACTTTTCATCAAAATTTTTTACCGGGCATCAGCAACATATTTGACCAGTAAGTCGCCATCCATTTTGTAGCAAGAGTTTTTTTTAGAAAATTTGACTTCAAATTCCGTGCACTGTTTTTGGCCTCTGAATTTTCAGAAGTGTTCCTTATAGGAACTTTTTGATCCTTGCATGTATTTAAAATTGCATTAGCGTTAACTTTTCATACCAAATAGTCCAAACACAGGGCTGGTTTCCTACCGGGTGTGTTAGAAGCTCTTTTGAAAATGATTTCTATTTTGATGGTTTTAAAAACATCATGTGGGTCATTCCTTCTACCTGAACAAGGTTTTCTCTCAATGGGCAAGTTCCACTAGTACTTTTTAATAACATTGGAAACGCTTGGACGACAGACCCTTGAATGCTTGGCTAACTTTCTGTAGAACCAAGTTGGATTTTGTTGAAAATATTCAATCATTTTAGTACGCACTTTTTTCAGGTCTCTCATTTTAATCTGATTAACAATATATTAATTTGTTTGACATTAAACATAATAACTCACATGTTATGCAAAGGTAACTTTATCAAAAGAAAAATCAAATAATACTTGGGTTAAAAATTTCAATGAAAACGTGTATTAAGAATTTTTTGATCTCACTCCTTCATTAAATTGAAACATTATTATAATTCATGCTTCTTATATAAATGCTCTATTTTTCTCTTTTAGAAAACTTGGTCTTGATCTAGTACCCCGTGTAGGACCTTTAGCTGTGGATCCACATAACATCGGCATAGTTGGTCTTTATAATGTTCATGTTACCAGTGCTGATAATGCAAAAGCTTCATCGGTAAGTTATTGTTTATATAAAACATTCAATAATACTATTACTAGTAGCTGCCATTTAACAAAATCTTATCATTTTCAGAGTCGTGGCACCATACGACGTAAAACACAACGAAAAATTCTCACACATCATTTATATTTTTCTATGCGAAGTTTTGGTTATCGTATAGCGGGCGGCGATGATGCTGAAGTGTATTTTTATTTATATGATGCCAATAGCATGAAAGCTTTGTCAGAAAGATTTTTAGTAAAAATCTCTAAAGATAAGGATGGATATTCGAATTATATGGAAAAACTGAATAGTAATTGTACAGTATTCACAGATTTAGGTAAATTTCAAAATAATGAACCCTTTTAAAAATTTATTACCATTTAAAAATTTTACTTGGATATTTTTTCCTAAAGGAGCTGCTGATTTGAATGAAGACCTTTATTTAGTGGCGGTTGTAATGCGTGTTGGCAAAATTTTACCTTCGGAACCAGTAAAGAAGTCTGAAAAGTCCAATAGTAATGCCTGCTGCAATGGTCCTCCTTCGTATAGGCGACCATTTGGTGTAGGGGTTTTGTCATTAGCAGATTTTTGTAATTTCGATAGTACTATTGAAACAGAAGAAAAGGAACATAACATTAAATTGGTTTATCATAATGACGAGAAAGATTTTCATCAATTGCCCGAACTGATAATTAAGAAATCAAGTAGTAAATATCAACCCATAAATACTGGCGGTCAAAGTAATCAGGGTGTTACGGTAGCCCTAAAACTGTTACATGGTGGCTTGGGTCAGGCACGCCAAGAACAACCATTGCTCCTTCAAAATAGTACCATTACCAGAAAAATGGGTTTTCCAGATGTTATAATGCCAGGAGATGTGCGAAACGATATGTTTATTACTTTAGAGCGGGGAGAATTCGAAAGGGGTGGTAAGAATACCGCTAAAAATATACTTGTCACTGTGGTGGTATTAGATGTTGCTGGCAATATCCTTACGGAATGTTTATGGGGTGCTTCTGGCATGGATTCACAAAATTATTATAAATCAATGATTCTGTATCATCAGAATGCACCCTGTTGGAATGAAATGTTGCGTTTAAGTGTACCCATTGACAAGTTTTCAACCGCTCATGTACGCTTTGAGTTTCGTCACTGTTCGACGAGAGAAAAATCAGATCCAAAATTATTTGGTTTTAGTTTTGCTCGTCTAATGGATCCAAGTGGTGCTACTTTGGCAGATGGCCAACATGAATTGTTTGTGTATAAATGTGAAGACTCTTCAAAATTGTTGACTGCCAACTATTTAATATTACCTTGCAAGCCAAAAGATCCCCACGCTAAAGTGGAATGTAGTTCTATATTTCATAGAAGTTCTAAGGAAGTTTTTGTTATGAAATCTTTACTCTGTTCCACGAAATTAACACAAAATGCTGATCTATTGTCATTACTCCAATGGCGAGCTCACCCCGAAAAGATACAAGATTCACTAACAGGTGTATTACGTTTAAATGATGAAGAATTGGTAAAATTTTTACAAGATGTGTTAGATGCTCTATTTGCCATGTTCTCCAATGAGGAAGGCAACAGTACACAACATTCTGGTTTAGTATTTCATGTTCTAGTTAGCATTTTTAGTTTGTTACAAAGTAATAAATTCCAACATTTTCGTCCTGTTATGAATGAATACATTGAAAATCATTTTGCTGCCGCTTTAGTCTACAAAGGTCTCATAACCTCGGTAGAACATATGGCTGTATTTATGACAAAAGCTGAACATCCAGATCCCTTTCAGAAATGTTTTGGATCTTTGGAATATATTTTCAAATTGCTAATACAATCTAGAAAACTATTTGCTCGTGCGACTGGTGGTCAATATGAGGATTCTTTTCGTAGAGATTTACATTCATTATTTACTGCCTTAAATGGTATGCTTGCTGTACCATCTTACGATGTAATTATACCCACTCAGGAGGCCTTATTAAATTCCACCGGTGTGGTTTTAGAACAATTAAAAGATACTCTACCAGCTCCTGAATTAGGTATGTTGGCGCGTAATATGTTAGATGCCATACCAAGGGATGCTCCCATTCGTTTAGTACAAGCAAAACTTCAAGCTGTTAAAGATTTAGTCTCCGGGGAACTATTTCACGAGGATGGTAAGTGAAAAATTAAAAATATATAATGAAATGATATCAAAAAATTTTTGAAAAATATTTTAAGATTCTCGCACTGTTATCTTATCTGTGGCCTGTAAACATCTTCGCATGCACTTAAGTCGACGTGATGAACTTAAACTTTGTGCTGATATACTTTCGGAAATTTTAACCCATCTTTACGATTTACAGAAGGAACAAAAAGAAAAAGTCACAAACACGTTACAACATGATTTGGATTCTTTATGCAAAAACATTTTAGGAATTTTAATTAAAACCATTATTATAATACTGGAAGGATCAAGTTCAGTTTTACCACAACTAGTTGCTTGCTTGTTGGGTCTTTTACAACTTTTAGATGAAACGCACTATAAACGATATTGGGATGAATTAAGCCCCAATAAAGATCCTCGTGATCTTAAAGAATTTTTAGCCAAATCATTATTAGTATTCGAAGAATTATTATCACAAGATTGGTTGGTATTTCCAACAGATTGGTTAATTATGAAATTAGCTAGTAATGATGTATTACGCAAATCTTTAGAAGAATTTGCAAAACCATTAGTTTATCGTTTCTTGGGTTCAAAATCTTTTGATTCTCAGCTATGGTGGACTTACTTCAGTTTAGCAGTTACATTCCTAACTCAGCCATCATTGCAATTAGAAAAATATCGCGAACCTAAGAGACGTAAAATTTTACATTCACATGGTGATATGAGAGTTTTAATGGGTTTTCAAATATTAAGCATGTGGTCACAATTAGGAGAACAAAAATTACATTTTATACCCTCCATGGTAGGACCCTTTTTAGAAGTTACTCTAGTACCGGAACCGGCTTTAAGAAAAGCTACATTAACTGTTTTCTATGATATGATGCAATGTGAACAGGTATAATTAGTATTATAATAATTTTTTTAAGATTTTATTAATATATATTCAAATTTTCTAGAGTGCAAGAGGATCTTTCCGTTTAGTTGAAAGTGAACTTATAGATAAATTAGATTTACTAATAAGTGAAAATAAAGGCGATGACGAATATCGTGAACTTTTTAGCACTATGTAAGTATATTTTATAATATTTCTGCTGACTAATCATTCATGCCATGACAAACTTATCTATATACATTCATATATCAAAATTAACTGTTGTAAAATTTATTTTACTTGCAAAATTATTTTTTGTTTAATTTTATTACAAAAAAAATTAATAAAAAAGCTTTTTCATATATTCATTGCTAACTTTTTAACAAAACCAAAACAATTATATCATTTTCTATAACCATTATGCATTCACGAAATAAACAAACAAAAGGGAACATCTAAGTTTAGTGTAAGTTCTATTTTACTCTTTTAAATCATCATTTTGCTTTGTAGATTTTTAAATGGCATTCATCGCTTATTTTATTTATACATACTCTTATGTTTTTATCATATTTTTATTTATTATTTTCAATATTTATACTTATTTTTTTTAATCGAAATGTAGTTTTTAAAAAGTTTCAAATACAACTAAGGGTGAGATCGAAAAATTCTTAACATATTTTTGTAGTGCTTTCGGTCACTTTGCTCGAACAGTAAGACCATCTCCGTTTAAATTCTACCACGCTTTGGAACACCCTTTTCGTGCTCTAATTTCTTTAATTCCCCTTTTAAAAGAGTCCAATATCTCTCCACTGGCCTTAGCTCCGAGTATTTTGGAAGATTTGCCTCTCTTGGTGCAAATACGTTATTGTTTTTGAACCTTGTATATCTTAGTAATAGGATGCCAAGTCAGGCCAAAAATAATTGGACACACAAGGAAGTCTTAGCAGCTTGTTTTTTAAACATTGTTGGACGTTAATTTCGGTATTTATAGAGCCCATTGTAACAAATGATTGGCTTCTTTTGCCGCAACTGCATATTTCTTTTATTCTTGCCATATCAAAACTTTTGTATATTTTGACTTTGGACACTTTTATTCTACAATCCCTCAAGCATCAGCACCATAGAATTTTTGACCAGAAATTTGCAAAAAATCTAACTGAACATACGTTTCTTGTCCGGCAAGAATATTTCTTAGATAATTTCATTTCCGCTCTCTGTTTTTGGCCTCTAAATAAACTTTTTGAGACTTGTATGTTTTAAAACCTACATTAGCTTTAACTTTTGGTACTAAATAATTCGAACAATGTGCTAACCGGACTACTTTCATGCCGAATGTGTTTTCTATTTGAAGGCGGACCTTTGACGGCACTTTTCTGACCACTAATTTTAATCAGATTTACATAATAACTGACATATTTTACATAAGTAACTTGATAAAAAGAATCAGATAATACTTGTGCTAAAGTTTAAATGAAGATTTTTGTTAAAAAGTTTTCAAAAAATATAAACATAAACATAATAATTTTTATAAATATTTATATTTAACAAAACCGTATATTATTTACGTTTATGAGTGTATGTATGAGAATGTATATACAAAACGTAAGGGTATCGAATAGCCGAATATTGCATTCTTACTCGTTTTAATACAAATAACTTTATAAATTCAAACTAATTCCTAATATGAATTACTAAAACTGTTCTCCACCGTTAGTTCTGACAAGTTTTAATGATCTCCAAGATTTACAAAAGACAATATCAATTTACCAGGACCCCCTAGAAATTTTAGTATTTAAAATTCAACGGTGAATGGAGTTGGCTGTGGTAGATAGTTTTTAAATGGATTTTCAATTAGGAACATTTTATTTTGAAAGTTTCCCAAAACACCCAGATACTTTTCATATTTCAAAGTTTAATATTTGCATTACGATTTGTATTTGTTAAATGTCCTTTTTTGTCTGTAATATATTTATATTAGTTTTAATGTTAAAAAATTACAATTTTAAATAATGTAAAATTTTTTATTTAAACTCTTAAATATTTACATTTGTTTTTTGTAATTAGTTTAATTAAGAAGATAAAATTAATCACTAATTAAAATTCTTTTTATAAAGTCTACTTGAAAAAGTTCAAAATGAAAATCCAACTTGGAGGGATGCTGGAACAGCATTTATTGCATCGGTAACACGTCTTTTGGAAAGATTATTAGACTATCGCAGCGTTATGCAAGGTGAAGAAAATCGAGATAAACGTATGTCTTGTACTGTAAACTTATTGAATTTCTATAAAAATGAAATTAATCGCAAAGAAATGTATTTAAGGTAATATTCACGTTTATATTGATTAAAAAGGAATAATAAATTTGAAATAATCAAATTACTTTTCCAGATATATCTACAAACTTCATGATTTACATTTACAAGCTGAAAATTATACAGAGGCCGGTTTTACATTAAAACTATATGCTAATATGTTAGCTTGGGATAGTGAGTCTATAGTACATTCTAATGATGGCATAGGAGAACCTGAATGGCAGCGTAAAGAAAAACTATATCATCAAGTAAATTTTAAAACTTAAATGTGTTATGAAATAAAAAATTATTAAGTGCTTTTTAATTTCAGATATTAAAATATTTCGATAAAGGTAAATGTTGGGAAAAGGGTATACCTTTGTGCAAAGAATTGGCTTTACTCTATGAGACAAGGCGTTTTGATTACAATAAACTAAGTGAAATTTTGATATTGGAAGCGAAATTCTTTCAAAATATTTTAACACAACTTCGGCCAGAGCCAGAGTATTTCAGGGTAGGATTTTATGGCTTAGGATTTCCCTTATTTGTTAGAGTAAGTATTTGGTTAATAGTTTTTGAAATGTTATGAAATTTATTCTTTATTATCTTCTTTTAGAATAAACAATTCGTTTATCGTGGTTTGGAATACGAACGTATAGGGGCATTCACACAACGTTTACAAACTGAATTTCCAACTGCACAAATTTTAACGAACAATAGTCCTCCAGACAATTCAATCCTAACTGCTTCTGAACAATATATACAAATTAGTTATGTACGTCCGGTAGCAGATGCTCAAGCTTTAAAAACTGCCATGGTTACAGTTCCCGAGAAAATTGCTCGTTTCTATGAAGTAAATGATGTTAGTCGTTTTATTTCCGATCGACCCATTTACAAGGGTACCGTAGATAAGGATAACGAGTTCAAGTCATTGTGGATAGAACGCACAACTCTTGATATTGCCTGCCCATTGCCGGGTATATTAAGATGGTTTGAAGTTAAACATAAATCTGTACAAGAATTAACACCAGTCGAATTTGCTTGTGAAACTATGAATAATGTGGGCAAGGAATTATGGGATCTAATTGTACAATATCGTAATGATCCTAAACGTAATATTAATCCCTTCTCCATGAGATTGCAGGGTATAATAGATGCTAATGTAATGGGTGGTATAAGTAAATACCAAGAAGCATTTTTCACTGAACAATTCCTTAAATCTTCACAAGGCCAGGGACAACAAGCTAATGTGCAAAAATTGAAAGCTTTAATTTTGGAAAAAATTCAAATTTTGGATCAGGCTCTTGAATTACACGGTCAGTTGGCACCTGCTGGTGTACAACCGTTACATAATCGTTTATTAGAACGTTTTTCTCAGCTTAAACAAAGTCTCTCAGGTTTGGGGCGTCTAAAGAGACAACATTCTGAAAGTATTGTAAATACTCCCCTACCACCATTGCCCACGGAAAAGAGAACTTTAAGTTTAGGTACAAATAGTGGCCCAACCTCTTTGGTATCAGCCTCGAACTATTATGAACACGATGAAATCTATACTCGACCCGGTGAGACCTTAAGACCAGTTGAGCAAAATAGCTATAATAATTCCTATCAAACTTTAAGTAAAGAAAATTTAAATATAATTAGTGATCTTAGAGCGGAATCCCAAAATGCACCACCAATACCCAATCGTCCACGATCTCAAAACTTCAGTTCAAACATGTCTTTGGACGGACCCGAAGTTCCACCCAAACGTAATGTCAATTTGCCAGGTTCCCCTGGAGCACCTCCTCTACCTCCCAGAGGCATAACACCTGATAAACGGGCATCAAATCCCATGATATTCAATGATTTCTCTACAGACTCTCCGGTGTCGAGTATGCCTAGAAGACCCCATTCCACTTCTCATCAACACAATCAAAAATACGCCGTAGTCGATATTAGTTTTGATGATCCTGAAGCCGATCAGGCTCCTCATTCTCTAACTCACAGTCTTAACTGTCACAATAATTCTGACTTAAATCATTTAAATGTTACATATGCTCCCAATGATTTTCGGGACTCGGGCATATCGACCACTAGTGCCCATGAATTGAATCATTTAAATAATCTAAGTGAGGAATCATCCTCGAATTCCTTAAGTACAGTACATCACCGTGATCATTGTCGCTTATCTTCGAATGGCAGCATGGACGGTTCGTATGCTGTTAATTCGTTAAACATAAATCAACGTGAAAACTCAACAAGTTCTTTTGATTTAGAAGAAGTGCCCATGCCACCACCACCAATACCGCCTAAATCGTTAAATATTATAGCAACACATGAGTCATCTATAGATTCGGGTCCATCGACACCACCTCTTTTATCAAATCAATCACAAAACTCAAATCATTCCTTTTTACACCATCATCATCACCATCATCTTCATCAACAACAACAAAATGGCCACAATGATGGCTATGTTTCACCAAAAGCTACAAATGTGGCCAATACACACGATAATAATGATTCTCAAGGTGATGTTGGCAACACTTTTTGAGTTACAATATGTCGCTGCCACCAATCACCAACATCCACATCTAGCGTAGAAGTAAATACAACTACAGAAACATCATCGTCGCCCACAACCTCACCACCACCAACCAGAACAATGTTCACCGAACAAGCAGTCGTACATGCATCTCAATCACTTACATCTCTAACATTAAACACCAACACTACACAATCACCTAATCAAAATCAATATCAACAGCCAAAAAAACTTCAGCATGACAAATATAACTTCCATTATCATCAACAAACACATCATTATCATTCTCCCCATCATTCATCTGCATCTACTCATCAGCAACAGAATGCTCAACAACACAATCATAATTTTCATCGTCAAAACAAGCAGGTACATACTCTACCCTCATCCCTACCAACTTCAATGGAATCTTCTATATCACATCGAAATTCTATTATAGAACATTGCTCCTGTGGTCTTACATTTAAAGTGGATAAAAATACAAATAACATTATAACATCATCCACATCTTTACTAACGCTCAATACCATTTACAATGAAAATCCAACACTAATTGATCAAGCAAACAATCAAGGCTCTTTAACCCAATCGCAAAATATATTACAAGATGACAAAAATCAACGCTACCAACGTTCAAACCAAACTCAACAGCATCAATCGATTAATAAATATCAACATCATCAACATCATGCTCATCATTGTCATCATTATCAGCAAACTTCATCCTCATCGATTGGTACAACACAAACTGTTACTGCTCCAGTTACGATACCACGTTATAAACCCTCTGAACCACCGGAAATCCATACTCATGAGTATTTTTCACAAGAATCTCATACTCAAGATCATACAACAACAATTACAAATACAACAGCAGTAGCAACTACAACACCACATACACATAGTTGTCGTCATTCACATGTTCATGCTCAAACTGATTTCTCATATAGCCAGCGATGACATGCTTAAGGAACTTAGGGTCTTCAAAAGCACAAAAGTAATACTGATGGATAAATGCGAGTAAAGAAATATAATTTATCTACAGATATAAACATAAATATTGTTAAACTATTATTACCCAAAAATATCGTACATTCAAAATAATAGAATTGTTGATTTTAAAATACATTATTTAATATCCAAGTTAAGAGACAAACAGATATAGAACAAAATCTTGATGATGTTATTAAAAATAGTGTGAGTTATTGAATATATAGTTCAGTTTTCAGAATATGAGTATAAAAACGATGAATGGTGATAACTGTATTTTTTATTTTATATCTCCAAATTAAAAAAAAAATAATAATAAAGATAAAGGCAATTATGGATCTAATTTATGACTCAAAAGTTTAAAGATATATTTAATCCAAACTTTGTTTACTGGACAAAATTATATTTACATTGTCCCAAAAATTATTTAATAATGTTGTAAAGTATTTAAAATATACAATTAAAAAATATAACTTTTCTTCATGCCAACGATTAAAATAATATATATTCCAAATTAAATTAAGTCTTCGCAAAATGTCTTCGGATATTATTAAGGGTAATTTTACTGTAAAGTAGTAAAAAATGGATGCATAATGATACAATGTGGGGCATAATTGATATTTTGGAAAAAATCAGTAAATTTTAACCGAATGGATTTTCATGACATTTAACATAATGATAACAGGAGAGTGTAGGATTATAACTAGTGAATTAAAAAACTTCAAAAAATGGGGTTTCAAAAAAGAAAAAAATACTTTTGCTTGGTTTGTCATAAATTTACAGAAAAAATGATTGTTAATTAGATATTTATAAAAAAACCTATAAAAAATTCATACCAGAAAATAATCTGTATACACATTTTGATTACGATAACATCGTTTATAATAATCAAAATGTGTATGGTTTGTTCTTATATCAAAATAATCTATGTAACAAATTTTAAAAATTATAAACTATTTAATGCCCTTAATGTGAGTGGTATTAATTTTTTTTATATTTTGGGTATAATTTTTATCTGCTGATCCTATATTGATACTTTTTGGATAATCTCTTTGCCATATTGAAGAGAACATGAATACGATGATTTATAAATAATCTGAAGCAGATAGACTTCCTTAAATCAAATCTGAATGGAAAGCGATGCTACCATCTATTCTAACGAATATTATACAATTTGTTCCCAAAAGTTCACAAGTATTAAAAAACAAAAGATATCACACGAAATGTTAAAAGTTGCTTAAGTTTCGTATCGCAAATTTTAAAGTTTTTATAACTTCCAAGAAAATGGAAATTAATTTTTACGTCATTTTAAAAAAAATAGGCATATAGAAATATATAGGAATAGGCACTGGAAAAAAAACAAAATTAAAAATATGCTTTAAATAAAATCTTGAAATTGAATTTGGATTGAAATCCTTTTTAACCCATTGTAAACCACTACCCTATCTCCTTGAGAAAGAATAGTGCATATTTTAGTAACACTGATAAATGAATTGAATGTTCTGAACGTTCAGCACTTGTGGTGGTATAATAATCGGCAAAATGTCGATAAATCGCCAAATCCAGCAGCCCTGTTTCTAAGATATAATGCAACATTCTTCTACTATCATTATGTTAAATTTGTTCAAGAAAAAACCGCTTCGACCCCACTGTGTATGTTTTGGAATTGTAACTAAAATTTAAAAAGTTACTATAAAAAACAAATAATAGACATTAATTATAGAAAATATTTACAAAACATATAAAAAGAACACAATTTAATCAAAAAGTTTCTATTCCTAACTCAAGAAAAAACAATGGTCAAAAAGTAAAATATAATTCAATCAATAATTAAGTATCAAAATATATAAAAAAAAACAAAATAAACGAAAGTTGTGAAAATTCGTATTGAAATAATAAACTTGAATCAAATCAAAAAATCTTTATAAACGAACATAATTAGAACACCACAATTTTTATATATAAATAACTAAAATTATAAGTAGTAATTTAAAAGAAAAAAAATTATGATTAGAATTAAAAATATAAATAAAACAAACATTGTGCAATGCAGGCATTACTTTATAATCATAAAAGAAAACTCATGTTAATAATAGTTTAAATAAAATTTGTATTATTCATACATGAATTAAAATTTATATATTGCTATATTAATTAATATTAAAATAATGAAAAATCACACTAACGAATTTTTTATATATTTAAACTTATTTTAGTAGATGAAGAAAAAACGTATAACAAATTGTAAATCTTTTTTATACTATAATTATAATATGTTTCTTAAAAAAATGATAATTTTAAATTTAATAAAAAAATACATATGAATATGTCAAACAATATATTTTAAATTTAACATTCTATTATTCCCATACTTTTATAATTAATAATAACCATTGATAATATAACTACTAGTCACTCAAAAACTATAATTGAAAATTTAAAAAAAAGTTTAATGAAACATCAGCATCAACAACAACAGTATAAACGTTGTAAGAAATACTACATACATATATAAAGAAATGAACGCATAATTCCAAATATCATAGTTTTTATATTTAATTACATTATCTTAAGTTTAATAAAAATGAAAGAAATAATATATTATAAACAAAAAAATAATATGCATATAAAATACATATATGAAATAAATTTAAAATAAAAAATGTTTATTAATTGAATTAATTACGAAACAATTCATTGTAAACTATTATTTTGTTATAAATGTTAAAAGATGGCAGAGGCAATAGCCAAAACACCAAGGTATCCCACGTGTTAGGAGTGAGATCGAAAAATTATTTTTAAAACAGCGAAGGCTGGGTTGACAATTTTTGACCGAGCGTAACTGGGATCGTTACGGGACGCAGAGCCATGGTCAATACAAAAGCTGTAGGCATTGAGCCTGTTGCTTCATCCCGATCTTAGTTATGCTTGTTGACCGCGGCAAAATCTGTTCATTGTCTGCAAAGGCCGAGGAGCGGCCTTCAAGTACGACATTCATAAGGCAACTTAAAACCATGGAATTTGTGTTGTCTGTGTGAATGTCGTTCAAAGCTATCATATACGTACATACCAACTATGCAACTATACGAATATCGTTTATTACAAATCCAATTGTGTAATATTGAAGTTAGGATGATTTCTCCGATAACATCCTAGAGCTTACTTAGAATTTCATTATGTTCCTCAACTGGAAGGATCTTTGTTTTCTCATGTAGTAAAAAACTGAGGAGTAACAGTTCTTTACGCAGCACTTTGACAATTTTGAATATGTTTTCACTGCTTATTTCTTAGCGTCCACACTGAAACAGCATAATTCATCACTGACCGACCAAGAGTTTTATATTTAGCTAATAAGATTTCTTTGCCCATACCCGAAATACTGCCGGCTAATGCTTTGAAGACCTTATTTCTTCTTCGTATCTTGTGCGTAATTGTAGAGGTTTTCACCCCAGCAACGGAAGAGAGAAAAGCATACCAGTTACTATGTTTAATGTCAAACAAATTAATGGATTGTTTATCTGATTAAAATGAGTGACCAGACTTGATCCTACAAGAAGTATTCAAATATCTGCGTCAAACTGTTTTCAATGTTATTAAAAAGAATCGTGAGAACTTGTCCGTTGATAAAAAAGAACCATCAATATGAGGTTTCTAAAGACAAAAAATAGATAGCATTTTCAAAAGATCTCCTAACAAATCCAATAGAAAAGCAGCACAGTTAACACAGTGCTCGGACTATTTGGAAAATTAAAATTAAAGCAAATGTAGGTTTAAAAACACAAAAAACAAAGTTCAAACGAAAATTAAATCAAGTTATCTAAAAAAATATGCTTGCTGCATAATGGATGACGAAAAGTATGTTCTGACAGATTTTCCACTTCCTGGTCAAAAATTTTATGTTGCTAGCGAATGTTGAAGAAAATCAGTCAAAATTTCCCATAAAGTTCTTAGTATGACAAACAAAATGCAGTTGCGGAAAAAGAAATCAATAATTTTTTACAAAGGGGCTCTATAAAAACCGAAATTTACATCAAGAAATATTTTCAAAAAGGCTGCTCCCATTCAAAAGACTTCATAATGTGTCACATATTTTTGTCCTGACTTGGCATCCTGCCAATTTGGCAAACAAATCATTGAATGGTAAAAAACAACACTGTGGTATTTGTACCAAAAGGAGCAAACTGCCCGGAGCACAAAAAAACTTTTAAAAATGATTCGAAATTTTGTCACTAGTGGTTACATCCATTATTTTTTATAATATTAATAATAATTTAATCAAATAAAAAATTAAACTGTTAAACTGTATAATTAATAATTTATTCTTTTAATAAGTAGTAGCTCACAGTAATCATATATATATATATATATATATATATATATATATATATATATATATATATATATATATATATATATATATATATATATATATATATATATATATATATATATATATATATATATATATATATATATATATATATATATATATATATATATATATATATATATATATATATATATATATATATATATATATAATGAACTCCAAAGGTTTACAAAATACAAATCTTTTGAAAAATAGCCTTAAATATATAGCAGATAAATGAATAATTTTTTAGGGTGAACGGAGAACTCTGATATCAGTTATAAATATTGTTATCTAAAAATGTAAAAGAATTAATTTATCTGGTAATATTAACTATACAAAATAATGTGTAATGTGCATAGTATATTTTAAGGCACTTAGAATTATAGTTGCACGTGCGACATTTTTTTGTTTATTTGTTTTGTTTTGTTTGGCGTTGATAATGAAAGTGCTTTTTACGAAATTTTACACAATTTTAAAAGAATGAGAAATTTTAAACGTCATATAATTAAAATTTGAAAAAATTTAAATCGGAATATAGATAATTAAAAATGTGAGTTGTGAATTGAAAAATGTGAAAATTATTAAAGAACACGGAATAGAAGAAAAATATATACTACAAAACACAAGTAAAATTTTGGCCATTTTTTCCGTTTGCAATTGATATAAAATTTATAGCTCATAAACTATGTGCCTTCTAAGTGTATATAAAAAGTACAATAATGAATCCAATAGAATAATTAGTAAAACGTTTCTGAATGAGAAACAAGTAAGAATGCTATACGTGTAAAGTAAGCAGAATTTGTAGTCTATCATCTCGAGTCCGGAAATGTGTAATTTGGCCATCACTGATTACACGTACAAACTCATACAATATATAAAAGGTATTCTAAAATCAACACGGGAAGACTTAATGAGGCATAAAATTATTTATATTTTTTGATATATAAACTTTTTTATATAGTAAATGACAACGTATAAAAATTGACAACGTATAAAAATGACAACGTATAAAAATTCTGACAAACTCGTGAATAAAATTTTATGTAGAGGATGTAGTAAAGTTGCATATTAAAATCATATACTAATTAATGAAAATTAAATTAAACAAATAATAATTAAATATTTAAAAAATAATTTTTAGTAAAAAATTTAATTTAATGGTTTTTATTTAAAAATTTAAGAATTATCATTTTTAGCGAAAAATTTTCATTTGCACTGAAAATGAAGAAATTTTCATTTTCGGCACAGTCGTGTAAACATTATGTGAAAAATTTGAAAGCTGACACGCAAGGCTTAACAACCATCAAAACTTAATTAAATATCTTAAAACTTAATTAAATATCTTGAAAACTTTCAATTTCAATCAAAACTTTCATTTTAAGTGAAAATTTCTACTTTCAGTGAAATTTTTGATTTTCAGTGAAAATTTCTATTTTCAGTGAAATTTTTCATTTTCAGTGAAAATTTCTTTTTCCAGTGAAATTTTTCATTTTCGGTGAAAATTTCTATTTTCAGTGAATTTTTTTATTTTCAATAAAAATTTCTATTTTCAGTAAAAACTTTCATTTTCAGTGAAAACTTTCATTTTCAGTGAAAACTTTCATTTTCAGTGAAAACTTTCATTTTCAGTGAAAACTTTCATTTTCAGTGAAAACTTTCATTTTCAGTGAAAACTTTCATTTTCAGTGAAAACTTTCATTTTCAGTGAAAACATTCATTTTCAGTGAAAATTTCTATTTTCAGTGAAAAATTTCATTTTTAGTGAAAATTTCCATTTTCAGTGAAAATTTCCATTTTCAGTGAAAAATTTCATTTTTAGTGAAAATTTCCATTTTTAGTGAAAATTTCCATTTTCAGTGAAAACTTTCATTTTCTGTGAAAAATTTCCATTTTCAGTGAAAATTTCCATTTTCAGTGAAAAATTTTCATTTTTAGTGAAAATTTCCGTTTTCAGTGAAAAATTTCATTTTTAGTGAAAAACTTCATTTTTAGTGAAAAATTTCATTTTTAGTGAAAAATTTCATTTTTAGTGAAAAATTTCATTTTTAGTGAAAAATTTCATTTTTAGTGAAAATTTCCATTTTCAATGAAAAATTTCTATTTTCAGTGAAAACTTTCATTTTTAGTGAAAATTTCCATTTTCAGTGAAAAATTTCATTCTTAGTGAAAATTTCCATTTTCAGTGAAAAATTTCATTTTCAGTGAAAAATTTCATTTTTAGTGAAAATTTCCATTTTCAGTGAAAATTTCCATTTTCAGTGAAAAATTTCATTTTTAGTGAAAATTTCCATTTTAAGTGAAAATTTCCATTTTCAGTGAAAATTTCCATTTTCACTGAAAATTTCCATTTTAAGTGAAAATTTCCATTTTCAGTGAAAAATTTCATTTTAAGTGAAAATTTCCATTTTCAGTGAAAAATTTCATTTTTAGTGAAAATTTCCATTTTCAGTGAAAAATTTCATTTTTAGTGAAAATTTCCATTTTCAGTGAAAGATTTTATTTTTAGTGAAAAATTTCATTTTTAGTGAAAAATTTCATTTTTAGTGAAAGCTATCATTTTCAGTGAAAACTTTCAATTTCAATGAAAATTTCTATTTTCAGTGAAAACTTTCAATTTCAGTGAAAATTTCTATTTTCAGTGAAAACTTTCAATTTCAGTGAAAATTTCTATTTTCAGTGAAAACTTTCAATTTCAGTGAAAATTTCTATTTTCAGTGAAAACTTTCAATTTCAGTGAAAATTTCAGTGGAGGTTTTCATTTCCAAGAAAATTTTTATTTTCAATGAAAATTTCTATTTTCAACAATAATTTTCATTTTGATAAAAGTTTTAATTTACAGTGATAATTTTCATTTTCAGTGAAAATTTATTACATTTATTACTTTTCTTATTATTATTTAATTTTATTGACGATAAATTAAGATAAATTTCATCATTTCATAATTTTTAATAATTAATAACTCATTTTTTATTTTTAGTTAATTAACAAGTGCTTTTCAAGCGGCACCTGATGTACATATAATCCAAATAAATTAAATATAAACATAAATTAATAAAAACCTTGTATATATTAAGGACTTTACAATATAAATAAATCTTAATTGTGGGAAGCATATATTCAGGGATTTTTGTATAAATTCAGCGCCATCTATTGTTTGCACTGAACCTGTTTTAAAATATCAAAAATCGTCTTAAAATGTCTGGCAATATTGCCAGTGACTTTGGTATATGTTTACCAATGGTACCAGATCGTTTTCAGTAATGTAGCGAAATTTGACCAAATGTTGCCATATTTTTTAACTAAAATTTTGAATTTTAAAATGGAAATATCCCAAACAATAGATGGCGCTAAATTTACACCAAATATGCTCAAAAATACGCTTTACAACATATAAATTTAAACCAAGGCAGGACGAAAGTGAAAGGTATCAGAACGCATGGAAACGATATATGTATATTTATTAATGTGATTATTTTCACGCATATAATTGTAACAAACATAAAAATTACATGTGAATTTAGCAAAAAAAAAAAAGATGCAAACATATATAATTTATATTAATAAAAATACTTAAAATTAAGCCTTATTAATACCAGTTAATTCCTTCAGATTATTTATTAAATATTTATTGTATTCTTTGTAGTTGATAGGAGTGGCCGACTGTACTGTTAACTTGTTGCGAGTCATATCCTGTTAAAAAAGGAAACAGAATTTATTAATATTTAAAAATGTATAAAAAAGCTTGATACTTACTCCATATGTTTCAACTTTAGAACGTAGTTTGAAATTGTATGAATGGAAATTAATAGAACTGAATATTTCTTCTGCTTCTGTAGGATTATTATCCATTGCTTCACCAATTTCCTGAGCCGATCGACCTAAAAGTTGCTCAGCCAAATCACTGAAACAAGTTACCCATCTATTTGATGTCCAATCACCAATACTCATCTGAATTAAAAATATTAAAATTTAATACATATACAAATCATCATGATATAAAATATTTATAGAGAATATGACAACGACTTTTTACTTACATTAACCAGGAGTCTGTATTTAAAGTTGGGGAATACAGCATTACATTTTTCGCAACGGTAATGACCATTATTTTCATCCACAACTTTTTTATTACATTCTGGTTGTGGGCATGCTTTGTAGTAAGCATTTTGACTTTTAATAAGATGCACAACTGCTTTAGTTTGAAAATAGTCCGGTTTATCTCCAGTTCCCAAATTACGAGCCTCATGGAATGTACGCCATTCTGTGCTATAACCACCTCCACCGGCTCCAGTTCTAAAATAACAAAGAAAATTTTCATATAATCAACAACATGAAAATATCAACAACAATTGAAAAAGGTAATTACCTTGCTGAGACCGAGTTGGTAATGTTTTCGCCACCTCCATTATCGAACCAACCACGCAATTTATGACATTCTGGTATATCAGGATTTATTTTCATGACAGAACCATTTCCTAAACTTAAAGATTTTCCACCATTAAATTCGCTAACTCTGGCTCCCTTAACAAGAATAACAGGCTGAACATGACCATCGAAGTTAACTGCATCATCACCCCATATGGTTAAATTAACAGCTGCATCACTTGTATCAACCAAGACTAATTCGCGTTTTTTGAATTCTTTATTCGTGGTTCTTGATGTAAAGACCTGCAAATCACTGACTTCTTTACAAATTCCAATGCAATCAACAGCTGCTTTTGGTTCTAAATTTGCCACTTGGGATATAGGAACAAAATCGTATTTTATTTCGGGTATACCAGAATCATCATCATCTTCACAAAGCTGTATTACAGTATCATTTGTAAAATTCATTTCATAATCATTTTTTAAGGTTGAATATTGTTTATTAGCCGGTTTAAGTATACACTTTGATATGTAAAACACTTTGTCGACTTCAAGAAGATCGTAAAATTTATCGACTTGGTCACGGAAAGCGGTGGCACGTATCTCTCCAGAATCATCCATTAAATCAATGCTAAATAGTTTGCCTTCGCCTTTAGCATTGCTCCAAGTACGTATGGCAGATTTCGACATAACACGAGCCTTAATAACCCATTTATTTTGATATGGACTTAAACTAGCAATGGGATGTGTTAAGCCTGAATTTATAGTTTGATTCATGGTGTTATTGTTATTGTGATTAGTATAGGTTTCTTTCTTAGCTTCAACTGGTTTAGCAGCTGGCTTTGGAGCCGACGATTCTTGAGAAGCTTCTGTATAGGAAATAGGTTCGCCAATTTTTTGTTGTACTTCATCACCAGGATTTAAAACGGTCATTTCCAAAATTATAAGAACACGTCTATAAAAAAAACAATAATACTTACATTTTAATAAAGTTTTTCTTAAATAATATTAATATCAATAAAATACAGTTTTTGTCAACTAAAATTATTTATTTTATATATAAAATATATCAAAATATATTAAATTGAATTTCAATTAATTGCTGACTTAACATTTCTCATGAACTGTATATGGATCATATTAAATGCAATATGCTACACTAACACTTTTTAAATGTATTGTTTCAATGGTGTTAACTTTCAGCAGACATATTTAGCAGTGTTGTTAAAGTCGTGAGCGTATTAACAACGTACAGGAGGTAAACTCGTTAAATTTATTAAGATTTTAAAACAAAAAATCCAACGGTTTTGTTGGGTTCTCGTTAAAAAATGTTAATTTCGATATTCTCTTATAAAAATTTATTTTTAAAAATCTTATATTTATTAAAAAACATAATTAAAATTTTAAAATTTTAGAATTTTAATTTCTTTTGAATAAATAAATAAATAAGAAAACTTTTTCGAAAACATTCAATTAATATTTTTAAAGGGCTTCTTGTCACTCTGCTCAAACAGGAAGTCAATCTGCGTTTAAAATCTACCACACCATTTTTGTTCTCTTCTTTTCTTTTGGATCCTTAATTTTTCTTCGATATTCACTCGAGCATCAGCAACATAAAGTTTTGGGCGAGGAAGATGGGAATTTTTTTGAACCTTGTTTGTTTTTAAAACTTAATTAGCTTTAACTTTTCGTAACAAATAGTACGAGCTGCTCTCCTACCGGATGCGTTGGGAACTCTTTTGAAAATACTTTCTATATTTTTGGCTTTAGAAACAACATGTGGACCATACATACCTAAACCAGGATTTCTATCAACGAGCTAGTTCCACCAAATTGCAAATTTTTTGTAGGATCACGATTTTTTGAAAATATTTAATAATTTCATAGTATGATTCACATTTAATATAATAACTGACATGTTTTAGAAAGGCAACTTTATCAAAATAGAAATAATAAAATACTTGAGTTAAAAATTTAAATAAAAAAGGTGTGTTAAAATTATATGACATTTTCCAAATATTTAAAATAGTTATTGACAACACTGTACTACTGCCGAGTAATAAAATAAAGTTTAATCTGAGAATTTTTTGAACTTGAAAAAAATTTATTTTATACTTAAATTGTAATCTTTTTTACATAGGGATATTCAAAACATTTCCGAACGATAACATGCAATTTGCATTTTATTACTACATGTTCCCATATTAAATGTATGTATCCAATATTGGACATCGGCCTTTCCCGATTCCATTGAAATTAGGAACACATTTTAATTTCTTCAAATACAAAATTTAAAATTCCCTAACGATTCCTACTTTATAAATTTATATGTTATGTTTATCAAAATGGAGGAGAAATGAATTTTGACACCATTACCTAAAAACATTTTTTTCTAATGGTAATGAGAATCTACAGTTAATAGGAATTAATTTCAGTCCAATTTCATTTTCATAATCGGAAAACCACTACAGAAAGTATATCAAGCTGATTATGGGATATTTTGAAATAGTTACGAAAAAATGAAACTTTGAATTTTTCATATTAGAGAGATCAGATGTTTTGAGTTGATGATTTGGAGGAGTTGACAGCATCGGATATGTTGACTTTATATTATATACATGAATATTAGCATGTATGCATGCATAATGAAACATAATTTTACTTAAGAATACTTTAAGAGATATTTAATAATATAGGATATTTATTATTGAAATCAAGATTGTATTATATGGTAAAAACCGACAATATATAATATATATAAATGAGACGATCCCTGTTGAATGTAATTTTTATGGTACTAGCATGAAACAAGTTTACAACATGATACCCACATCTATGAGAGATTTCTGATGTTTATTTAATTTTCGAAATTTAGTATAGTATTACCTGATAGCTAAGATTGTAAACGGATGGAATATTAACAGAATATAATTGAGATATAACAATATAATTGAGATATAACACACATTACTGAATCTTGCAACATCTACATATTGATTTTTTTGTTTCAAATAAAACAGTACACAAGATGAATAACATTGAATTATCATTTGTAAAAACTGGTTAGTGTAAAATACTTAAGGAAAATTTCATTTATAGATACTATTAAGCATAAAATAACTGTTGGAATTTGTACTTACTTTCCGGTATCACTTTTGTTAACTACAGATGTGATGTACTTGTCAACTCTTACAATGGTATAATCAGTAAGTTTACCATCGCCGAATGTTGGATTCAATTGCGATGCCAGCATCGCAAAACTATTGAAATATTGACTGTCTGAGATCAACAAACGTAAGCGGTCTGAGTCTCTAATTTTTTTGGCACAAAGAATTTGTACTACAGGAGAATCTACCTCTTCTCCAGCCATAATGCGCTACAAAAATATATTTAATATATTTATTATATATCTCTATTTATATTTTATATACTCACAGGAATGACGCCTTTTGATAGGGAAGCAATACCAGGCATTTTTCCTTTTTATTTTAATATATTTTTGACAAAATAAAAGAATCTGTTCAGTATGATTTTTGAAAAAGTAGCAATCTACAACTTTTATTTATATTTTTCTTCCGTTCTTTTAATTTAATTTCACAATCACTCCGTGCACTTCTTTCTTCTTAGTTTATTGTAGAATGCGACATTTACATGCAATTTATTTGCGACAAATTAAATCAGGCGGGATTAGATTGTATGTACGCATGGGAAATTTCCATGTGATTGAAAACAACAAGAAGAAGCAGTAGAGTTGTATTTTATTAATACTGCATTACCCTTGAAAATACACAACAAATACTAACGTAGAACTTCGTTCTAGAAATAGGAATTTAAATCTATAATAAACAAGTAAGATTGCTATATACCGAATCTTTAATGCCCTCCACCACAAACACGTGTGAAGTAAATACCTTATGTTTCGTACAAATATAATTACACATATAATAACAGACGTATAGAATATATTCAAGTTTTCCTTAAATATAATACGGTACAATTAATGAGTCATTAAATAATTTATATTTTTGGCTATAACTTTTTTTGAAGTGTATATAATTTAATATTATGGAAAAATTCATTGTTAATTTTGGATTTAAAATAAAAATTTTACGAGAATTCTTTTCTTGAACTAAGAGGTTGTCTCAGATATCGGTCAATGTGTTTTGAATGTCATTTGAACCAACTTTGCTAGTTTTAAATAGATAAATTTTCAGGACTATAACAAAGGTTTATTGAGCTCTTTCAATTATTTTGGATGTGAGCGTATGTCAAAAACAAACAGACGAACATAGCTAAATCGACTCAGATTTTGATTTGATGCAAGAATATATATACATTATGGGTTTTGAGATGATTCCCTCTTAGGGAAGGGAATAATAATAGCATAATTTAGAACCAATTTACTTACATAGGTTCTCTTTTTTACAACTAAAACAATTATATCATTTATATATAATAACTATTCAACAAAAATTTTTCAAACGATTACAAAAAATATACAAAATAAGCTAAAGAACTACCAAAACGCTTAATGCTTTATTTCTGGCATTAATCATCAAATTATATAATTGGCATAATATATTTTTGTTAAAATCCTGACTAATATTAAAATAGTTAGAAATTTTGCGAGAATATAAAGCATATTACATACTAGGCATTACTGACGCTAAGTCGAAATTTTGCGAATTTTGAGTTATGACGATCGTTATTGGACACTAAAACATATATAGTATTAGCAAGCAGTGTCCATTTTTTTGTAATCTATTTCATGGACAACTTCATATACATGAAAATAATAAATTAATTTTATTTTTGTATATTAAATTATTAAAAAATAATTAAATATATTTTCAAAGACATACAAATAACCAACAAATAATATGTTGCGCTATATATTTCTTCACCAAAACTACACACAAATTTACAAATACATTCTTATTCCTAGAGTAACGTACCAAATAAGACAGTTTCCACATTATGTATAATAAAATAAAATAATCATGTCAAATATAATATATATGGGCATTGTGTCTCTAGCAGTTTCCCCTTTAATTGTATCATTTTAGGCTGAATGATATACTCTAGAAGAAGAATACGTGTGACATTTTGTAAACAAAACGTTTTTTAAGAAAATACCGCAAAAAATATAAAACACAAAAATGGTAAATATTTATTATTTGTTACTTATTAATTTCTATAATATTAATTTCTCTTTAAACAGGCACGAAATGCTGAAAAAGCCATGTGAGTATAGTTACAAATAATATTAAAATATATCTAAAACAGAAGTAATTAAATTCTATTTAGGACAACACTGGCCCGATGGCGTGCCGCTAAAGAAATAGAGTCTGGAGAAAAAGATAGACGACCGTATTTGGCTTCAGAGTGTAATGATCTAGTGAAATGTGAAAAATATCGTTTGGAAATAATCAGAGAAATATCCAATAAAGTTGCTCAGATACAAAATGGTAATGGTTATGGAATGTTTAATATTTAGAATGTTTTATATTTATTAGCAATATTTTTTATTTTCAGCTGGTCTTGGTGAATTTCGTATACGTGATTTAAACGATGAAATTAATAAACTACTTAGAGAAAAACGACACTGGGAAAATCAAATATCCGCGTTGGGTGGACCACATTATCGTAGATATGGACCTAAAATGTTTGATGCCGAAGGTCGAGAGGTGCCCGGAAATCGGGGCTATAAATATTTTGGTGCTGCGAAAGATTTACCTGGTGTACGAGAATTATTTGAACAAGAACCACCACCGCCACCTCGCAAAACAAGGGCAGAACTTATGAAAGATATTGACGCCGAATACTATGGCTATAGAGATGATGACGATGGTATTTTAATACCCATAGAAGAACGTATTGAACATTTGGCTGTACAAACGGCTGTGAAAGAATGGAAAGAAAAAATGGCTCGAGATGGTCATGCTGAAATGGAAGACGATGATAATGATGATGATATTTATCCATTATCTATACCCGCTCGGGAAGCAGCAGAAGATGCAAAAGATACGAATAAGGAAGAAAATCCTATGGAATTACTTGCTCCTAAGTTTACTGCTCACGTTCCCGTACCAACTCAAAAAGATATTGAAGACGCTTTGCTTAAAAAACGCAAGCAGGAATTATTAGAAAAATATGTTGGGAGCGCGTAATTTTATTTTTATTGAATTAAAAAAGTATAAATTATAGTAGTTATATAATGTATTTTTTAAATTGGAATTTAACGAATCCTGTAAATTGCAATGATTTTGGTTTCATGTGTAATAAATAATTCTGAAATATTTTTTATTCAGTTTATACTATCGACTCTAAAAGAAATTTTAAGTTGATTAGTATACTAAAAATTTGGGTTACAACATTTTTCACTGTTGAAAATATTTATTTGTTTTTAACTGTAATTTTTTATTTATATTTTTATA
Organism: Cochliomyia hominivorax; assembly: GCA_004302925.2. Lineage (NCBI taxonomy): Eukaryota > Metazoa > Arthropoda > Insecta > Diptera > Calliphoridae > Cochliomyia > Cochliomyia hominivorax. The sequence goes on from PYHX02000467.1 coordinate 103,519,378, forward strand.
GAAACTAGCTTTTATCTAGTGCGCTTTGCTGCATAAAAATTCTCCTCCGTCCTAGATCACGAAAGAAATTTTACAAATCATGAAGTGTATTAAAAATTTGAAAATTCTCGCTGCATTAGTTCATTAGATATTCAACAATTAATTTCCTATCTTATCCGTTCTACATTTTGACCACAAAAACATTTCCTTGAGAAAGTGATTGGGATCAAATTTGAGAATACTTGTTTCTATAATTCTTTAGATATTCGATAATCAATCTTTGATTTGTATAGGGTACCCCTCCCCCTGGTTATATCGAAATTTTTTATAGCCTATGTTGCTTTCGGGTGTATCAGGATCATTCTGGAAAAATTTCGTCAAAATTGATTCCTGATTTACGAATAATATTTTACGTACAAAGTAAACGATATTTTTTGTGCTTGCAGTGATTTGAATTAAAATTTCTGAAGTGGATGCTGTGATTACGTCTTCAAAATCTACAGAAAATGCGCCGCAGTTGTCTGCATTCGGCTTTGATATTTGATGCCACAAATATAAAGAAGTTGCCAGACATTACTTTAAACTAACTAAAAATTATTTATTGCATATATAAACAAGTAAATTCCAAATTTCAATAATCTTCGTCCTTGTGCTGAATTAAACAACAATGATATTCTAAGTTAATTCAACTTTAGTGTGCTTATTTGGAATGTATTCATTAAAGATATTGATAATTAAGAAGTCAAAAAGATTAATTAAAAAAATTGGGTATTTTTCATTAAATTCATCTGGCAACTATGAGAACAACGTCAACAACGTAGGAAACATTGATTAAATTTTTTTCTTATGTGAATTTCCAAAATAAAACAATTGCATAGTGGAAGTTAAATGTTTAGTCATAAATTTGTTGAAACTAACATAATTCATTTGAATTTTAATTCTGGTATAAGAAGAATTTAAACGTTCAGCGGAGTAGACAAAAAATACGTACGCAGATTAGTGAAGCAGATCAAAGCAGTCAGACCCCATACAGAAGCCACACAAAAAGTGGGGACAGTTAAGAAATGTCCTACTTTGCTCATAGTGGTGATTTGGTTAATCTAAATGTAGGGGGTCAGAGGTAAGTTAAATCAGTGATTTATTATTTAATTTAATTTTTGTTCTTTTTCATTATATTTATTACTACAAAATTTGTAAATTACATGGCGATTACTTTGAATGTAGTTTGTGTATAGTAATTTATAATTTGTGTACTTGAGTGCTATTAGGAGGAAAGGGGGTATTAAATATTTGTGTACGATAACAAATTTGTGGTTGGTGCTTTGTTTATATTGCGTATATTTATTGTTTTGTATGATTTAAAATAGATTTTTATTGATGGTGCTTATCTCACATTAAAATAATTGCAATAATGATAAATTGTGTTTTGTTTATTTTATCTAATTGAAATAATAGATTTTCCACATCACGTCAAACACTTACCTGGATACCGGATACATTTTTTACCGCTTTACTTAGTGGTCGCATATCTAGCCTTAGAGATGAAACGGGGGCCATTTTTATAGATAGAGATCCCTCATTATTCTCTATAATTTTAAATTATTTGCGAACAAAAGAAATTGATATAAAAAATTGTGAAATACGAGCTTTACGGCATGAATCTGAATATTATGGTTTGACTCCCTTAGTAAAGCGTTTAGCATTATGTGAAGATTTAAATCATTCCTCATGTGGAGATGTTTTATTCTATGGATTTTTACCGGCTCCCTCTATACCGCCAAATGATAACATTGTTATCAACCAACAACAGGGATGTTCTTCTATTGATTCTAATTCACCGCGCAATAATCCGGGAATATCTTCAGCTGCTCCAATGCCGCTAGAACAATGCTTGCCTTCAACTTCTTCGGGTATACCATCAGCGGGATCAAATGCTCGTCCTGGTTCTATGGTGCGGGTACCCGAACCATCAAATGTGGTCTCAAATCGTCATAGCTCACATTCGCGTAATTCTTCCTGGGATTTACGTTTAGGACGTGGAAGTTCGACTTCACAGGAAAGTCGCTGCTGGTCATCAAACAACCGTGGAGAACATTCTCGAAATCCTTCCTTAGATTTTATGCGACATTCTCGAAATTCATCAGCTGATCTTAACAAACTCATACGCAATGATGTAGGTTTAGTTTTCTCTCCCACACTTAATTCTAATTGGGTTGATCCTTTGCGAGTACAAATCATTAAGGCTCATCAAAATTGGTTTGCTGTGGCCTATGCTCATTTTGTTGCCTGTTATCGTGTCAAAGATTCCAATGGCTGGCAATTGGTTTTCACTTCTCCTTACATAGACTCAACAATCGAACGGATTGCTATAAATTCCAAGGTAAATATGTCTACGGCTGAACCCATACCCAGTAAAATGGTGGCCATATCTTTTGGCAGTCAGATACGATTGTGGAGTATCCATGAGGGAGGAAATAAAACTGATATTGGTACATTTAATTTGAATGTACGTGTCGAGTATTTGTTTTTTATTGGCAGCCAATTGGTAGCTTTGTCTTCATCGGGTAAAATAGGTGTTTGGCATGCAATGACCCAACATTGGCAAATACAGGATTTGGTACCAGTGTTATCATTTGATTCAGCTGGATCCTTCTTGTTATTGGGATGTAACAATGGCTCCATATATTATATAGGTAAGTTGAGTTTTATCCAAATTTTAAAACTTGATGTAATTAAACATTTAACGATTTTTTGCCTTAATTTTTTTAAGATATGCAGAAGTTTCCTCTGCGGATGAAGGATAATGATTTGTTAGTTACTGAACTGTATAAAGATCCAAATTTGGATCCAATTACAGCAATTTCAGTATATTTAACTCCTAAAACTTCAAGTAATACTAACTTAATATATAACTATTTTTCACATATTCTTAACATCTAAATTGTACATTTTCCATAGGCATTAGTGGTAATTGGATTGAAATTGCTTATGGAACTAAGAGTGGTGCTGTACGAATTATTGTGCAACATCCAGAAACAGCTGGCCATGGTCCACATCTATTTGAAACTTTTACAGTACATCAAAGTCCCGTAACTAAAGTAATGCTCTCTGAAAAATATCTAGTTTCAGTGTGTAGTGAATATCACCATGTTCGGACCTGGAGTTTAACCAGATTTCGTGGAATGTTATCAACACAACCTGGCTCCACACCAGAGGCATCATTTAAAATAGTTTCTTTGGAAGCTACAGAATCGAATTATAGTTATGTCGCTGGTAATGATTTTGGGCCGTATGGTGATTATGATGAACAAATATTTGTGCAAAAAGTTGTACCCGAAACGGATCAACTTTATGTACGTCTAGCCTCGAATGGTGAAAGAGTTTGTGTGATAAAATCTGTGGACGGATCCTCGATTACATCGTTTTGCGTCCATGAATGTGAGGTTAGCTCACGTATGGGTTCTCGTTTTATATTGACTGGCCATTGTAATGGCAATATACAAATGTGGGATCTCACAACAGCGCTGTCGTTGTTTTCCAAAAAAGATGAAAATCAGGCGCAGAAAATCAATGGCGGACCCGATACCAACGAGCTACTCCGCCTACTTGACCAGTGTGAGATCAGTAATAGCCTCTGCTCAACGCCTTGTATGTCACCATGTCTCCCAGCTTTTGGAGGGGTGGCAAATACCACTATAGCCCGTATGAAGGCCAGTAATTTGGCACTACTCAATCAATCGTTGCAGCAAACGTCATCAGCAGCCACGACATCTTCATCGGCACCGGCATCATCGTCCTCATCGTCAGCCACAGCAGCATCCTCTTTAGCTCAACATCATCAACAATCTGGACAATCTCAACACAATATGCCTCATGGCAATGGTGGTAACGTAAGTGAATGAAATACGGTAGCGACGTTTGCAGAGGCGGCGTTAGTCGGGCGTATTTATTCACAATTTTCATTTTGTCATCTCTTTATTAGTTTCAATATTTTTTGTAAATTTGTTCGCGTCATAATGTGTTGTTTGTTTTATCTATGTATTTTGACGCTATGTGTCATAATAACACCCTGATGGCATCAGTAAAACCCCCGAAAATAAACCTTAAAAAGGGAAATTTTAATTAAAAAAATAACAAATTTAATTAAATCTATTTCTTAACTATAAACACATTTTTATACTTTTTTCCACTACACATAATTAAATATTTTATACCCTTCACTTGACTAGGTCAGAAGGCAATATCTAAGTTTGTCACTCCATTTTAATTTCCATAATTTTTCGTAAAAGACCATAATAAGGCCGTTCTTGTGTCGGTTAATGTCATGTTTATGAAACTAATCTATAACTAATATATGTGACATCTATATCAAATAATATAAAATATTGTTTTAATAATATAAAATATTTTTTTATTCAAGCGAAATTCATAAATAAAAGGCGAAAATATAATTTGAAGTTTCTATGTGACTTAATGAATGTTATGGTGCTCAGAAATTACACATTTTTGTCCTGAATTTTATATTCTTTCATTTGGGTACATAGCAAAAACTATAAAAATGCCCATAATTTTCTTAGTTCTTTTACAAGTATGGATGTTATGGAAGCCAATTCATATTAGGGGCTTAACGTTAGATATTAATACAGAGGTTTAAAGAAAAACTATTTCATACAGACACAGATGAGCGTATAAAAATTCGGCATTGCCGAATTTAACATTTTTAATTGTTTTAAATAAATTTTCTATATACAATTAGATATTTAATTTTACTTAAAATTCTTTAAAAGAGTTACTATTGCATACACATATTTGTTTATTAGATTTTTATTCCACAAAAAAATGTTTTAATATAAACGAAATAAATAAATATACAATATAGAAACATACATATTCAATCAATAAAATATAGACAATATTAAAACAAACAATTGAAAAATTTACTTGATATTTTTTATAGAGTTAGAATTATAAAACTTAAAAAAAAACTTAATTATTAAACAAATTTCATTTATAATATGACAATTTTAATAGTTGGTATGTATTTTTAAGACTTAACATTAATACGTTAAAATAACATTAAATTTCATGTACCGTTTTTATGTCATTATATAAATTGTTAATAGTATGTTGTAAATATTGTTCACACAATTTTAAATGTTTTAGTTTAAGGTCGCAAGCATGGTTATTTAGATCATATAATTTAGTTTCCAAATATATTTTTAAAATCTCTTCGAAATCTGATGATTTAATATCCTCTGATAATTGTCGAAAAGGAGTACGAATATTATGATAAGTTTCGAACAACTCGTGTAATTCTATTTGATCTTCTTGTAACTGGACTAGATTTTGTTCGCTTGGTAGAACATATAGTGATTCAACTGATTTAAACATTTGTTGAATATTTAAATAACACTCTTTAATCTTTAATTCAAAATAGCGATTGTAATATATCTCACGTTTTTGGCAAATTTTTGAAACACGTTCATCTATTTTACGATACCAACCACTTAGAGTATAAAAATCTTTGCTGGAATAGGAGTTGTATTCCTTATCACACAAAGTCTTGTTAAATACCGAAGAATTGATGTTAAATGGCATAGACAATGCTATATCTTTGCTTTCTTTATTCTTTAATAGTGGTAACGAAGAACGACGATCTTTTTTGTTAGTAGTAATGGCAAGATTATATTTTAATTCTTCTCCACGTTGTGGCAATACACATTTTTTATAGTTATGCGTAGAAAGCGACATACGCCGATTCTGATTAATATTTTTGTTTAACAGCAAATGTTTTCTTTGTTTGTTTTTAACGACACTATGAGCCATTTCTAACATTTCAATAGTATCGCCTGTCATTGTAATATCAGTTGGTACATCGAATAATAATAGCGTAGTTTGACTGGCTATGCCATCGATGTGAGGCGAAAGACTAATTGTCAAACCCGAATGAACAAAATTACAATCCAGTCCTTGGCAACCACCGCCCATATGATCCATATAGTGATGCCAATGACCACGATCCTCCGTATTCATTAAATCCAGATATATATTAAAAAGTGATAATTTTACTTTAAATAGATTTTGATGATGATCTACTATGGAAAACGTAAATTGCAGCTTTTCATGAACTTTATTATCAGATAATTTGTAATTATAATTGTTAAGAAGCCATAGTAATAATTCTCTAGTCGTGTTAAATTCACTTTTTGTATATTTTGTTAATCTAAACGTGGTATTATTGTTATTACAATCATCATCGCTAAGATCACCTAGACCAGCTAGATTAGCTTTTACTGCAAATCCTTTTTCAGTTGCAACATTTTCAGAGCTTCCCACACTGGCTGCTATATCCAAACATTCCAATTTAACATATTGTAGTTTATATTTCTGATGATATAGTCTCTTATTAAGAAACGTAACAAATATATCGAAGAATGTGCACATGTTTGTATATGGATCCCTGTTTTTAATTGCTGAAAAACGCATAATACAACAATTACTATGTTTTAAAAGAAGATCATCCATTACAATGGCCAATTCACATTTCATCATATCAATTGTGGTATGACTGACATGATCGAAATGCATTTTATGAGAGATATTTGTGTAAGGACCATCATCTTCTTCAGTTGAAATTAAATTTAATTGTAATGTTTTATCATCGATAACTAGAACTTCGGCTTTCATATTATCACATCCTGGATTATTGTTTAGAGATTGTAAGGTACGTATAGGTGGCGAAGGGGGCATTACCATTTGCTTACTCATATTATGTCTAATGCCTTGTTTATCTCCATTATTAGAATTTGTTGTGCGATAATTGTGATTTCTATCCTCAACATCTTGTTCATTAATATGGACGACAACGCGTAAATGGTTTAAGTTTTTAGCGTTCATTATAACGAATAGAAATTTTATGTAAAAATTTTTTGCTGTTTTATACTTTAACACTTTTCCATTTGCTATTTATTTATTTTTTTATATTAAATAACGGTTTGACGATCATTATTAAGTAATTTTTTTAGAACTTTAATTAACCCTTTTCGACACAATCGAAAATAAGCATTGTGTTAGAAAATTCGATTATGAATCGATTAATTTTACAACGCAACTGAGTGTCACATTAGTATGCTTTCGAAGATTAATATACCTTAAGATACAAATTGTAATTGACAAGATAATTTGGTAAGAACTTTAAAATAGCACTGTGTAGGATTAACAAGACAACTAATTGTTCATTTGCTAGAAGATCCGAGAAAAACGTTTGTGTTTCTGTGACAAACGGAATCAAAGATTTAAGATTGCACAGTGGTCTCAAAATTTCTTTCTAATAATTCAGTAATTTTCGAACTAGTCAATATTTTTTAAAGAAACTTTACACGGATGTTCTTTGGAGTTGGACACCTTGGAACGTTTTTTTTTTTTTTTTTTTAATCAAACATATAGTTCTTATAATGTAATATTCAAGCAAGCATTGAAGTATGACAACACGGATTTAAGTAATTTTGTAGTTCTTAATTATGGAAGCTTTATGATTGATTGTCCGACCAACCAACTACATAATATGTTAACTTTTATTGAAATATATTTAATATTACAAAAGTTATACAAGTTTCTTTAATAAAAAACTGACTGACTCTGAATAATGTACCTAAGGAGTGAGATCGAAAAATTATTAACACATGTTTTTCAATAAAACTTTTAACCCAAGTATAATTTGATTTTGTAATCAAGTTATTTTTAAAACATATCTGATTAAAATTATCTGATTAAATCTGAATAAAATAAGTGATCAGAAAAAACTGCGTAAAATTATTAAATATTTTGCAACATAACTCATCTTGGTACTACAAAAAGTTATCCAAGCATTCAAAGGTCTGCCGTCAGACTGTTCCAAAGTATTAAGAAACCAAAAACAGTTACAATTTTACAAAAAGTTCTTGATATGCAAGTAATATGCAGTTCAAGCATAATAATAAAAATTTGTAATAGAATACGGCCTATGGTCTAGATTACGGAAAATTTTTAAATGAAATAAAATTATAAAAGTATTTCTTTTTGTAAATTGTTATTATTTCAATCAAATAAAGAAATAAAACTGTAAGTTTAATGGTTTTATATTTATTAACGTTTATATATGTTAAGAATTTTTCGATCTCACTCCGTAACAATATGTACCTAATAAAGTATTTGAATTAAAGTTTTTTCGGTGCACTTTGTGAAAAATTTGTAATAGTTGACCTTAAAATAAATGTTGTAAAATATGAAATTTTTAAAGAAAATTATTTAACTGCAATTAACTGAAATAAAAAGACTAGGATCGAAAAGAGGGAGAAAAATGTTACATCTTGGCATCACAATGATAACCGAGATTTGTAGAATAAAGAAAACAAATTGTTATTTTTAATTGTACAGGCATGTTATAAAAGGCCTTATTTAATTATAATTTTATTTCACTTTTATTTTCGGAAATAATAAATAATTTAATAAAAAATAAAATAAACGTAGATACATACGCAAGTAGTTGTTCTTATTCTAAAAAACTTTAGATAATATTTATCTAAATAAAACAAATTAAAACTTAAAAAAATAATAATAGAAATAAAATATAATTTTAACAAAAGTGCATGAGTGCGTTTAATTGTGCTTTTGTAGTGTTTCGTTCAAAAAAAAAAAAAATAATAATAATAATAATATTAAATAACTATTTTATTTAATATAAAAAAGTGTAAAAACAACAAGAAATAAAAAAACAACTTTTAGCTGCATTTGATGTCATTGATTCATTTAAGTGACGCCCTAATAAAGGATAAAATAAAAGATAAACATAAATAGAAAATAGTGGAGAGAAGATGAACAAAAAATGAAATATAATAAAAACAATATTTTTTTATTTTTTTAATAATGAAACATGTGTATGTAGATACAAAGTACATAACACGAAAAATTATATGTAAACCATTTCCAATTAATTCCATATATTTTAATTTTTTTATTTAGATGTCGACCGTTTACAAAAAGTTTATATAAATTTAATTTTCAATAGAAGAGGATATATAGAAATGGTGTTTTTTCTATTTTTTTTGTTATAAATGAAAATCAAACTTTTTTAAAGCTATAAAAAATATTCTTAAAAAGTATCATTGAAATGATATGTGTGTATGTGCAAATACTTAAAAATGATGGAGATTGCTAAGCAAAGCCTTAAAAATATGTAATTTTCCCTATAACTCTCGCTATCCGTTTCACTACAGCACTATTAATTTACTTGTTTTCTTTGTATATATATCTGTATGTATACATATTATATATATAAAAAATCATTAATTGTTTAATTAATGGAATCACTTTAGAGTAGTACTTAAATACAATTTGTTTATACTTGAAAATAGTCATTGACCAAAATATCTGCATTTGGATCAGCTGTCATATTAATTTTGGAACCATTTGCTGTTGCTAATGTTTTATTGGTGGAATGTTCTGCATTTGTGGCCGACGGTGTATGGGCTGATGAGCTAGTGTTTGAACTATTGGCTGGGCTTAAAGGTGGCGAACTCAGTTGAGTGATGTCATCAGAAAATTCGGTCTGTAAACGTTCATATGGATTTTCCTGTCCAGATGTATTCAAATAACAGACGGATTCGTAGTTGGGATCGGTTTCACTGCCTGTAAGGGATTCATATTGAGAAGAGGAGGTAGGTGTTTGGCGAGAACTTATGGTGCTAGTGGTGGTCAGATTAGTGGATGTGGAATTAATGGAACTAGTGTTTAATATGGAACTGCTAGTAATGGATGTTGGTGATGTAATGGATAAATCAGCGGTGCGTGGTGTTAGTAATTCATCTACCATTGATTTGTTGGAATTGCTGAGTGACAAATTTGGCGTATTCGGTTCATTTTTCTCCGCTATGCGAGCATAGTGGTCGCTATCAGTTTCATGGCTACCTGAATCAGCACAACCCACTCCTTTGGCTTCCAAAATACTGGCGTAATTGTGATTGGCATCAGGTTCTTTAATTGTACTATAGCCTCCTGTAATTGCATCCTTCACATCATCACATTCTTCGCCTTTTACTTTACTATAACCGTCAATAGAGTCTTCATCGATATTTATACGTTTCTTTTCCATTACTTTGGCATAACCATCATCTGATGCACCTGCTGAATTGACGTTTTTAACATTTGGTCCTTTAAGCACTTCATAATTGGGATCATAATCGGATGATTTCTTTTCACTGTCATCAATTAAGGAGGAATTAATTTTTGGTTTTAATAATGTTTCATAGCCAGGATCATTTGAACTATTTGTTAAGTCGGGATTAGCAATAGTTTCATAATGTTTATCGCTATTATTTAATTGTACACTATAGACGGTAATCGGTGGTTTTGATGAGGTATGAACTAAAATATTATAGGGATTATAAAATAAAAAATGTAAAAATTAAAAACTACTTTTATAAAAAATTGGAAAGACTTTTTTAAATTCACAAATTAATAACTATGATACATTCAAGGGTACTTGCAAATTAAAAGAAAAGTGAAAAGTTAATAAGATTGACGATATGCAAACACATAGAGAAGTATAACATTGTAACTTTAAGAATATAAACTAAAGAAGTTAAAATTTATGTACAGAAAATAAGGAAAACTGTTTAACTTACAAATGCACAATGGGGCAGAATTATTTTTTTGTAATTAATATAAAAATTTTGATCGGCTTTATGAAATTCAACTTATTAATAGTATTATAATAATATAAGTGGGTATCGGGTTTTAGCATTTTTTCACCATTTTATAGACCCTTACTAGTCTTTTAAAAACATTCATACATGTGTTATCTCTTTTAGTTTTGAGTTACAGATATATTTTAAAATCATAAGGTTATATTAAAATTGCAGTTTTGAAACACTAAATATATTTATAATAAATAATAAATTTGGACTCTATAGATCACAATCTCTCTCTTTTCAACCCTTTTATTTAGATTCATAAGATCGACATTTCCTTAAAATTCAGATATTTTTTAATACTTTATTGGAATTTAAATTCATAAATAGTTGTTAAACTTTCGCGTAAAAGCAGACATATTTCTAAACTATCAGCAAAATATTTAAGTCAACATCTTTCAAATCTTCAAATATTACTCCTTTGTGTAATTATGTTAAATTTAATGCAAATCCATCCAGCCGATTTTCAAACAAAAAATCAATTCTGCACTGTATAACGTCTTAAAACATTTTTTAACTTCATTAGATTATTTTATTAACTTTTCACTATTAATCAAATAAAATATTTAGTTTCTAAATCGTTCTCATGCAAAAAATACGAATAACAAGCTCGAATTTTTGAAGATACTAACCACTGGTTCCAAATTGTGAAATTCGTTGTATATTTTTCTTGTTATGTTTACGATTTTTTAGATTTTGGACATTTAAAATCAAAATGGAATTTTATTATTTTCTCATTTTGGCAAAACTAAATTTATGTAAATAATTGAATAAATAAAATTTGGAAGGAAAAGGAGTAAAGCATTAAGCGCGTTAATTATCTTTTTATAACAAAGAAAAAATATTTGTAGGATTATATTAAAACATGGAGAAAGAATAAAAGACACATATATAAACATAAAAAACTTTTAAAATAAATGGAAAATGATTTGGGTAAGAATTGTTATTATAAATTCTACATACCACCTTCACGTTGGCGTTCCTTTTGTAAAATATGTGCGTAACAATCAGATTTACGATTTTCAATAACACCATGAGAAGAATTTGATCTCATAGCATCAGCTGGTATAGTTTCATAGCCATGATCTTTTGTGGCACCATAGCTATTACTTCGCAAACGACTCCCGTCATTGGTGCTTAAAACACTAACACTATTTTCTAAAAGATCTGCAGCCTTTGAATCTAATGGACTTATGCCCATATTAGTGGAAGCGTGCTCTTCATTTTTGCGTGGCAATACTGGAGAATTATTTTGGGATGAAGGAGAATTGCGTGAAAATTTATTTTTCTTCATGACCTGTGAAAAAATTAAATGTTTAAATACTTTTTTCTGTGTTTACTTTAGGAAATTTATTACTATACCTTGGCATACATTCCCTCAATATCTTTTGAAGGGCTCAAACTTTTATTTCTTCTTTTGGGCGAACCATCTTGCTGTGCTATTTCCCCATAGCCCATCTCTGATAACTCTCCGGCACATTCAATCACAGATATTACAGAATTACGACCAGAAGTCAGATTACTGGTTGAACTCATCGCCTGCAGTTGAGTAGTGGATGATAGATTTGATTTGGGAGTCGGTGGTAAGGGAGAATTTGCTTGACGTTTTTCGGGTTTTGGTGAACCCAAATTGCACAGTGAAGAACTGTTGTTAGATGATGCCGAGGCCTGCCTCGAATGCATTTGTGCGCGTAAAGAATCAACAGGTGGTGGGATTGGTGTATTATTAGCCGTATGTTCTAAACTTGTCCTTATAGGACCAATAATCGTACTTGTGGAATGTTGCGACGACAATGATGTGTTAGCGTGATCACTCGATAAGAATGAACTGTTATGATGTGATCCACCAACACCCGTCAATGTTGAGTTTGATGATGCTAATGTTGATGTACTGGCATTATTGATTTCTACTGAAACTAAAATTGAATTCGGCGATTGCATTGGTTGAATTTGGGCATAAGTTTCAGAACCACTCGTGTAGATGTCAGTTGTAGTGTTGGCATGTTGTAAACGAGTGTTTGGATCTTCGATGGCAGCATAGGTTTCGTCTGAAAGATTTTGGAGGTTATTATTTGAAAAATCAATTATTTTTAATATTGGATATTTTTATATAAAGATATGAAACTAATTCTTGTTTCATTTGTATAATATTAAAAGCAATCTTAAGAAGATAGTAATGAAATAAAACAAATAAATTAAAAATAATCCCCTACAACAAAATTAAAATTTTTTCAAAAATTAATTTCTTGGCCAGAAATTGAAATTTCCGTCAAAAAAATATTTTTACTGATAATTGAACTTTTTACAAAAAAATTTTTACAAAAAAGAAAAGTTTGTTTAAAAATATGTCCAATTTTTACCAAAATCTATTTATCAGGAATTATTGTTTTTGGCAAAAATAAAACTTTTAAACAAAAATCGGATATTCACTAAAATAAAAAAAGTGTTTCCTTATGTTTCAGACGGCCATCACAGACGAACTATTTTTAATATCCATGATATGGAAAATTGATCAACTTTACATACCGGAATCATCTGATACTGTAGCGTAATGGGAATCATTTACATCGCGAGAATGTGTAGTACTGCGTATTTGAGTTTGTGGAACCGGTTGTTGAGCTAAAATATTTGCCAAAGGTTCTCGTACACTTATGCTCGTGTAACCTTCTGTGAAATTTAACAAATATTTATATTTTTTAATAAGAAAAAAATCAGTTTTATCTTACTTGAAGAGTCTTGTGAGTCGCCACTAAAATGTTGATTAGCTATTGGTGGCGTCATATAAGGTAAATCTTGACTGGCTGATATCATGCCAGCAATTGCCGAAGCGGCAGGTATTTCAATCTGTGGTGCAGGCGTCTCATTATGATTTTGTGAATTATCACTGTGATGTGAAGAACGCTGCTGATGTTGTTGTTCATTATTTGCAGACGCTTGAGAGCCTGTTGTCTGAGCACTTATATCTACATGAGATGTTGAGACTTGAGAGTTATTAGCAGATTGTGAAGTTGAGGGTGCATTTAACTGAGCATAAGGATGTTCTGTGGGCCTTACCTGGGAATTATTTTTTTAGGAAAACAATTTATATTATATTTTATCATGAAATTTTTATTTTTTTTAGTTTACATACTTTTGCATAATCATGCGGTGAGTTTTTAACTCTGGAATATGGTGAACTAACGTCATCAGCTTGACTTATGGAACTATGTTGTGAAACACTAATTTGTTTCTTTAAACTGGGTGTAGCTAAGAAATGATAAATATATTGTATTATTTTAAATCATTTGTAGTAAAACTATATATTTGAGCAAAATTTTAATTGTATTTTTTGGGAAAGCTTATCTTATAACTTATTTTAATGCCTTTTGTACACAAATGATAAACAAACGTATAAAAATGCTTTAGTCGTTCTAGACTGAATGTAAGAAAAACCGAAAGTGGTTATTCAGACAGAGATGGTTAGAGGGAAAAGAGTCCACTAGAAGAGGAATCTATCTTGAGTGGGATAATATTGGAAGATCCTTTAAATAACTTGATGAGTGCAGCACGTTCTAGGCTGAAATCACACAGCGTTTGAATTGGGATTAGCGTAACTGTTTACGTGAACAGTTAGACAACACCTGGTGACTTTGATAGTTTATAAAAGAATGAAAGAAGGGGATTATGAGAATAATGGTTAATTATAAGATTATGGGACAATTTTGGCGATGAATTAAATCATAGTGGGTCTGAACTCAACACTATGGATAATATTTCACCAAGGGCCTTTTTGATCAGTCAATGTCGGATAGGCTTCTGTATATGTTTAAGTAAAATAATTGGGATTACTGGGCACTATCACATATGGAAAGTAATAGTGAAATGAAACTCAGGCACTCCCGATACCTTTAGGATTTGTAATGAAAAGAATGAACTAGAGTCAGTGTAACATTTGCTCTGTCATTCTCCGATTCTAGGAAACTGCTGAATGGACTAGAGTGACTTCTTCGGCAAATACGTATTCTGGAAACATCCTAAACATTCCTCCGATTCCTTATGCTAATTTTCATTATTTTCAGTAAAATTTTAACACATAACGAAGGGATGTACAGTCGTACAGGTATATTTCACTACATATATAGACAAAATATACTTCATTTATTTGCTTAATTAAGACTTCTGAGAAATTATATTTTGCAAAAAGTAAATTTTCACATTCTGTGATTGCGTGAAAATAAAAATTGCAAAAAGTGAACTAGACTAACGTAAATATGAGAGGAACATCTTTTAAGATTAATGTAAACTGAACTTTCGACGACTATATAAAAAACAAGCTCTTACAATAACAATATTTAGGCCCCTGAACACTACTGCTCTAAGGACTTCAAAACTGAAAAGTACATTTTGAAAGTCTATTACATACATAAAAAAACAAATTTCTAATAACATGGAAGAATTTCAGAACTGTATGGAAGATATTCTGATTTTATTTCAGATCTGAGAAAATAAATTTCTTAAAATTTTGGTGAAAATTAATTTTAGTTTAATATCTCTTTAATTATACTAGATATTCAACACATATAATCGCATTGCTTGTAAAAAATTACATAAATGAAATGTTGGCGATTTAGTAAACAATTTTCGTACCCAAGGTGATAAACTCAGACAGCCTACTTTCCGCCCCCAGAAACCACAAAGCAATTGGAAAGATATTAAGGATGTTCATATAATTTTTATTGAAAAATATTATGTATTTCCAAAGCTACAGAATAATTTACAAAATGCGTTCGGCCCACTGTACAATATTAAATATAAATGCAAATAATTTGCACTACTATTTTTAAAGCTATTATAAAAATGTGCTAACAAAGAATCATGAGATTTAAACAAATAAATATTAGGCGACTTGTATTCAATACGTTTTGCAATCAAAATGAACTTATTATTTATTAAATAGCATAATAAACATGTTGAGTCATTTGACCTTCTAAAGTTAAAAAAAAGAGTTAAACAAAAAGAATCAAGTTCCTATGAAAGTTATTTCTTGTTAATAAGTAGATTAAATAATTAGAAGTAAGGTTTTGCAACTCTTAGCATAAAAATAAAGTACTGTTATAATAAAATTTAAAAAATAATAAAAAAATAAATTTTTTGATAAAAACACTTACGACTTTTATTTTGATTCTGAGATTCTGAAAGCATCTTATCAGCTACAGTTTCATATAATTCTGAACCAGTATCACCATTAACCTCAGCTACTGGTATATCGGGCAAAGAGCGATGTGCAGCTGTACTGGCCCTTTAGACAAATAATTTTTTATTATAAGTGAAAATTTCAAATTTATTTAATTAAATATACCTTTTTTCTGAATCTCCTTGTGAGATGGTCGAATTATTAAGATCTGCATGTGATTCACTGGTATTTAAAGTGGTAACTACTACAACTTCATCAGGATTTTTTAATTTTACCATACCCTCCAGACCCATTAGGTCATTTCTATGTAAAGAAATTATGAATAAATTTTAAATTAAAAATAAATGTTAATATATCACAATATTAAACGAAGCATAACATAATTAAATAGCATCACAATATTTCCCTCGACTACTTATGGAATGAATTATGTTGCTTTTACATACAATATGTTTATTTCAAAGCTTCTTTGGGTATTTTTATAACATACACCATCATAGGTGTTTTGGGTTTCTTTGATGTTTGTAACATATAGAAAAATTGATATTACACCCCCTTTTAAGTAAATATCAATTCAGAATCGCTTTCTGTGTCGACAATTCGAAATTAGCATGACTTGAAGATATTGCACGGGAAGGGGCATTAAATTATCAAAATTTTACGTATATTAGCCTATTACTTTTCATTGAGTTCGGACAATTATTCAGGGCTTGAGAATGTTATCAACACACAAACGGATAAAGTTAAATCGAATCGTATTTTGATTTGATACATGAATATGTATATTTTGTGGGATCTGAGATGATATCTTCTTAGCGGTATACACGGAATGACAAAGGTTTTTAAAAATATTTATTACAAAATCAAATTTTTCGAATGTACGGAATTAATATAGTCAGTTTTAACCGACTTTTTCTCTTACTTGTTTCTTTATTTGCTTGTGTTTTTTATTTTTGTAATATGATGCAGTGGTGTTTGCTTACTTTCCCCGTAAATTTACTGTTTACTATTACAGCTACAATAATAAAAACAACAACAATACCAATATAATAATGATCAATACTTCGCATCTATTGTTGTTGGTTTTAGAAAGGTTTCACTTATATAGCTATAGTTGTTGTTAGCTAGAGCTCCCTGATTGTGTACTCACTTTGGAATTTTTTTCTTGCAACATAAACAGCCTGCCAACATTACCACTAATGTTATAGCAACATTCACTGACATTAATAATATAAACAAAAAATTTTCCCTTTTATAATCCTCCTCGTCTTGCAGCATTATTTATAATATTTTTTTACACTGTATTCTTATTAAAGTTGTAATAATTGATGTGTTGATGATGGTATTATTAATAGTATGAAGAAAGCCAGAGGCACAAAAATTTTGTATAAGCAACTAAAAAAATGTCTAGTAGACATTGGACGTATTTTGTAAATTGTATAAAAACTATATATATATATAAAAACAAACTATATATTTCAATTGCTTATTTCTTAATTATTTAACACTTTTCTTAAATAATCTTATTGCATTTTTTCCACAGTAATATACACAATATCAAAAAAGAATCTACACAAAAATACACGAACCGAGGTGGAGAAAAATTAAAATAAAAATATAATTCATTTTTGACATTTGGCAATGAGAGTGAGTATGTGAGAGCAAATGTTAAATTAACTGCAGCCAACTTCAGTGCTTATACTAAAACCGTGGAGTAGGTATGCCATATTTTCAATAAAATAAGCCGTTAGAAATGATTATTTCTTATTTATTTAAATTTGTGTTAATTAAAATTCATAAAAACTAAATTAAGTTATTTATAAGGTAATTATGTGTTATAAAATAATTAATTATTTTAATTTATCTTCGGATTTTTTAAGAAAAATCATCTTGTAGCAAAAATGTAAATTTTAGGTTGCCACACTTCTATTTAGTTATGTTAGTCGCAAGCAATATGGTAATTGTACAATTTGACATTTCTTTCAGTTATTTCTACTTCCGGTTTTATTAACAGCGTTTAAGTTAGTTTTCGTTTTTTAATAATTAAATATATAGTGAAATAAAATCTTAACTGTTAAAAAAATATGTGTAAAGTGTTAATTATAATACGGTTTACAAAGTTTAATAATAAAATTTATCAATTCTTATTGATAAATAGTGAATATTTTCTTGTAAAGTTTTTGCGACTCCATGTTAATAAAATGGAGCGCTAGCGCTCCGCTAACATTGTTTTTGCAAATGCATACGCTAAGTATGGTTATGATCGTGTTGTTATTATTATTTTTTTTTGCAGTAATGGAATTAGAAGAGTGCAAAAAGTGTGTGACAATAATAAGTGAGAAAAAGCTTTAGAAGTAAAAGAAAATAGTGGAGTAGTGTTTTTGAAAAGTATGCAATAGTTTTTTCTGTTTTTTTTTTTTTTTGTGCAAGAGTTGTTTGTTGTTGTTTATGTTTTTATATTAAAGTGTTTGGTAGTGTTACAATTTTTTAGAGTAAATTAAATGGCGGAAATGCAAAAAGAAAGTATTAATCATGTTTTGTTGGTGTATTTGTATATGAGTGTTTTATATTAAATTAAAATTAAAAATCTAAATTAAATAAATAAAATCAATTAAAGAAAAAATAGAAAAATCATTAATATTAAAAAATATAATATATAAATTAAATTAGAATAAAATTTAAAATAAAATAATTAAAAAAATCAATTAATTTAAATTAAATTTTTAAAGTTTTAAATTATTATTTAAAATAATAAATTAAATAATAATTAAAAAAATAATTAAAGTGACTAAAGTTTCCATTAAGTGGTATAAAAAATTATTAAATGAAAATTTAATTCATTTATTATAGTAAAAATATGTTTTTAAAAAGTGTTTCTTTTAAATTATAAAAGTAAAATACAATTCAATTTATTGCAAATGTAAATATGTAAAAAAATGGTTGTCTGTTTATATTGTCTTTTATAATTTATAATTTATTTTTTATTTAATTAAGTGCAAAAAAAATACAAATGTATAAAAAGGTCAAATTTAATAAAAAGTGTTAATTTAAATAATCAAATTAAATAAAAATTAATAAGTAAAATTAAAATAAAAAATAAATATGAAATTATGGTTCGAATATAAAATAAATAAATAAATTTTTTAAAGGTGAGACGAATATTTAATAATGAATATTATTTTTTATAAAATATTTTATATTATTTTAATACATAAATATATATGTAAATATATGATTTCGAACATTTTTATATATTTTTATATTATCTATACATAAAAAGTTAACCTGCCTTTGTTTCTTTCGGAGTTATAGACAGCTAAACTACCGAACCTTTTTTGATGAAATTTTTACAGAGTGATTCTTACATATCCGAAAGTAACATAGGTTGTAAAATTATCAGTAGGATCAGGGGGACAGGTACCCCCTACAAAAGTAACATAGGCTATAAAAGATATCGGTAGGATCAGAGTGAGAGAAATCCTCACTCAAAGCCAATTTTAATTTTCGAATATATAAAAATTGCTACGTATATATAAAGTACTATTAATGTCAGAAATTTTAAAATTTGGTACCATCCACTTTCTCAACAACTGTTTTACTGGACATGATGTAGGGTAGAAGCAAGAGAAGGTTATGCCTCATATAAAGCAAATATTTATTTTCGATTTTCTCTACAACTGTTACAGCCAAAGTTTAACAATTTAGGCCCGATCACTCTTCAAAAAATGCGTTAGAGGGAAAATGTATTCTCTATAATTGAGTATCTAAAGAGCTGTTACTGCGAAAATCTTCCAATTTTCCCAAATTGTGTAACTTTTGATCGACAGAGGAGTGTAACATTATAATTTCCGGAAATATATAAACTCAAAGTTCAGTAACAAAAAGTAGCCAAACTTATAAATATGTTTTAAACGAATTGAGATTTTGGCTATCTTAGCTATGGAAACTAAACTATACTAGTTAGTGACTTGTACTTTCATTAATATATCTCTAACGGTACGGACCTGTGTAAAAGCAGTCTTATATATTATTTTATTTTACTTATAAAATTTTTATTTTTTATTTGTTTATAAATTACTTAATGGAAATTATATTAATTATTTTTTCTTTTCTTTCAGGTAAGATTTTCTTTATTTTTCTTCATAAAGTTTTAAAGGTAACAAATTTACTTTTAAATTTTATTTATTACACATTCAACTAAAATTTCATAATTTTTACCTAAATATGGTATTAAAATTGAATAGTATTCATCATTTTGCAAATATTTTATTATTTAAATTAAAGTTTACGTCAATTTGAAGGAAATGTTCGTTAAAATGAATAAAAGTTTCGTTGGTCAAATTTTTTGTTATATTTACTACCTTTTTTTGGTTCAGTGTAGGAAAATCAAATAATTTTTCGGTTGTTGCTTCGACAAATGTTACTTTTTCTTAAGGCTTGTCGAAAAGAAGAGAATTTTAAGAAGTATAAAGTCCAAAAATGTGTAAAATCTAAAATATAACAATAATTTAAAAATTTCCTAAAATTGTTATGAATTCTTGTATAGCGATTTGAAATGTTTAGGACGCATAAGATATATGTTTGCTACATACGGAATAAAGAGTATTATACCGACCTTTAAGTTTATTGATCGACTCAGAATCACTTTCTGAGCTAATTGTCCATCTACATGTTATTAACGCTTAGAGATTATTTCCGACAAAGGACGAAGACTCTTGAAGTTGATCATGTTCGGTCCGTATACAAATGACCTCTCGGAATGGGTTTTTGAACTCATAAAACTCACAGGTAAAAAAATATTTTAATTGTATTAATTTGCAAAAATAAATCTTGTATTATTTAAAACCAATATGCCAAAGATCAGTTTACAAACGACTGTAACTCCGATTGAGAACTACTTCGATTTAAATAGTATAAATATCAAAAATTCATTTCTATATGTCTTGGCAGTAGACGTTCCAGAACATATAGAAGTGGTGTTCTATTTTCACATATTTGTCACAACTTCTCTTAAGAAATTTCATTTAGTTCAGTTAGATCTTTAAGCTATTTCCATGTAATACATATTAAGGATATCGTTCCCATTACGCGTATATCATTTTCAATATACTCTTCCTTTTTAGTTTGGCTGTTCTAGTTTAATACTTATTTATCTTAATAAATATTATAATTTTTAAGAATTAAACAACAAGAAAATGCCATACCAAATTTTGCGATAATCGATCCATAAGTTCTTAAAGAACTCATATACTCCACTTCAGAAAATATTTTGAATAAGTTAAGTTAGTAGCGTAAGGTATTATATAATCGATTTTGGAAATTGGCGATGAAGGGTCCATTATTTCACATAGCCCCTATACAAATGTTCTTAAATATAAAGCGATTTTAATGAACTTTGAAATAAATTAATATTGTGATATTCTTAAATGATTATACGACGATCGTTCCATTATTTATAATAGGTATTATGTTCTATAGGGTAATTTTGCTTTATGCCCGCGATCAGCATTTAAAAATTGAATAAATAGTGTTTTTTTTTAAATCTTTGCAAACGGTCTTAAAACATTTAGTTTTTAATAATAAATTAAATTTAATTTGATAAATCAGATTTTCTAACTAGATCAACCAAAAATATATCCATACTTGAAGTTAATTATTGTTATATCTCTTAAATATTTATATCATTCTATTTACCTGAAAATTGCTGTATGCCAACTTTTGCTCATCACTATACACAACAAATTCTATCAACAACATATTCTAAATTTAGATATCGTCTACGTAAAGATGCCACACATTTGTCATTCAGACATATAAATAATCGTAGAAAAATACTCGCTACAAATTAGTTTGTATTCAGCTGTTTACAAAGAAAGTTCAGAAATATAGAAATTGAGGAAAAATACAGACATTTTTCAAAAATAAATTTTTATAAATACAAATAATATTTTTTTCAAAAATAAAACAATTTAACTAAAAAAATCTCTACACCATCAAAAACAATAAGTAATTTAATTAAAAAATGCCGGCTATTGAAAAAGTTTCAACGGAAAAACATGATGGTGATGCAATTTGTCTGGCCTTCTTTAATAATCAAGTATTTTCTGGAGGTGCTGATGGTAAAATAAAAGTTAGTACATATTTTCCTGATGATATACTTACTATTTTGTGATGACGAATTTTAAAAGCTTCTTCCATCAAAATCAAAAATATTTCGATTATTCAATTCTTATAAAATTGAACGAAAAAAAATAGATTTGATAATTTGCTGTTGTTTTCTTTTCATTTTGTGGGACAAAAGAAAATTCTAGTAAATTCTTTTTTTCACTCAAATTAAAGTGAAAATGATAGAAATGAATTGTTTGTGAATGAATTTAATTTTTTGTGCATATTAATGAGAAATTATTATTTGCTTTTTGAGTTTATTATTGTGGGTGCATACAGTGTGTGTGAAAAATTTGAGATCAATGGAAATTTGAATTTTTTTCTTAAATAAATTAAAAAAGTAATTAATACTTTAAAGAAGCAAACGCAATCATGTCAATATATAAGGAAGAGTACACTAAGTAAATCTCTTAGTTTTTACATATCGGACCAGATTTTTTTTAAATAAACTTAAGATTTGAACAGGTGTGCAACTTAAAATTTATAAAAATAAAAAAAAATAATTTAATTTAAACGAAATTGGACGAAATTGGAAATGGGTCGATTACGTATGGCAACCAATATCAGATTTTTACAACGACTTAACTGATTGAACTAAAAAACGTATAAATAAAAACATTTCTAATTTTGCAGTAGACGTTCCAGAAATAAAAATTTACAATGAACTTCTTTAAGAAACATTGTAGTTCAGTTAGATTTTAATATTTATGAAATAATATTAAATATGTTAATTATATATCATTTTAATATACTTTTTAGTTTAATTTCTAAGTTTAATACTTATTTATTTAATAAATATTATAATTTTTAGAATTAAACAACAAAAAATATAATTTTGCGATAATCGCTTTCTAGAACTCATATATCCACTTCAGTTTTTGAATAAGTTTAATTAGGGTAATATTATTATAATCGATTTTGGAAATTGGCGATGAAGGGTCCATTATTTCACATAGCCCCTATACAAATGTTCTTAAATATAAAGCGATTTTAATGAACTTTGAAATAAATTAATATTGTGATATTCTTAAATGATTATACGACGATCGTTCCATTATTTATAAATAGGTATTATGTTCTATAGGGTAATTTTGCTTTATGCCCGCGATCAGCATTTAAAAATTGAATAAATAGTGTTTTTTTTTAAATCTTTGCAAACGGTCTTAAAACATTTAGTTTTTAATAATAAATTAAATTTAATTTGATAAATCAGATTTTCTAACTAGATCAACCAAAAATATATCCATACTTGAAGTTAATTATTGTTATATCTCTTAAATATTTATATCATTCTATTTACCTGAAAATTGCTGTATGCCAACTTTTGCTCATCACTATACACAACAAATTCTATCAACAACATATTCTAAATTTAGATATCGTCTACGTAAAGATGCCACACATTTGTCATTCAGACATATAAATAATCGTAGAAAAATACTCGCTACAAATTAGTTTGTATTCAGCTGTTTACAAAGAAAGTTCAGAAATATAGAAATTGAGGAAAAATACAGACATTTTTCAAAAATAAATTTTTATAAATACAAATAATATTTTTTTCAAAAATAAAACAATTTAACTAAAAAAATCTCTACACCATCAAAAACAATAAGTAATTTAATTAAAAAATGCCGGCTATTGAAAAAGTTTCAACGGAAAAACATGATGGTGATGCAATTTGTCTGGCCTTCTTTAATAATCAAGTATTTTCTGGAGGTGCTGATGGTAAAATAAAAGTTAGTACATATTTTCCTGATGATATACTTACTATTTTGTGATGACGAATTTTAAAAGCTTCTTCCATCAAAATCAAAAATATTTCGATTATTCAATTCTTATAAAATTGAACGAAAAAAAATAGATTTGATAATTTGCTGTTGTTTTCTTTTCATTTTGTGGGACAAAAGAAAATTCTAGTAAATTCTTTTTTTCACTCAAATTAAAGTGAAAATGATAGAAATGAATTGTTTGTGAATGAATTTAATTTTTTGTGCATATTAATGAGAAATTATTATTTGCTTTTTGAGTTTATTATTGTGGGTGCATACAGTGTGTGTGGAGTACTAAATCTATCTTAATATTTTGATGATGGATAGAAATTACAATTCGAACTTAGTATGTGTCTTCAAATTCCATGTAATATAAATTATTAATTAACCTTTGGATGATCCAGAAGTACCACAGAATTCAATATTGTCGATGCTAACTCAATTGGGACCAAATATACTAAATTTCACGTTTTTACATTTATTATTATTTAGTACTATCACAAGATCCAAAAAGTACCACAAAAAGGTTCAAATTATTTTTTTAACCATCTGGATCCATTTATACTTTGTTTCATGATTTTTGGTTTCTTACGATAAAAAATTTTAGAAGTAAAATTAGACTTAAAAATGGATATAAAATCGTATTATTTTGATTCCATGCAAAAGATTTAAAAATTACCACATGATGTCCTCAAAATATTTATTTAGGACATTATGTTTATATTTTTTTTTAATTCTAAAAAAGTACTTTCTTAATACTGTAATTTGGACTATTTATGCTTTGCTGACCACGTTTCAAAATAAACATATTAATTGATTTTAGATGTCTAAACGTACCAAATTAATATTTTTTTCAAAAATTCTTAAATTTGGATTTAATTATATAGCAAATTCTCATTTTCACCCCCTGATTGGTACTTTTTTTCGGGTAAACTTATTTTTTAAATGACTTTTCAATAAAATTGCGATTCTTTAAAACAATTTTAATATTTAATGTTTATAATTATTAAAAACTACTTACGAAAAAATTACCAAATAAAGGTGTGATTACGTTTGAATTTCCACAAGTACCAAACACCTACCAACTCATTCTTAATAGAAAAGGTTACCGATTTTAACCTCCTTTTCCTCTTATACATCCTGTCTTTGCAGATCTATTAAGATAAAATAATAAGTTAGACCCTTAAAATGCATTAAATCGAAATTTGAATTCATTTGGAAATGATGAAAGTGTGTGTAGAGCTCTTTAATATATTATTTATAATTTTAAATATGGGAGCAATAACAAAAAAGACAACCTTAAATATATTGAAATAAAACACCGTAAAAATGCTTTAGCAATTCTGTGGAAATCATGTATTTTTTTAATAATCTCATAAGATTTATTTTTAATATACAGTTTTTCTCACGCACTCACTAATCTAATTTTGGAAGATTATTTTCTTACTTTATTCAATATCATTTTCCCTATTTCCTAGATATGGGATAGTGATTTGAATCTAATTAAATCTGTAGATGCCCATGAGTCCTATATTTATGCCATGGCCATTAATACCAAAGGAAAATTATATTCCAGTTGTTGTGATGGCAGTGTTAAATTTATGCAACCACCCTACGATAAAGTCGAAGAACTTTTCCGTTGCGATGATGCAGTACAAGCCATGTACTGTGAAGGCGATATATTGTTTACTGGCGATGATAAGGGTGTCGTTTCCAATTGGGAAAATGATAAAATGCTTTTTAAATATAATTTGGTCGAGGAAGTCAAAGGATTGGCTGTAGAACAAGAATGGATTTATACGGTACGTGATTTGGATGTAGTTATATCTCAAGTGGTGTCGGGAAAATCTGGAAAATACAGTACAAAAGGTGTTATACAAGGAAAATCACCATTATGTTTATTGGGTCCCCTAGAAGAGGGTAGACATAAGTATTTGGCATTTGCTGATCGTAGCGGCAAAGGAATAACTTTAATACACAATGCTCCCGCTGAAAAATTCAAAATCATCTGGGATACACCAGTAAGTACAAAAATTTGGATTTTTAAGAATAATTTGTAATAATAATAATGATGATTTTGGAAATGTTTGTTAAAGGACTGCCATGAATTGATTGTAAATGCCATTTGTGGTGATGATAAGTATTTGTATTCTGGTGGTTATGATAACAAAGTAAAAGGTTGGGGTGAACTCGATCAAAAGAAACCCAAAGCCTTGGGAGAAGTGGAAGTGGGCTCCTGTGTTAATGCTTTGTGTAGTGGTGCCAATAACTGGGTTTATATTGCCTCCAGTGATGGTGTCATCAGACGTACCAAATTTTAATTTTAGAGTTATAGATTTAGGAAAAAATATGAATAGAGAAATAAATTTTTTTTAACAAAAAATATTTTGAAAAAGTTTTCTTAAAGGAAATTTACTTTTGTTATACCCTACATCACCGTAGGGTATAACTTGATGCTTGTAAATACAGATAAAATGACGTTTCATCCACCTTTTATTTTTTGACAACCATAGACAAGTATGCATTAAGCAGATAGACTAAATTTGTCAAAAAGAAAAGGATTGAGGCAACAAAAATGTAGTTGAGTGACAGTCCCTATCTGGTTTCTGAGGTTTCAAATTTTTCCTAAATAATAGTTTTTATACCAAGGTCTATTACAGGGCAAAGATAGGGCTCCTTAGATCGGAGCTAATTGAACAAATATTACTTTGTGATTTTAGCGATAACGAAGAAGAAGTCGGAGCATGAAGATGTGTTGTTAACAGAAAATAGCAAAATGTAAATGCAAAATGATGACGTCATAGAACTTGTCATTGAGGAAACAAAAAACCAACAGCGGCAATCAGGGTGTGTGTCGTGTGCATAATTGCCCCCTTAATTTAAATCATTATAATAAGTTGATCTAATTGATCAAAAGAAAGTATGTTACGAGTACGATCGAAGAAGTGGCGTTTTTCTTTACGATTGTTCTTCGATATAACTGAGTTATGTGTTCAATAATAGTTATATTGGCAAAAAGCCAACAATGAACAACCAATCAACATCATCACGTTGGTTAGAAATGTCGGACTTGAACGACTACAACATTTTTACTTGTTAAACACTGTCTTTGGAAAATGAAAATACATAAAGATTTTTTTAATAAATTAATTTTTTACTTCAGTTTCATTTTTTTCACTAAAAATAATTACTTATTCAACAAAATACAACTTAATTAACAATTCCTTTTTTTCCGCATCTTCTTATATTTTTTTATTTAACAACTAAATTTAATGAAATCATTAATTTTAAACAAATGAACTAAATTTTGTATAGATTTTTTATTTTATTTTATTTTAGTTTCTTTTTTTCGAATTGAAAGTTTTTTTCTCTATTTTAATTTTTTTCTTTAGCATTAAAGATTGTCATTTGCTGCATTTCTAAGAATTTTTTGTTAATTTTCTTTTGATTAAATTAAAATCTATTTTTTGCAGCTTTTTTTTTTGTTTGAATTTATTTTTTATAATTAAGTTTTTTCTTAATACAAACTATTTCTTGCTTAATTAAACACCAACATTTATACATAAAAATTCACATTTATTTTAATATTCTTTAACTATTTTTATACCCTCCACCATCACAAGTGGTGAAAAGGGTATATTAACTTTTTCATTTCGTGTGTAACGCTAAGAAGGAATTATCTGGGATTACCCTAATGTGTATATATTCTTGCATCAACTCAAAATCTGAGTCGATTTAGCTATGGCCGTCAGTGCGTTTGTTTGTCCGTTTGTCTATCTGTCTGTTGTTGGCACACTCACATCTACAATAATTGACCGAGCTCAATGAAATTTGGCCTAAATATTTTTTATAGTCCTGAGAAGTTTCCAACTTAAAACCAACAAAATCAGTTCAGCATATATAAATACCGATAATTAAGGACACCTCTAAGTTGAAGTAAAAACCTTTCGTAAAATTGTCAATTATAAATAGACAAATTCGATTGAATTTATGCCACAATATTAAACTATATGTACTCCATTACCATTCAAAAAATTATCAAAATCGGTTCAGTAGAAAAAAATTATAGCCATAAATATAATTTATTTTATGACTCATTGTTGTATTAAAGAAAAACTTTATACACACATTTGAGGTGGAGGGTATTAAAGATTCGGCATAGCCGAATATAGTATTCTTACTTGTTATTTTTCCTTTATTATTTAATTTCTGTTATTAAAATTTCTGTTTTTAATTTAATAGAAGATTTTATTTCTTTCGTCTTTTGTATTTTCTTTTTGATAAACTAATTTATCAATTTTATTATTTATTTAGTTGTCGTATTTTTTTGCTTATTTTTTATTATAAATTTCGATGCAAAATTGAAATTAATTTTAAAACCAAATAAATTTTCCTCGTTTATTTAACTAATTGAAACAATCAACTAAAACTACGAATTTTTACTTAATAAGCATTTTGGAATTTTAATTAATAACTAAAATTTAATTAATTGCTTTTGTTATAAATTATTTTCTTTCAAGGAATATTTATTGAAAAAATATTTTCAAATCGAATTTCATGAAAATTTTCAATAAAGAGAACAAAATTAATATGAAATCTTTAAAAAATCTTAAAAAAAAGCTTAGATTACAACTCCAAAATATAGGCGATTATAGATCAATCCTAGTATAATTTTATAGTTTATTATTTATATACAAATATGTCCACGTTATACACATTATTGGTTACTTATGCGATTGGTGGTGATTTTCAGAAGTGGGAATTATATGAGGTCTATAGGGAATTAAGATGGTTCCTATTAAACCTTGGTAGAATGTACGCTGCTGGTATAAAACTTAATCATAGTACTAAATTTTTCTTGGGCCTATATGATTGGGCTATATTCATTTGTAAACCGATTTTTTTTGAATTTAGTATGTGGGTTTGGACAAGATTTATTTCTTATCTGCTAGTTTTATGAGCATAGAATCCAAACCCGAACAGAAATTTGTGTAGAGCTACCTGAAATATTGGATCGAATATGACGAATTTTTATAAAAATTTTGATTGTAAAAACATGTGCCATATTTTATTACTGAATCTCTGAAACTGTGACCTTCAGATTGTTTACGATATTTTCATAAAAGGACATAGTCTGTCTAGGGCGGACAAATTAGTAAAATCGAATTTTTCTTTACGTTATTTCTTAAAATATTTGTTATGAAACTAAAAAAAATATTAATAATAATTTGAGAAGAAAAATAATCAAAAAATAATTAAATTTTGTTAAAACACTTTTTTATTAACAAAAATTTAAAAAAAAAATTGGAAATTTTATAATTTCCACAAAAAAAATTATGTTTTGAATAAAAATTTAATTTTGATGAAATTAATTACAAGTTTTTAAATTTTTTGATACAAATAATCAACTAAACTTTTTATTTAAATGTTTTTAATATTTTGTTTTCTTTTATATTTTTTAATTATTAAAAAAAATAATTTATTTGTATTAAATTAAATTTTTTGCAAAAAAAAAATATACATATTTTTGGAAAAACATTTTTTGTTTAAAATGATACAATTTTTGAATACAACTTTGGTTAAAAAATGAAAATTATTTTTTTGTTAAAATTTTGAAATTTAAGATACATTTTTGATAAAATTTTTTAAAATTTTAAATTGGTTCTTTTTTATTATTATTTTTTTTTTTTGAATTTATATTTTCAAAAAAAATTTTGACAGTTAATTTTTTCCTGAAAGTTATATAAAATAATTCTTTTTAAATAGTAAATTTAATATGAATTATAATATGAAAACACTTTTACGGCATTATAAAGAGCAACGACAATATAATGTCAAATAGAATAAATCTAACATCAATGTGTATAATATTATGGTGATAGTACCAAATTCTAAGAGGATCGGTCATGTCTGCATTGTGATGAAGACTTATAAACAGTTGGTTTTAGCCTTTACTTTTTATAAAAAATATAGAAATCATTTTCACAATATATATTGACTATTTATTTTTTTGTAATACTTTTCCTCTTCATATTTTCTGAAATATTCCTTTTTCAATTTAACTTAAATAAAGAAGAGAATTACTATTTTTTTAGTTGAGTGATTGAGATTGGTTGAGTTAGTTTTTACCGGTTCGATAACTTCACATTTAATTGGACTCAAAATTTCCAACAGTTGTCATTTGGCATTTTCTCATCATCCCTTTAACTTTAAAGTAAAAAATATTATAATCCTTACGTTTTTTCCATGTGACCTTTAGGATAAAAGAAGGATTTTGTTTAATCCTCTATAGTTCTAAAGTTTGGAAATTTTTAACTTTGATATTTAAATAAAATTTATTATTTTTTAGAAAATATGGCCTACGGAAATTTTTATATTTTCTTTTCCTGTTAAATTCTGAAAATCATAATAAAGTTTCAAAAAAATTATAATAATTTTAGTTTCAAAAATTTATGTTTTAGTATTGAAATTAGCACAAATTAAACTCGATTTGTCTAACGGCATAATATTTTTAAAGTTTAACAATAATTTTTATTATCTCTAACAATACATAAACATAAATCTTTATCTGTGTATATGTGTGTGTTAACAACTTAAGTATTCCTAAATAATCAATTAGTTATTTTCACTCATTCTTTAGTTAATGTTTTTGAAAAAAGTTATTTATTAATTAGAATAGAAATGTTTTAGAGGAAATAAATAAAACAAAGAAAACTAAAACAACAAACCTTAGATAAACAAAATTTACTTAAAACACAACTTACAAATACACATTAGTAAGTTGTAAGTGTTTGTATTTCATTTCCGACGTATGCTAAATTTTTATAAGGAAACTGTTTTGAAAGTTTTTGAAGATTTTACTCATGATATAAACTTGATTTCTAAGAGAAATTTGAGGATAAAATAGATTTACTTTTGTTTGAAACTACACTGAACCAAATGTCTTAGGTAAAATTAACGAAAATTTGTGTAGGACTTTAACGAAAAGAAGGTGTTAAACAGATTTTTATTCTAATTAACATAATTTTTCTTTAAATATACTAAAAAATTTAATAAAAAAATTCTTGGTAAAATGGAATAAAATTTCGGTAAAAAAATTAACGAAAAATATGTTATATCAACAGATATTTAGTAAAAACAGCAGAAACGCATCGTGAGTAAAATAACAAATAAATGTATTCAATTCTACGTACTAAAATGTGTTTATTTAACTATTTTTTTCATCTAATAATTTTGTATATTTTTTTGTCATATTAAATGAAATACGAGAAAGATAATGAATATAGAAATTTAAGAATTTTTTTATAGAATATTCTAATTAATTTGATTAAAATTAAAGAAATAATTTGAATATTTTCATGAAAGTGCAAATGGAACATTAGCTGTTCAACAAATATGTAAGTAACTTTTCATCAGAAAACTAGCATTTTCTCGATTCCCTTTGGAACCCATTTCACAAATCGGCGTGTATTAAAAAAGATTATTGGAACCAAATTCTCGCTGCAGTAGTTCTATAGATATTCAATAATCAATGATCCTTTTCATTTTACATTTTGTCTAGTAAAACAATTTCTTGAGGAACAATTCCTTGGGACACAATTTGAAAATTCTTGCTGTTGCAGTTCTTAAGATAATCTATAATCAATATTTATGCTTAATATTTTTATACTTAATATTTGATAAATTAATTAATTACAATAATTTAAAGTAAATTTTTCCTCAATTCTACTAAAATTTCATAAATTTTACTTAAATATGATATTTTAATTGAATAACATTTATCGATATAAAAAAATTATTTTTGTTCAAATTAAATAATATTTATTCAAATTAACCACATTTTTATTAACAAATTTAAATAGTTCTATTGATAATTTTTCGTCAGTTTGAAGAAATTACGAAAATTTTCGTTATGTTGAATAAAGAATTCGTTGGCATATATACAACTTACTTTTATTCAATTCTACACACTTTTTCATTGTATTTACTAAATTTTTTAGTTCAGTGTAATTATATTTTTGAAGAATTAATTAAGCTTTTTTAATATTTTTTATTTTTAAAAGATAATATTTTTTATAGAATTAGAAATTTTAATTTTTATAGAAATTTTAGAATTTGATGTTATTTATAAAATTATGGAAAACGTTTTTCTCTTTCGCACATTGTTTCCAAATCTATATTTTGGGATATAATTCTGTAACTTTTGAACCATTAAAAATATTGCACATAGTTAAAGCTGCCAAATAGCTAAATTTGACTAGAGTAAGCCTTGTTTAGTTTGGATAATGAAACGTTGAAGCTTGAAGATTTACGAATTTTTAAGAAAAAATAAGTGAAATGTCATAAAATGTGAAAAATTAATGAGGATCTAAAAATTTCTATTTTTTTTATTCTTTTGAAAAATAAAATTAAGAATTTATTTAATAAAAGTGAAGATTGCTTATTCCAGCAAGATAATGATAATGTAAATCATGGTTTCATAAACTCCGAATATCTCAGGTGAACTAGTCGGCTTGGAGGTCGTACCCAATTGAGGTATTGTGTAATAAAGTTTATTCAAATAAAAAAGGAAGTTTGGAAGGGAATTTATTCCAACCATAAAAAATAAGTAAAAACAATATCAGATCATATTTTATGATCACCCACCCATTATAATGCCATAGAGTCTGAAATTTATCAGTGCATTTATAGAAATACTATTAATACATGACAGGTTAACTCTAAAATTTATTAAAATGAAATAAAACTAAAGTTTTTGTTAACAATATTTTAAATAAAGTCTTAGTTGATTTAATAAAAATATTATTTAATTACAATTCTTTAAAAAAAGTTATGTATATTTAAAGAAATACGCACCAGCGTATAATTCTACATATGAAGGTAAACACTGAAAAAGTTTTTTTGTTAATTTTAGCGAGAAAAAAAATTTTAAGTTCCTACGGATTGGGAATTTGGTTATTGCCTTCATAAATTTTTGATATTAGGTGACATTATTTAAAATTTACTTGTTAGTTTCTATTTATTTTTAATTTTTAATTTACATATATTTTATTTCAATTCACATTTTAATATTTTAAAATATCAGAT
This sequence comes from Cochliomyia hominivorax, assembly GCA_004302925.2. Classification (NCBI taxonomy): domain Eukaryota; kingdom Metazoa; phylum Arthropoda; class Insecta; order Diptera; family Calliphoridae; genus Cochliomyia; species Cochliomyia hominivorax. The sequence goes on from PYHX02000467.1 coordinate 103,552,278, forward strand.
AGGAATCTGAACTTCCCCGGATTAGTTCCTAAGCACCTAAACTTTAATTATGTGTTATTTCATTATGATATCTCTAACGATTCAAAATTTAACTCATTATTAAAAAAAATCGATTTGGAAACACGGCTTATTATTTCTTTAAATTTCAATTGTTAGTTATTTCATTTAATAACTTTAGTTAAATTTAATTCCTTTTCACATAAAACATAAAATTTAAGTGTTTTTTGTTTTCTTTGTTTTTGTTGTAACTTATAAATACGTATACTTCATATATATATATATATATTGCTTATAATCCAGAGACATGTACAAGAACACCATGTGTTGTTTTTTCTTATTTAATTTAATAATATTATTTCTGATTTTGTTTTTTAGTATTTCATTTAATTAATATTTTAGTTTTATTAATAAATTTTCAATTTTTTCTATAGTATTGCTATTTTATACATTTTTTTTATTTATTTTTTTATTTTTTAAAGCGTTTTACAATACAATACATTACATCAATATTATTTATTTTATTTTATTTTATTTATTTATATTCTTTTCAATGTTTTTTATCTATTCTACATAATTTCTTTATATACAAAAGAATTTTTTTGTTTTTTTTCTTATTTTTCAGTTTTTATTTAAATGTAACAGGTGTTGTTAAACTTTGTTGTTGTTTGTTGTTATATTAAATTATAATATAAAATGAAAAGAATTCACTTCTATAACAGAGGAGAAATATTGCTTTAAAATACTAAATAACATATGCATTTTTCCTATAGTTGCTGGCAAAATAACTTAATAAAGTTTTGGTTGTTTAAGTTAGATTAAATTAAAATGATAAGTACAGTGAGTTAATTTTATTAAAAATAATTATATAAAACATTTTTGTTAAATTTAAAAAGAAAGTCACGGCGTATACTTAGTATTTAGTTATATTTAAAAATCAAGTATACGCTATGACGCACAGTTGCATCGAGACAAGATAGAAATATGTAGTTAAACAAATCAGTTTCAATTTGGTTTAAAAAGGTTATATTATCCATTAATATGTCAGAATGATGCATTTATTATTTATCATTCAAATACACCAGAGCCCCGATTGTCGTCGTTAATGACAATTACCTTTTTCTATATCACCTTTTTTCTATATAAATTCACTATTTTTTTTTTTTTTTTTTGAAAAATAGGAAACAAAAATTTGATAATAGACAAGTATGAATACATTTTTATTTATTTCATTTACTTATTTTGTTTTCTTAACCAATAAGAGATTTCTTGCTATAGTATCTTGTTCTGATTGCAATGATGTGACAGTCTCAGCTAATTGATTTATTTTATCATGGGCTCTGTTGCAAATTGTTCTTACTGTTGTAGATGTTAGTCTAAGAGCTATGTTCACCGGATTTAAAATGTTTTAATACGTTTCTTTTTAATTCCAAACTTAATCAAGTCTTAATGTACTTTGGCGAATTAGTCATTCTGTCGTTACAAAGGTTTAACACATTAGGGTTTGATTGAGTATATTGCGATCATATGTATTTTTAGTTATTTTTGATTTTTTTAACATAAAATCAACTTTGGATTGAATGGAATTTAATACGAAATTTTGCATTTAAACTTCGAAAATTTTTAACATTTTCAATATGTACAAAATATAAAATTCCTGTAAATAACATTAGCAAAAAATTTTTTAATTAACCCACTGTACTTTCTACATACATTGGTTTATAAAATAGAATCCCTTCTAAATACACCCTTAAGAGTAGTTCTTTGTTCCTATTTTTTTTTGTTTAAAACACTTAACATAATATAAAAATAACGTTTTGTTTTTTCTTTCTGTGTATTTTTTTTAAATATTCTTGTTTTTGTTTATCACATAAATAGTTTTAGTTTACAATCTTTTACTTTACTACAATGTACTTAAAGTAACAGAGACACACACACACACGCTTACATACATACAGACAGACGGACACATACACACCTACGTGGCTAAAAAGATAAAATCACACAAGCACAAACACAATCATACGCATAAAATTATTTACTTTCGAACACATACATATACATACAAATCTGTTGTTAGTATTAGTTAAAGTTAGTTACTAAGTAAGTATGTATTTATTGCATATAAATTCAATATTCTATAAACTTTCACACATACATAGATCTTCACATTTTCCAGCTGTAACATACTTAAGCAGAGAGTAGAAATTAGAGAGACAACTCCTTCAGTTCATTCCATAATTTCATTAGATATTGCTTCATTAACACTAATTAGTTCTGCAGAGTTAGATTTTATGAACGAGTTGTGCTTCTAGTTACTATTCCTTCTCTTTTTGTTTTTTCATTCCCACCTTGTGTAGCGTTCTTTTTGTTTATCAAGTTTTAATACGCTGCTGTTGCTACTGCTGATGAGGAGGATATTGTTGAATACTGCATATGCTACACATAATAAGCATTATAGGGATTACGTTTCTCCAAACAGGGTAAAACACATTCTAAAGTATTGCGAAATGCTTCTCGAAAATCACGATTAAAATAAGCATAAATGAGTGGATTGAGTGTTGAATTAAAATAACCAATCCAAAAGAGAACAGCTACCACAACATCCGGACAAGGACATGCAGGACCACACAGTGAAGTAATCACGTACCTTTGGATAAACGAAAAAGGAAAGAAAATGAAAATATTTAAATGGGTGATTAAATATTTATACTTATAGTTATGTGTTACACATGTTTAAGATAAAAAAGATTAAATAGTTGTTGTTGGACTTAATTTTAAAATATTAAGTCTCAGGGTTGTCATGTGTGAAAATCTACATATAAATTCACAATAAAAAATTTGATTAAGATTTAGTAAATTTCTTTTTTATGTTAAATTGTGTGATTTTAATATTCAAATAATTATGGGTCAGTCAATGTGAATAAAATAGAATTGGGAAAGATAATAAAGTTAAAGTTACTTTAATTCAGTTATAGGATTCAATACAAATAACGCAATAAAACTAAAACAAATATCTTGGGAACTTGATAGTGGATTTATTCTAAATTATGATGAAATACCAAAAAAGACAAAACGGTACAGTAGACTCTCAAAAATTAGAACCACTTTAAAGAAATGATTCATAGTTTTGAAATGTTTCAAATTCTGAAAGTTTTCGTTATAAATGCTGAAAAGATTAAGTATTTATTAACAAGAAAATTTTTTGTTGTTGTCATAAAATTGGGGACAAAGGTCGAAATCTTATTACTACAATTATTATTTCTCTATTTATTTGTTCTATGGAACCAGAAGTTCCACATTTTAGATAGTGGAATGTTTTAAAATTCCTGTATAGTTCGAATTTCTTTCTATATTTATGTACTTTAACTTTGAAAGAAATTATATTTTTATTATAAAATATTATTATTCCTCTCAATTTCAGAGTTAACTTTTATTTGAGTATTTCTTTTATTTGATTCTTTTGAAAAAATCGAAAATATTTTTTTATCTGAAATTTTCTTTCTTGTAAAAGGGGGAAAATTAGAATTTGTATAAGACATTTTTACAGAAAATTAATTTTTCAAAATATTAGTTTTTACTCAAAAAAAAAATATTTTTTCAATCCAAATAGGAATTTTTCATGAAATTTTTAATTTTAATAAAATTGTAACATTTAGCGAAATTTTAAATTTTTGGTGGAAATTGTAATATTTACTTAATTTTCTTTTTAATTAATTTAATGGAAAATGAGCAGGTTTTCACGAAAAAGTTTTTTTTGAAAAATTTTTAAGAAAAATTTTTTTGTAAAAATTATCATTTTTGGTAAAAATTTGAATTTATTTTTTAGTGAAAATTTGATTTTGAATTTTTAGTTAAATTTTGTATTTTTAGTGAAAAATTGAATTTTAAGTAAACATTTTTAGCGAAAATTAGATTTTATTGTGAAAATAAAATTTTACTAAATAGATGAATTTTATTGAAAAATTGAATTTTTGTTAAAAATAAAATTAATTTTATAATGAAATTTGACCTTTAAATAAAAATTGAAATTTTTTATGAAATTATAATTTTTAATAAAAATCAGAAATTTTATGAAAATTTATTTTTTTTTGTGAAAATTAAAATTTTTGAAGAAAATTGATGATAATTAGATATTTTTTGTGAAAATCTGAATTTTTAATAAAAATCAGGATTTTCATGAAAAAACTTGAATTTTAAAGAAAATTTGATTTTTTGAAGAAAATTGATGATAATTGGAATTTTTTAGTTAAAATTATAATTTTTTATCAAAAAGTAGAATTCTAAATAAAAATTTTAATTTTTAGTAAAAATTTTGGTGAAAAATTAAATGTTTTTAAAAATAAACCGTTTGTTTAGTAAAATTTTTTTCGAAAATTTTTTGATGAAATATCTTTGCTAAAAATAGAATTTTTGGTAAAAAAAATAAAAAAGTATTTTTTTGAAAAAGTAAAATTCAAAGTATTTTTTTCAGAAAAGTTATCTCTTACGATTTTCTTTTTTGCATTTGCGCAATATATTGAAACTATTTATTGGAATCATCTTTGATATAAAAATTAAAATATATCCTTTCAAAGAGGATTCCCTATCAAAACTTTTTCTTTCAAATATATGAAATTTACAACATTGTTATAAGAGAGAAAAGTTGAAAAGGTATTTTTCTGTTTGTATCCTGGAAGACTAAAAATATATTTATTTTTTATTTTTAGACTCTTTATTTTATACTCTTATCAAAATCTTTCCTCTTCCCTTTTATTGTTAAAACAATTAAAAAGGAAATCTAAATCGATAAGAAAATATTGAAAATGTGATGCCTCCAAATTCATGAACAAAAATGAGTATAGCACGGTATATTACATCCAATATTTAATACTTAAGATTTTCCCATAATTTACATTTAAAAATATTCCTCCCAGCTGCGTATGTACTAACATATTTAATAATTTTATTTGAAAAAAATAATAATAACTTTTTTTCCTCTTATTATTTTCCACTTGGTTAAACATTAAATAGTTTTAAACTTACCAGAGAAAAAATGGCAGCCAACATAAGAGGAAAACACCCATAATAATGCCCAAAGTACGTGCAGCTTTATGTTCTGCTTTCCAACCTTTTGTTGGTCTCACTGAACCACCTAGAAAATATGAAAAGTAATTAATAGATATAGTTCTTTTTTCCTCATTCTTTTTTCTGCATTCATTTTATAATTTTCTTATACACTCTTTTGTTGTTATTTTTATTATTATTTCGAGCACATTCTACACAAATAAAAAACATTTTATTAAAAATTTATCAAAAAAAGTGTTCACAGTATAAAAATATAAAAACAAACAACATTGGATTACAACAATAACAAAAGCTAAATCCTTAAGTTAAATTTGCACATGATTTAAGCTTTTAATACAGTTTATAAGAAAATAGGAAAAAAGGATATAAATCATAGATTTTTATTGAAAAAATATTTAAAAAGATCAAATTAAAAATATTGTTTTAGAATTTTGTTACACACCTTTTTTATTGTTTTGTATTTTCTCATTCAAAATAAAAATGTAATAGTCGCTCAAGTCCGACTATGTAATACCCTACACCATATTGCTGGTTGTAAGTAACAGCTACGAAAAATTTATGAACGATCCTACATTAATATACTAATAATTATGTAAAATTTATAAAAAGAATTTTTTCTTGGGGGTAATATTGGAGCTAGAAAAAATTATGGACTGACTCTTGAATAATTTCGAACATTGGTTTAAGACTATATATATCTTAATTTGACCAGTTATTATTACGATATCAACGTGTTTGTTAGATTTATGCTCTTCAAAGTGATATTTGAAAGGAGACATATTATACATCGATTTAGCGAAGTTAAGAGTTATTTTTGTTGAGTTTTGTGAAAATATCTTCATATTTAACCCGAAATCGGTCAGCCGGATAGACAAACAAACGGATTGTCATCCTTAAATCGTGCCAGAAAGTGATTCTGAGTCAAAGAGTATGCTTAAAAGTGTGTGACAAAATTTTTTGTGCATGTTACAAACATCAGCAGAAATACATAATATCTCAACCATTTACATAGGTGTAGGGTATACCAAAAAGGTTTTAATTTATTTTTATAAAAATCGTAATAACTTTTTAATTGCTTTTGTAATAATTTCGAGAAAATTTACACATAAAAGTCTTTAATAAAATGTTCATAACTTTAGGCTATTAATCGTTATTCCTCGTTTTTTATATAAAAAACCATGCATAACTCTTAAAGATGTTCAGATATAAACATTAATTAACGATTATAATGAAGGGCGATGTTAAAATAAAACGGAAAAGTGTTAGGAAAATCTATTATAGCTGGTAATAAAAAATAACATAAATGAAAAAAGGAAGGAAAATATTAAAAGAAAACCTATTTTTTTAATGAATCCCTTTTCAATTTAAAATCAAATTAAAAATTTAATATATTGTTTGGTAATTTATAATTCTATTTAACCTTTGAAGTTTAATTTTAGATTAATTGTTTCACGAAATTTTTTCAGTATTTAAAGAAATCCTAATTTGTGTATTTGTTTAGCAAGGAAAACTTTTCTGCAAGTAATCATAATTTTGCTGATCAGTAGTCTGATTTTATACCCTAAAATATAACATAAAAAAATTGAGTTATATTCACTTTTAAGTTTGATTTAAAATCTCTTTCTAAGTCGATTCAATTCCTACTTCTGAAGATCACCTATAATTGCGTAAATCTCTTATATATGTGAGTGTGAAGAATTTTTTTCATCATCAATAGTTTTCCCTCAAAACATCCTTTTTAGCCTTAGTTCTAAATCAGAAGTGCACAAACTAGTTAAAGATTCTATTTCTAGTTCAGGTTCTAGGTCAAACTTTAGTTCAGATTTTATTTCAAAGTATATTTTAAATTGTAGTCCAGATTCTAACTCAGATTCTAGTTTGGATTCCGATACAGTTTCATGTTGAGATTATAGCTCAGATCTAGATCAAACATTAGATTGAGATTCTAGTTCAGTTGCAGTACTGTTCATTTTATGCTAGATTTCAGTTCCGTTTCTAGTTCAGTTTATAGTTCGCATTATAGCTCAGATACTAGTTATGATTCTAATTAGGCCCCAGTACAGTTTTAATTGCAATCTAAAATCAAAAACATAATTCCCTGAATTATGAGCAAGTATTACGTATTAGCGTTAATGTTGAGAAAAAGTTAAGATTAATCGTTAATTTGTTTAAATACTTTTTAAACTATTATCTTCATTAATACTATCACTTTGACGTATACGTAATATTTTCAGCGATAAATCCTTTCCTATATTAATCATATGTCATCTGTAGTATTATGTATTTTTATATCCATAATTTCTGATTTAAGTAAATTTAAATTTTATTTAATTTATATATTTTCCAAACTTAAACTATTGTATATTAAGGCTTTTATGCGATTATAAAATATTTTCATATTTATAAGTAAACAAAGAAATAATTTGTCCTTGGGGTTATTTGAAAAGTTTCCATTAGAGTAGGTCTTCTAAATAGTTTTTAATCTTAAATCTATATTTCTTATTTTTTTTTAATGCCAATATTTTCTAAGCAAAGTATATCAATAAAAATGTAGATGATCCGATAGATAAAAAGGAAAAAATATTCTATTGTTTTCTTTTTTTTCTAAAGGCAAATAGAAATTAAAACTTTATAAGATTGAATAATATTTTTTAACGATTTAACCATAGTAGCTCTTTAAGGACATTACATAGTGGGGCGAAAATGCAATAATGACAACAAGGGACTTGAAACAGTAATCCAAAAATATGTCTACTGTTACCCTGAATTTATTTAGAAATAAATAAAGTTGAGGCCACTTGCCCCCAGATCTGTTCCATTTTAGTTTTAAATCAGTTCTAGTTCAGATCTGGCTCAGTTCTAGTTCAAGTTGAGTTTTAGGTCGGTTCTAGTTCAGTTCTAGTTCAGTTCTACTTCAGTTTAAATTTTGTTTGGATTATAAATATCAGTTCTAGTTCAATTGTAGTTGATATTAATCCATCTTGCCAATCAATAGTTACAGAATTTTTTTCAAAATAAATCAATTCTGCTCCACTGTGCCTCATTATGTAAAAGTTAGAGATAATATAGAAATTTTATTTTAGTAATTTCATTAATTATGATGAAGAGTTACATCATTATTACATAGAAAAATGAGGAGATAATGTAGAAAAAAGTTATAATCTATAAATAAAGTGACTTTTTAAATTATGATTAAGATGAAAAGATAACAGATAATAATTTAATATTGAATAAGAGAAAGTTCCAAGCAAACTGTAGTTTTTAAAATTTTTGCTTTAATTTGCTAATTATAATTTTGTTTCTATTTATAACTTTAAGGTCAATGTAATTAAGGTATTGAGTTTTTTTCTTAATATTCTAAAGAACTCATTACAGCTTCATTATTTCAATAATGTTTTAGATTTCAATTAAATATTGTCGTTGATTAAAATTTCAAATATTTCAAAAACATTTTTTTCATATTAAACAGCGATGAATTGAGCACAATTTGCACTTTATTAATGATTAAAATTGATGAGTAACATTTTAGTTTTGATTTAAATGAAAAATCCAGATGTTAGTTGTTATTTATGAAGATACAAAATGCAACAATATGTATAAAGATAGTTACAATAACAAGTATAATATTATAAAAGATATATATCTATATAAAAAAGATACAGAGCGAAATATATTATAGATAGAATTTAAGTATAAAACAGAACGAAATGACAGTAAATACAAGTTAAGAAATAGGAAAATTATTATTATTATTATTTTATTTTAATATGTTTGTAAATGTATAGATTGTCATAGATATTTAAAATGGAATGGTAGCAATAACATCGACAACAACAACGACAGCAATAGCAACAAGCAAATGTAGTTGAGAGAGAAAAAGGAGAAAGAGTTAAAAAGAGTAATATAAATTTATATGTTTATAAAGTTATATTAAATATAATGAACTTGTAGTTAAAAGATACAAGATACTAAGTATAAAAAGATACAAGCTAAAGATACTTAAACTTAAATATAAATAAGTAAGAATGCCAAATTCGGCTATGCCGAAGCTTCAATACCCTTCACCACAAATACGTTATGTTTCATACAAACACACTCTCAGTCATAAAATTAATTATATTTTGGTCTATATTTATATAGATATCTATCTATATCTGTCAACTATTGTGGTTGTGAGCATGACAGAACAGAAAGGCGGACAGACGGACAGACGGACGGACATAGTTAAATCGACTCAGATTTTCAGTTGATGCAATAATTATGGGTCTTAGCGTTTTACACGGAATGACAAAGTTAATACACCCTCTTCACCGCTTGTAGTGGTGGAGGACAAAGAAAAGATTAAACTTTACATTTGTTTAAAAGAGAATATAAAATTAAATGTTTATAAAATGTTAATATCAAAAAACAAAAAAACTACTTAAAAATTCCTTTCAAATCGTTTAAATACAATATTTTCAATCTTAAGATTTTTTTGCTTTTTATTTTTATCAGATTGTTTATCGATTTGTTTATATATTTTTTGGATTCAATGGGGGAAATTATTGTTTTATTTTATATTTTTTATTTAATGTTTATAATAAGAATATTGTTTTAACAAGAGTTTTTATAGTTATTGTTATTATGTGTGCTTGTATATAACAATAATAATAATAAAGTTGTTGGTTAAAATAAAGCCATTGCCTAAGATCAGCCAGATTATATAATAAATTTAAGCGATTAAGAAAAAAACATAAAATTATATAGAATTAAAATTAGTTATTGTATCTAAAGAATATTTAGTTGTAAATACTTTATAATTTTTTATATATATGATGTACAAAAAAGAATTAAACAAAAGAAAGTTCTAGTTGAGTTCTAGTTTTGATCGACTAGATGGATTTGTTTTAACTTTAACATAATGATAGAAAAGGAATCTAGAATTATAACTATGAAAGAACTCAGTATGTTATTTGAGGCGCAAGTGACATATAGTTTTTAGACCACTAATTAGACAAAAATATTACTTAATTCAGTAATTACATTTTTTAAAAACTAAGATCAATTAGTCTGTTTAATGTAGATAAAAAATTTACTTTTATAATTTTGCGAGTTTTTCTAGCAGAATTGCAAGTACATTTTGAATAAATAATTCAGGAAAAGGTGGTCCGTTCGTCGCTGTGAGCACTAAACTTTTCGCATTTTTTATGCTGTAAAAAATTTTCGATATACCCCTCTCCTTGATAATGTACCAAAATTTATTATATAACAGACATTTTTCATATGATGTCACAGATTTAATAGATCTAGCTGGGAATATTAGAACCCACTAAGAATATGTCCTTTAACCGTGTAATGATCTTTTTTAATTGTCTTCCTTTAGAATAATAAGATTTTCTTCTTAAATGTTTATTGATAACAAAAACTTCTAGTATTCTAGAGCTTTCATCAGGTGTGTATTAAATATATATTGAATATATGTCTGAAAATCTTCCAACTTCAAATTTCCATAGCATAGTTCCTAAAATCGTTATAATGTAATTATTGCTTCTTAAAATTAAAATTTTAAAAATCACCTTTTAAATTGATATCAATGAAAATCGTTCACGATATGAAAAAATCTGAAAATGAAGTTTCCATTAATACACAAATATGGCCATATTCTAAAGTGGCTATGCTAAATGGCTGTATCGTGTTAATTTGTATTTGAACAAAATTTATGTATTAAATGTAGTACTAATGTTATTTCTGGAAATTCTGAAAATAAATATGTAAAACTCGATATAAGATACTATTTTTACTGTTTTATTTCCTGTTAATTCATATTCCTATTTCCTGTTTATGTAAGTTACCTCTTTAAATAATTCTATTTATAGATTTTCATCTTATTATTTTTGTCAACAACTACTGAAATATGAACAAAACTTTACCATATGTTAGTTAAGCATACACTAAAAGCTTTTATACAAATACATATATGTGTATAAATACACACATATATGGATATACATACATTTATGTGTATACATATAAATATAAGTAAAACTATTTATGTTCACATATGTATTTATTGTGCGTGTTATAATACGATTTTTGTTCTATTAATATTGTATGTGTGTGTGTTTGTGTGAGAGAAAGAAAATGAAAGCAAAATACGTGCGTGCACTTTAATGAGATGAAAATATATTTCTTACACTAACCAACCAACAATTTTTCCAACAACAACACCAACAATAATAATAACAATATGGAAAATCTTAATAAAAGAAAACTTTTACTTTTTAACTTTATTTGTCAATAAGTTATATTTACATAATTTAATATATTAAGCTTAAATACATACACACATACAAACAAATAAACTAATTGATATATAAGTAGGCATATATATATACATATGTAAATGTATGCGTTTAGTGCATACAAGAAGAATGAGAAATAATATTAACACATATACTGACAAGCAGACTGACTGACAGACAAAATAATTCATTCACAGTAAGAGTAATAAGACTTGTGGATTATTTTCTTTTTTTTGGTATAAAATATTTACAAGAATGTTATAATCACATATACATAAGAATGATAGGGACATACACACACAAACATATATAAAGTGCATAATGTATAGACAGTAAGTGCTTAATGTATTTTTGTGAAAATAAGAAATTGTGATTATTTCACTTGAAGTTTAATACAATTTAGTATGCAGTATGTATTGAAGTATTTTGGTATTTTATTAAAGTTTGATCGAAAGTAAAATTATATTTGTAAGAGTTTATTTTACTGGAATATTATGAAGAAATTAAAGTGATATACGTTTAGGCATTTAAAGTGTTTTTGGTAATATGTAATAGATTCAGAAATATATTGGAAACAAAAATAAGTTGAAATTTAGAAAATAAGTTTCAAAATGAGTATAAAAGTTAATAATTTCTATTTGAAAATTCGATATACAAATAGAAATATATCATTTTTGGGAAGTTTAAATTCGGTTGTTGAATGTTGCAGATTATTGAAAAAAGTTTACGATGGTTTGTGAGAATCAAAAATAATAATTTTCACATAGTTGGCAATAGAAACCTGTTCCGAAAAATTAGTCAAAAACAAGAACTCGAGTTTTCACATAAAACGCTTTAAAGCTTTGAAATATATTGCAAGACAAATAAATTTAGTCCCATATAAATTGAAGTCGGAAGAGATGCGTGAACTGACAGTGGAAAATGGAGAGCTTGCGATAATCATAATAAGTTCAATTACCATAAATCAATTAAAATTCGAACAACCAGAACAATTAAAACCAAAGTCCAATATCTATAACGCCAAGTTAATGCTCTGTAATTGGAGAGATCAGAATAGTTCATTGTGATCATCTGGATTGGTTTCAATAGCCCTTAATACAGTAAAGCTATTGAAACCGATCCAGATGATCATAGTGGACCTTCCATAAGTTGCAAAACCCGAAAAATCTGTTTGTATAACAATGAAAGTAAAGATTTAACTATTTCAAGACTTTACCATGTTCCCCCACACACTATTGTTAGATACGATAGCTATTGCATGTCCAAATGTCACATTTATACTACTTTTGCTCAATGTGTCCGCTAAGTTGTCGTACATGCTAATAATTATTTAATTATTGCGATATTTATGATTTTATAGAGCGAATAAAAAGCACAAAGTTTGTAATGATGACTTAAGGTGGAGAAAACGTTATTAGTCCATTAAAGACCTTTACGTTATAAGTCACAATTAGCCAACAATTTACCGCAGGAATATAACTAAAGTCATCATCATAAGTATTTGGGGAATTATGCTTTACACGATAAATCGAATCGAAGTGAAAAAAATATATATTAAATATATAAGATTTTGAACAAAAATTTAATCTAACAAATTTTAAGAAGATCGGCTGATTAAAAGCTCAGTACGTTTATTTGACTTTCAGTATTTTCTTTTTACACAAATTTTATAAATTCGCAATATGTAAAAATAGAATAAATTAAAGAATTGTAAAAAAGCTTTAAAGATTCAGATTGAAAATGCATAGAAAAAGAAAATAAAATGCATTTTTACTACATTCACATATAAAAGAAAATGTAAAGGAAATCGGAAAAATTGTGAAAATAGATTTAAATTTATTTATCTATTCCCAACTATAAACAGGATGCCTTAGTAGTGATATTAGCACTATGACATATACATACAAAAGTAGACCTAAATATATGCTATAGATAAATCTAAAGATAAATAAAATAAAAATAAAATTTATGCAATTTATTTGAATTCAGTGATAGCAAAAAAGTTATAAATTTAATTTTGTCACTATTCATTCATTCAATTCAATTATTCATTCATTTGTAGTTTATTATGAAAATTTTATATTTTAATTTTATTTTATATATTTTTGTTGTTGTTGGTGTTCATTAACTTTATATTGAAATATTTTAGAATTGATTAGAAAGAAAATATTATTTATTATAAGAATAATAAAAAAAGGAAATATATTATTGAATGTTGTTATTATTAATGTGGTGGTAGTGAGTTTATTATTTGTTGTTGTTGATGATGATGTAGTAGTAGTAATAGCTGTAATAGTAGTAGTGAGTTGAAATCGTTAATTAAAGCTTATCGTGTTATATTTTATTTATGTTGAATTTTATTTTGTTTTATGTTTCTTTGTTTTATTTATTTATTTTTTTGTTCTAATTTTCAAACTCACCATTGGCCCCACATTGACATCCACAACGAGATTGTTTCCGATTTTTATAATACCAATAACGTGTCTTATGCCATAAACTTAAATTACGTTTCTTACGCATTTGTTTGATGTCATGATGTCTGTTATTAACATTATTATCATTATTATTACTAAAATTATCCGTTTCTAAGGAGGTTTGTTCATGTTCTTGTTGCTGTTGCTGTAATTGTTGTTGTTTCTGTTTTTGTGTTTTTATATCAGAACCACAATAAAGACACTTGTTAGCTTTGTTACCACCTCTCGATTTACGTTTAAACGATGAATTGACATTAAAAGTTATACTTTTTGTGCCTTGATGTTGTTGATTGGTATTGGTGGTCATTGTTGGATCAATCATTTGTTCAATCTCTTCCTCATCGACAAATATACAAATACCACCACGACGTTTTAAAGACGATTTACTACAGTAATCAGCTTAAAGATTTTTTTGTTGAAGATTTTATTTGATTGTTTTTGTTAAACGTTTGTGTGGTTTTTTAGTACAGTTATTTTCGTAACGTTTTTTAACGTTTAAGTTTAAGAGAAGTTAGAACGAAATATTTTTTATATTTATATACAAAAGCCGAATAGTTTGGAATAATATTGAAATTTTTTATATAATTTTATATTTACAAAAGTTTTTTTTTAATTTCAAATTTTGGTTTTTTGTTTCAGTGAAGAAAAAGAAAGTAAAAGAAATGTTGGAAAAATATTTTTAAATTATTAACGCGCCCATGCTTTTTTTGGAATAAAATTACTTGTCTTTGCATGCAGTTTGTAGAAATTATAAATTCCCAAAATTAATTTTATAAATTTACTTACAAAACTTTTAAAATTGTTTCATATATTTTTCTTGGCGAAATGACAAAAATGATGGCGATAGAAAGTTTGTTCGAAAATCTATGTCATTAAGTTTCGTGATAAAAGAATTTAAAACATAATGGAGCCAATCGGAAATGAATTACTAAAATTGAAGGAGAGAGTCTTTAACTGAAGAAAAAATTTAAATGAAAAAAATCCTTAAAACCTAATAAATAACCTAAGAACAGTCTAATAAAAATTATTCTAAACCGTTTCAAAATTTTTATTCGGAAGCACACAAAATTAAAATTTACTTGAAGAATTAATTTATTTTTAGTGAAATTATAACACTGTTGTTGAAGGTGGAACTAAGTGTAACTTGTGAACCGATAGAAATATCTTAATGGTTCTGTCTGGTCAGGACCGTTGTCGGTGAAAGTTTGAAACATGGAGTATGTTGATATTTTGAAAATTCGTCAAATAAATAAACTCCAAAATCTCATAAACCAAAGTAAGAAATTGGAGATGTTCAAACTTAAAGGTCCTCTTCAAAATATCTGTATGTGCTAAAAATTTGGAATAACTCAACTCAAAAAAATATGTCAACATATTTTTAATTAGTCTAAATGTGCTTTTGGAGAATTTGTCCCTTTCAAATAAATTGGAATACATCTTAAGATTGTTCATGTGAAATTTTATTAAAATAAATTTAATTTCCTTTTTTTAATTCCCATCCTGAACTATATCGATTACAGAATTATATCGCTTTAATTCTAGATGCACGTAAGAGAAGAAATATGTTTGGGGTAACCATAAATGTGAATTAACATACAATTGTTATTAGGCATTGTTACTGCATCTAAAAACTTGTTTAGTTATTGTCGTCGTCACTAAAAATATTGTTATGACAATAAAACGTTTCTTTTTGCCATTGAACAAATTATATAATAACAATATCTATTTCTATCAACACTAATAGTATTGTTATCACCACTAAAAATATTGTTAGTAATAAAAATAATTTCGCGAATATATTAGTGTTGGGATGAACATATTGGGAAAATTACTGCCTGTGCCATTTTCTTAATATATGAAAACACATTTGATTGAATCGTACAAAAATCGCAAATAACTTCAAAATTGTATTCCTAAAACCAAAAAAAATATTTAATCGATTTTTATGTAAATATTAAATACTTTGAAAAATATTTGAAAATTTTAATGCCAATGTAAGAAGGTATATGATAATTACAACCATAATGTGGTTATGAAAAAATAATTATTTAGTTTTGCGATTGGCTCCACTGTGTTTTCTTTAAAATGTAGAAAAAATCTAAATTGGTTACCTACATAATACATAACTTTTCCTTTCAAACAAAATTCAAATATTGCTGAAATTCCTTTCAAGGAAATTGCTATTGAAGATCCTTAAAATGGCTTTAACTTTATTTAACATTGTTACAATAAAAAATCATTTGGAAAAAATAACACATATAATTGCATTTACTAAAACATATTGATGTAACAACATTTTGCAGCAACATACACATAAAACGAAAAGAATATATACACAATATATATGAAAAAAAGGAGACATAAAAACATTTCAAAAAACTTTATACGTGACACTTAACCGAGATAACATGGACAACAGATAAAGGGAGAAATAACAAAAAAAATCGAAATGAAACAAATGAGAAGTTGACCTTTTCCTTTATAATCATTGAACAATAGTTTCCTTATTGGTCTAATATAACAGGTTGAAGGTAAAAACACAACTAGAATTATAACTTTAAAAAAGGATTCACAGTTCTCAAGGAGAAGTTAAGAGATCTTTTAACAAAATACATTGATTTTAAAAGCATACTTTTAAGGGATTTATTTTTAAAATGCACTTGAAAAGGAAAGAGAAAACCAAAATCCTTAAAAGAATATATACTTATTTAGTTTTCTCTTTTACTATAAATATTTTATAGAACTGTGAAACCTTTAAATATTATATGTAGTTTAAAGAAATATAGGGGTTTTAATACCCTCCACCAGAACAAGTGTTTAAGGAAAGTGCTTTGATCTAGAATATTAATAAAACTGATTGTAAGTTAACGGCTGAACTGATTTTCATGAAATTTTTACAGAATTTTTCCATATGACTGGAAGGAAATGAAGGTTTCAGATTTTCGGTAGAAATTATCGAATATCTAGAAAGTTTTAAAACTACAGTCTACATTTTTATCGTAACTGCTCTGATTTAGCGAAAAAGATGTGGGTTATATGGGATCAGTGGGGAAAGGTTTTTTCCATACAAAATAAATATAAATTATATTATTTAGACAGTGGCATGATAAACATTTCTAATCAACATTTATACTATAGCTTATTGGACAAAGTCTAGGCAAGATACGTCCCTGGAGAGAGGTACTACCTACATAAACGAATTTTTAATTACTCATTATCTAAATAATTGGAACAACAAGTTATAAAATTTTGTTTTAACTACTCTCATGTGAAACATGAGAGAAAAAGTCCTTAGATGAATAGGGCAAGGGAGCGGCATAATTCTACAAATCAAGTTTTAACTATTTATCATCTGCAGAGCTGCTATAGCCGGCGACTTAAAATTTATCATCTGCTGTGCTGCTGTTGCCCGGGACTTAAAGTCATTTTCGAGTCAAAAACTTTGTAAAAAAAATTGATCTTTTGTCGTATTATGAAGGATTCCATTATTAAATGAATTTTATATCCTTTCAATTCACAGTGCGGCTGAATAGATGATTTAGGATATAGCCGAAAAATATATCTGATATTACTCACATTTATTTGAGATAAGAGTAGTAACAATTTTTGCCAAAAATTAAATTTTTTACTAAAATTAAATTTTGGTCACTCTTTAATTTTGGAGACATTAACAATTTTCGAATTTGCAATTAAGTACACATTTATAATGATATCATTCCTAAAATTTTCACGAAACGTGGACCATGCGATTTTTATTGAGATTGTTTAGGACTGGAAAAGATTATAAACATATAATTAGAAACACATTAGAATTTCCAAAACTGCATTCGATTTAAAAAATTGTTCATCTCTCAAATTTTTGAGTATTTTGGAATAAAAAATTTAGATGGATACTCGTTTTACACCAAACTAAAATTTTGTTTCAGAAGCTTTATTTATGTAGACAAAAATTTTGGGAATTACAAAATAAAAAATGGGAACCTGTTTATACATTTGCATTCCCTAACTGTGGCCCTATTTATAGAGATTATAGTTTCGATGAATTATTAACCATTTTTACAAAATTACAATTTAATTAAAAGAAGTGTTCTCCCAGTTGAAATTTTCGGTAATTTCCTAATAAAAATAGGAATATTTTTGAAGCGTTACTGGTGGAGGGCACTTAAAGTTTGTCTTAGTCGAATATTCTTTATTCTTTATACTTTCATTTCTATTGTGTGTTTTATACCATAAAAAATGACATAGAACTAAACAAGCTTTCAAGTGATAAATGACAATATGAAGATGTAGAGATGAATGAATGAATGTTACAATGTGAAATGGTGAATAACATACGACCTTATTAAGTAACTAATTAATACAAGAATATATGAATTTCTAATTATTATGTACATGTTTCAGGTATAAACATGAACACGAGTGAAGAAAAAATAAATATAACATTGTCTTACAACGACGACGATGATTCTTATGACAAGAATATTTGTTAGAATGTGTGTGTTTCTGTGCATTAAATAGGAAATAAAAATTAAACTAAAACTGAAAAAAAATATTATTGAACTTTCGAATACTTACTGGCTGAACTTGTCGATACACGTCCCATGGGTATATAACTACGGCTATCACTGTTGTCTTGTGAAAAATTAATGACATTAACGTCATATGTAACTACGGAAGCCTGACGTTTTCTCACAGTTTGTATGCCTTCATAGCCTGTAAGAAGGGAACTACGTTTTCCCGAGCGATGGGCATTGGTGTTGGCTGATTCCGTTTCATTGTTGTGACGTTTAAATAACGGTGATGTTAAGTCTTTCTCCTCTCCCGCTAACGAACCACCACTACCACCCACACCACCACCGCTACGCATAGAGGTGGGTGAGAGTGTGGAATCTAAAATAATTTCCGGTTTTGGTGAAATATTTGTTGGCTGTTGTTGTGAGGTAGATTGCAGTGACGTGGATGAAGGCTGTTGTGTTGCTGTATTACTGTTGTTGGTTATTTGTTGTGTTTGTGTGGGTACGGCCAGAGTTGCAAACACATCCAATGATACGGTGGAAGTATCACTAACGAAAAACTGATTACTAGGTGAACTTAAAGGAAATGCAGGAGCCGTTGCTGTTGGTGGCGGTGAGAGAAAATAAACATTTATGCTATTGCTGGGAGTACCTGCACCACCTCCCCCAAAACTGCTACTATTACCGGTTAATATTAAATTTGGTGACTTGGTTGTGGGCAGCTGTATGACTGAGTTGAAATTCGGTGTCATCGGAGGAGACATTAAAAAATTTGAACTATTTTTATTCACTAAAACTTGATCACTTAACGTACTCATGCGTTGTTTAATGGATTCTTTTTTGATAATTCTAAAACATTCTTTAGCTTTAATGTTACTCAATATTTCGGATTGGTGGATGGGAGATTGGAATGATTGTTCTGTGGAGGGAAAACTTAAAGAACGAAATAATTCAGCCAATTCGGAACTGGATCTAACTGATGTGTTAGATTTTTCATTGATGGAATTTAAAGCCTCTGTTTTTAATTGTTCAGGTATGGAGGAGTCCATTAGAGAAGTGGGCGATAAAGAGGGTGGTGGCGTATTGGGGACCTTGGGAGAATCTTGGGTAATTTCCTTTAGATACGACAAATCATCTGGTCCTACTTCTTGTATAGTATTAGCGCCTAAATCTATTAATTGTATATTATAAGTATTCTTTTGTTGGGGGTCATCATGCCTCCCATTTGTTCATCTTCCTCTCTTCTATTATCCTCTGAATGCTCATTTAAAATATTAATATCTAGTAAAATATCGGGTGTATTATAACGACTAGAAGAATCTTGACTTTCACTAAAGAAACGTGGTAAATAAACCTCGGAATCGGTCTCGGAATGTTGACGAGAGCGTATTTCACTTTTATGTCTTTCCCTTAGGCCGCCATTATAACTATGAGAGAGTTTCCGGTTGCGGGAACGTTTAAATAACTGTGCTCTACTGGATTGTATTTCTTCCGAATTGGCTTGGTGTCTTTTCTTTTCCAAAGAAAAACATTCCGTGCTGGAACGTTTCGTTTTGGCCAACAAAGACTTTAAGTTAAAACCTCCACCTCCTCCCCCTGATTTACCCTCCTCTTTTGTACTTGATGAGTTAATGTTGGTGGATATCATTCCTTCTTTTAAAGCTTCCAAATGTTTCTTTTTCATTTTCACCTCATTAAAACTTTGCAAGAACTCCGAATCACTAAGAGCAAATGTTTTTTTGTGTGAATCTTTTCCACTGCGATAACGATTTTCTCCATTTTTCATGCGTATAAAGTCAGTCTCACTTAAGGCAGGATATCGATTGCCACCTCCATATTCGTTAGCATATTGGTCAGCACCTTCCACACTTTTATCACCCCGAGCTGATTGTTTCTTAAAGTACAAATAGTTGTCTTCTATAAGACGTTTAAGCTCCTTGTTGTCTTCAGCTATTGGCAGACAAGTGGCGGGTGCTTGTTTCATTATATTGATACTATCATAGTAATCGTTGGTTTCACTATCATCACTATTATTGCCACCAAATATTTGTTGGTATTGCTCTGAATCACAACCATTTCTACTGCTGCTATATTGTTTCAAGAGTTTTTGTTTTTGTTGTTGCTGCTGCTGTTGTTGATTACCCTGTTTATTTAAGATTGGCGGTGAATTACTACTAGTCGAAGATTTATGGTGTTGCTGCTGCTGCTGTGACTCTTGATTGCTTTTTGCTATAGGAATTGTAATCTCAATGGGTTGTTGCAAATCATTTAAAGTATCTTGCCAAATTTGTTGTTGCTCTTGCTGCTGCTGTTGATTAAACGCTATCACATCTTTATTGTAGGGTACTTGCAACTGTTGTTGTGTGGCATAATGTAAGGCTATCATTGAGGGTGCACTATCCGTATGGGTAACCTTTTCATAGCGTTCCTGTTCGAGGTCACGTAAATCAATACTACTCCGACTCAGTCTACGGGGTGGTGGTGAAGGAACACGCAACTCATCGCACTCATCTTTGTCATCATCATCTGTTTGTGGTAAAATATCCTGAAATGAAGTGAAAAGAAAAATTGTTCGGAAAATGTTAAAAAAACACACACACACTGATATTTATTATAATAAATTGCTTTCATGTGGCAATAGAAAAAATCCAATTTAATACATCCTTTGCATGATTTAGAAAAAAAAGAGGAGATTGAAAAAAATTCTACAAAAAGTTTTAAAATATTGGTCAAAATGGATTTTCATTGAGGGATGTACGGACTTGGAGAACTCAAGGGAATTGCCGCAGTGCTGTATGTTATTGGCGGTTTGAGAATAAACACATTTATGTTATTACCGGAAGTATCTACACCAGATCTCTTAAAGCTGCTAATTTTATCGATAAATATTTAGTTAGGGGGCTTGGATGTGGGCAGCTGTATATCCGAGTCATAGTTAGGTGTCATAAGTGGACACTTTAAAAAATTTGAATTGTGCTTATTGACAAGGATCTAATAAAATTGTTCTATATTAATACAGTGTAAAGTAAACAATATGGCTCATTCAAACTTTTAGTAGTAACAAAGTCATGGTACTTTTTTGCTAGCTACCAAAAATTAATGAAACACTCTCGCATAATTTTTAATTTATGCTTAAGGTTTATTGGTATCAACATCCATGTGATGTCAGAGCGTTCTCAGAGAATTTTTCTTATGAACTTTATAAGCAAAATAGAAGACATTATGGAACTTTATAAGCAAAATAGATGACATTATAGACCTCTCCTTGTAAAATTTTGCATTTTAATTTTAGCCTATATTTTTCTTGTTTTGACAATCTCTTTTCCAATACCAACGCATATGTGAGATTTAAGATCTTTAAGGTGATATAATGGACCGATCGTACAAAAGTTGATACATCGTTTAAGAATATTATAAGACTATTTTGTGCCAAATTTCATTAAAAGCGCTTTATATTTAGGAATTTTGTGGTATTAAACCCCCATTCTTGGAAGAACATTTGTGTGATTTGGTTTCGATTTTTTACTCACCTCAAGATTGCTTATCGCACTATGAGTCTCTTCTCTCGTTAGGGTTAATTCACAGTCACTGGGATGTAAATAGTTTAAATTTGTTGGCTGCTGGGTTTGACCCATATGTACACTATTTAATAAAATATTTGAACTAGTACGACTCAAGGCCTTGCGTTGTCTCACCGCTTCTCTATAAAAAAATAAAGAAAATTACTTCATAGTTCTCCTTCATCCTCTTGCAAAAGTGTATGATAAAACTTACTTATATATTCTCCAATACATAACCAACATCACTATACCGGGTATCCAAAAACTAACGGAACTAGAGATGAGTGCATAGGCTTTATTAACCACAAAGGAACATTGATCAGGATGTAGACTAATCTCTCTTAAATGTTCGGCAGTTGTATACCAACCCAAAAATATGGGTGTAAATGATATAAGTGCTGGTAATATCCAAACGTTGGCCAACATAAAACATACTGTCTTATGAGTCATATTTAAAGGATACTCTAAAGGACGTACTATGGCATAATATCTAATTTAAAAGTAATAAAAAAGAAAAAGATAGAAAGAGAGGTGGAAGGGAGAAAATAGAAAAAAATGAAACGATAAATAAACATTAGGTGTTGATAAATTGGTTAAGTGTTTGTTTCAATATTTAAATCGTTTTAGCAGCTGTTGCCTTCTACCTTCTTTCTTATTCTTTATTTTCTTGCTTCACTTTTCTCTCATTTTGTTTGCTTTAAATTAACGTATGTGTAAATGTTTATAATTGACCAGCTCCCAAATAAAGATGGATAAGGGTTTTTGGTAAATATTTACACTCAAATACGGTGGTTTCAAAATGGGATTTACATATGTTTAAAGGATACTTTAGTAAGGTCTTAAATAAATATTTGGAGGTGAATGATTATTACTATTTTAAATGAGAAATGTATATAATTTATGTTTAAGTTTTAAAAGTAAAGTAGATTCTTATCATAAATTAATAGAAACGTTAAAAATAAATAACTTTTTCAGTAAATATATCTTATAGTACTTTTTTAATTTTGTAATTTTTAGTACAAAAGGGTACAGAAATTTGGGGCCAGGAGTATTAGAAGGAAATGAAATTTATATTTGATTGCATTACTTTCAATAGAATTTTATTGATTAATTTTTTATTTTGTTTATTAAAACTTAAATAGTAGCAAAATGGGGAAAAATTCTGGTACTTTTATGATAATTTTTTTAGAATTTAAAGAATTTCGCCATTTATAGAAATAAAATTTATTATAAACTCACGTATTATGTGCCACAAAAAGGGGTTTCTTATTGTACCAAAAAAGGATGTAAATTATAATTGATTGTTTTGTGCTCGATAGAATTCGATTGATTTATTTTATATTAAAAATATATTGGAGGAAAAATTTTCATTTTCTTAATTTTTATATTTAAACTTAAATTGTACCAATATGGGATAAAAAGTCTGATACTTTTTAATATTTTTCTGGTAATCAAATCAGTCATAACCTTATTTCTCAGAAATAAAATTTATACATTTTAAATTCCTATAAGTGGTAAATAAGTGATCTCAGTGATAATATTTCGTTCCCTTAATGAGACAACTTGAAATTTTTTGTTAACTTGAATTAAAATTAGATATTCATTTTTATAGTAGTCATTTTTGTTGTTTTTATTTGGTTTGATGGAAAATTAAAAACATGGTACCTTTAAAGTACTTTTCTGTGAATGGTACTTTTAAAATTTCAACTGACAATTAAATTAAAATCACGAGTATAGAGTTTAATGTTAGAAAATATTAAGATCGTAAGTCATTTTTGGCCCTCTAGATTTCTGTACTAGTAACTTTAGTTTTTTTTCCAATGGTACTTTTTAGTACTAATTTTTATTAAAGTAAAATCCCATAGCAAGAATATTTTTAATTCACTTAGTTCTTCTAATGGAATTTTAAAAGATGTATTGAAAATAGAGTAAAAATTTTAAAATAGTAAACATCTGGAAATTTTTTGGTACTTTTAATTTTTCTATGGTACTTTTTAAGGTGAACTTTTTTGTATAAGTTGTAATTTTTTATTCAAAATTTAATATGCAATTTTCCTGGAATTCAAGTGTTAGACAATTTTTCTTCAAGTTATCAATCCATGTATTTCTTTCAATATTATACTCCAGTCAAAAAGAAACAAGAATACAATTCGTAAAACTCTATCAATAAATTTAAATTTCAAATGTAGAAGAACATTTGGTTTCAGTTATACATTCAAGTGTTGAGATCGATTTGTATTAGACTTTATTTGAAAAGTTTGCTCTAGTGAAAAGGAATCTTGAATCCAGGTCGAACGTAACACTGTAAAGAAATTTAAATTCAATTCTAAATTAAAATTAAAGTCAAAAAACAATTAAAATCAACCTTAAATATACAGTAGAATTCAAACCTTTAGTAACAGTATTATTCAAGTTAAAATTTAAATAAAAAATTTAATAGAAATTCAAAAGTCGCTTTAAAAATACTATAGTAAATAAATGGAATTTAAGATGAAATCAAATATAGAATTTGCAAAAAAATCGCTTTAAAATTGCTTGAGTTAATAACTGTAATTCAAGCCGAATTCCACACAAAATTTCAAGTCTTTAAAAATTATTTTTTGGGATTCTGTTTTGTATTGGAAATTTACAAACGATCATAAAAAAGCTAGAAAAGAATAACTGGTATTCAGATTGAAATGTAACAAAATTTCAGGTATTTGAACCTTAACGTTTTGACAGGTTTCTAGAACATTAAAGAGTTAAAAAGCTCTTAATTTTTGCTACTAATTGCATTAGTAGTTAATTTATTACACCACATTTTTGTTAATTATGTTCAGACAATTTCAATTAATTTAATTCGTTCCACTGTGCTCACTGCTTATTTAAATCTCACTAAATATTTTTACACATAACAATAATAAAAATGAGAATCCTAAACGTTAATACCATTGAAAGTCCTTTACACACAATTAATAGTTAATGTTTTACTCATTTCAGTTTTTCGTTTTTCTTCACTTTTGTCCTTAAGTATTTATCCTTTGGACGTGTGTGTATATCTGTGTGTTTATTCATTTACTTTTTTCTTTTCCACCAGCTTTTATAGTTTTTCTTATGGGAACCATTAATCATTTCATTCATTTATTCATTCATTCATTTCATTTGCTACAGTATTTTAATTTTAGTGTTTCTCTTCTTCTACTTCTTTTTCTTTAGCTTATTTTTGATTACTTTTATTTGATTTCCCTTTCTTCTACTTAATTTCTTGTTTTTCGCTTTGTTTTGGGTGTAAATTAATTACATTTTTATATTTAATGTTGTCAAATTTACCTGAATCATCTTGTTTGTATTATTTTCATAAAAATTAAAACGTGTAATAATAACAAAAACAATAAATAATGAATAATAAATAAATAAATAATGAAGATGATTAAATAAATCAAATCAATTATTTTTTGGTTTGCATGGTTGTTTGAGAATTCAATTTAATAGTTAAAAGCAGATTCTTTTTGGTCATTTTTACATTTACACTAAAGCCCCGACTATAGGAATTAGAATGTTATAGCCGGTCAGGCTCGGCTATTTTATAGCCTACACCACAATATTGGTTATAATTACAAAAAACTAATGAACGATTCTCGTATAACTTGATTTTCTGATTTATGCTTAGGTGTTCAATACATTATGGCGACACAAACTTTTATGTGAAACTTTTTGTTTATTTTATATGGAACCTAGAAGAAATTGTGGACCAACTCTCGTATAATTTCGTACATCGATTTGTGCTTAATCTCACCAATTTTTATTTCAAAATCAATTTAAATATGAGATTTATGCCCTCTAAAGTGATATTAAAAAGTGGGTCAGTGTGGCGCCTATGAGTAGAATTGGATCGTTTTCTGAGTCGTTAAATCGACTCAGAAAATGATTCTCGAACTGTATACCTAAAGATGGGTGTAACATTATTTTTTCTGTACCTTACAAACATCAGCACAAACGCATAATACCACCCGTGGTGGTGTAGAGTATAAAAACTTGCGTTCTCGCAATTTCAAATTGCGCCAGTCCGATTTACATTGTTTTAAACCCGATTTTAGAACTGAATGATTCGATTGGCGTCGATGCAATTTCAAGTTATATTGATCCGGTTTGCGACGTTTTATTTTGATTTGCGTTGCTAAAAAATGTTAAATTTCTTACTGCAACATTGTAGATTACAATTTAATTTGATAACACTAATCATCACCTGTTCGTTAAGTTTCAAAATTGCTGAAATAAAGGGAATTCCCTTTTCTTTGATATATAAGTGTGAAATTTGCTAAAGTACATTAAGGACGTAAAAAATGACTCAAAGTAAAAGAATAATAATAAGTTTGAAATTCAAATTAGAGGTAATAAAAAGACAGGAATATAGTAAGAGCTCTTGGGCTAAAACCTAAAATCCCTTATTGATTATCCTTCTTTCAATTTGGGCACATAATCAAAAGCAAAAAATGCCACTAAACAAAGCTTTTTCTATTTACTACGACATTAAGGAAACCTGCATCCAATAATATCAGAAACTTTGATAATTTTGAAGCCAGTAACAGTTGGTTTAACGAGCTTTTTTAATCAAAAATATAAACTTTTTTGCTTTGCTTTGAATAAATTTCAATTCGTTTTTATAGAAAAAGTTGATACGATTTGCGTCGCGTTTCTCCTGTCCTCACTAACATCGCAATTCAAAGCTCTAGTGTACTTTTATTTATTTTTTTCATTTTAATTTTCGAGGTAAAATTGATTGTGGTAAATTGTTGTTATTGGTGAGTGATGAAACCATAATGAAATGGCATAAAAATACTTAAGAGATTTATTTAGTAATTGATAAATTACGTTATTGCTATGGGTTAGAGAATAATGACAGAAGTTATTAATAAGATTAGTTTATCAATATGCTTTTCCTTTGGAGAGAGCGCCATCAATGTAAAAGTAAAATATTTATTTGTACACTTTTGGAGAATTTTATTATAGATTTTAGTTTAAAATTATTTTTCGAGTTAATCATGATTCTAAGAAAGTTGGCAATATTAAATTATTTTACACTTCAATTCTTCACGCAGTGGTGAAAATTTCCCTTTTTGGTAAATTTATCAATTATTTCGCAATTTTCTGGTCTAAATTTTAACTCGTTGATGCTCGAGGTCATGTTGAAGAAAAGAATTCAAAATTTCCAAAAAATATCTTTGCTAATTTTTGACTGACTTTGCATTCGGTCACTATTGTAAACAAGCCCTTGAGTAGTACAAAAACAATATTATAGAATATGCACCAAGAGTGACAAATTCTCAAAACTGTTCGGAGCTAACGATAGTGGAGAGATGTTGGGCTCTTTTTAAAATTCTGGCTATCTGTCTGTCTGTCCGTTTTTTATTATTGTCCTGAGAAGTTTCTTGTTTAAAACCATTAAAATCGGATATGCATATTTAATGATATAGACCGATGTCTGAGGCATTCTTTGAGTTCAAGGGAAGATCTTTTGTAAAATTCTCAATTATAGATCGACAAATTAGAATAAAAATTTGCCATAATATAAACTTCATTACCAATTATCAAAATCGGTTCATTAGAAAAAAGTTAATATACAACTAATTGTAAGACTCACTAAATGTTCCTGTGTTATATTTAAAAAAACGAATATATATGGGTGTGTATGTACGAAAAGTAGCGTATTTATATCACTTGCATTTAAGGTGGAATGTATTGAAAATCCGGCAAAGCCGAATATTCCCATTTACTTCCATTTTGCTGGTTTTAAATGGAAAACTTCTCTGGACTAGAATTTTGTTGAGCTCCGTCAATTATTGTAGATGTGAGTGTACCAACAAGAGACAGATAGACGGACATAGCTAAATCGACTCAGATTTCGATTTAATGTACACATACATTATATATACATTACGGGGTTATTGATTCCTTCATAGCGTTACACACGGAATAATAAAATTAATAAACCCTTTTAAATAATTGTGGTGGTGAAGAGTATAAAAATGTCTGCTACCTTAAGAGTTTTGTGAGAATTTTTACAAAAAAAAATTCCTTAATAAAAAGAGAAAGCGTTACTTTTAATAATTTTAACTATGCCCCATTGTGCATTCTTAAGTCATTACTGTTGTTTGTTATAATTTTTACAATTTTAAATTTAATTTGATACCAAAATATACTCATTATTTAGTTTTTGTTAAATTTATTTGTATTTTTACTACATTAAGTTTATTGATCCTCTATTAAAACTGAGATTATGGATTTGATTTACAATACAATTTTTCTTTATACTTGACTGACCAATTGGTCATAAATTATCCTATACATGACGTTACTCGTTACTACTTTCATTTCGTTAAAATAAAGCTTTTTTACATTATTGTTATTTTTATGGAATCCTTTAGAAACCAAAAAAAGTACAAACGCATATAAAGCTTAAAGGAGAACAATAGTCTTAAAGCGTTGGAAAAAAGGCTTTCAAAAAGTTGGAGTATAAATAAAGGACAGAAACAAAAAACGTTTCCTCCAAAAACAATAATCCTTTTCTTAAATAAAATGAAATAAAGAAAATAAAGGATTTTATATAAAGAAAGGATATTTTTATTTAAATGTGTTTATATTTTAAATATTCTAAAAATTTTAATAATGAGATAGATACCATGTCATTTAAATACTTTGGATGGGAAATCTTTATTACAGTATAAACATAAAAATAAACGGAAATAACGATAATGAGGGAAAGTTGAAAGGCCTTTTCGAAATACGAAAATGAATTTAATTTTATGTTATTAGTTTTTGAACTGTAAAGATTTTCTTTGTAATCTATAGTTTAGAATACATTTGAAAACCACATCATTAGAGAAGATGTTAGAAAAAAGGATATTTTGTAAGGATAATAATGGATAAATGAGATATAATGAAGGTTTTTGTTTTAAACGCTTACAGATATCTAATTGTCTTAATGTTAAATAAAAGTTGAAATTTTTAGTCATTTTGGTTTTTATTAGTTTCAAGTTTGGAATTCTGTTTTCTTGGCATGAAAAAACTGTGTAATACGTATGATTAATATTACTTAAAAAAATTATATTACTCATACGTTCAGTATTGAATAAAAACTGAAACATGTTGCAAGTTATGGTTTTCGACTTTTTTATTACACCTCATAAGATCTGATCTTTCAAAGAGTTTAATTTTAATTTTAAAATAAGTAAAAATTATATAGTATGTCAAACCCGACTATGTTGAAACCTACACCACATTGT
Source organism: Cochliomyia hominivorax (assembly GCA_004302925.2). Lineage (NCBI taxonomy): Eukaryota > Metazoa > Arthropoda > Insecta > Diptera > Calliphoridae > Cochliomyia > Cochliomyia hominivorax. The sequence goes on from PYHX02000467.1 coordinate 103,581,433, forward strand.
TGGTTGTAAATGGCTGCTACGAAAAATTTATGAACGGCCCTCATTTAATTTGCTTTTCTTATTTATGCTTATATGTGTAATAGATTAATATGTTACTAATATTTACGTGAAGTCTATGCGTTTTTAAAAGGATTTTTCTGGAGGCTTATATTGCAATATGGAACGAACCCTGTATAATTTCGTTATAATTTTACAATACTAATGTATATGTGCGACTTATGAGTTTCAAAATGATGATGATGAGAAAAAATGGACCGATCCTCGTATACTTTGGCACTTCGTTTCAGAATACAATTAGACTTATTTTTGCAAAATTTGTTTAAAATCATTTTATATCCCTGTTCCGCACATTTTTATGAGACCTATATGAAATAATGGACCGATCATAATCGATTTCAATAGTGATCGTTATAATTGAATATAAAAAGGAATATTATCCACTTTTCTTTGCACAAGAAGAGTGGGTATGGCGTATGATTAATATTAATTTAAAAACTAATATTACTCATACGTTCAATATTGAATAAAAACTGAAATTTGTTGCAGGGCAATTAAGGTGTGATTTTCCAAAGAGTTTAATTTTAATTACAAAATAATTTTATTTTTCTATCTTTCTTTGAAAAGAGTTAAATTTTAAACAATGATAAAAATCAGAAAAAATAAAAAAGAACGAAATAAAAAATAGTTTAAAAGTGAATAATTTGCACAAATTGTTTTAATTTTTTTATCAAAATTTAATGTTTGTATGTTTACAATCTTTGTTGGGATATACATACGTACTCACAACGCATTTTTAGCGAGTTAACAAATAATGCCCTTTTTGTATTCTTAATAAAAGATGAGTAAAACATTTTTTATTTTTTCGAGTTTGTTTGGAGCAAAATCGAAAAAATAAAGATAAAATTTTAACTGAAAAAAAAGTTTTGAAGATTAAAAAATTAAGATCATTTGAAAATAAAGATTTTGCTTCGAGTTTTTTCCATACTCTGCTTGAAAGTCATTTTGGTTTTTGTTAGTTTAGGATCCTGTTTCCTTATCATGAGAAAACTTGGTATGGCGTATGTTTAATATAAATTTAAAAATTTTAATTTAATCTGTATATATAAATTATAGCCTTAAACATTCAAATTATATTTAATATATGTTTTTAAAAGGTTTTCAAAAAATCCAATTATTTTTACAACAACTAAAAACTGTTATCCTTGTTTTAAAACTCCAACTATCCACAATTTTTAAAAACCCATCATCATATCTACATAAACTATTTTTAATCAGAAAATGTATATAAAAAGAAAACCTACATAAATAAATAATACATAACATTTTTTTTTCTTTTTTTTGTTGTTGGACTTACCTGTCTACTGAAATACAACATAAATGTAAAATACTCGCTGTTGAAAAATAAACATCCAGACTATTGTAAACATTACACATGAACGGTCCGAACATCCATTTACCACCGGACAGCTCTACCGACGCATTAAATGTCATCGCACAAAGTGCAACCAACATGTCTGCCATGGCCAATGAAACAACAAAATAATTTGTTATTACGCTGCAAGAAAAACAAAAGAGAAAGAGAATTAAAAAATGGGAGGAGGATGAATAAAAAATTTGAAAAAAATTTTAACATGGGTCTTGTCACAAAAAAGAGAAGAATTCATCTCAAATAAAAAAATATATATAAAAAATGGGAAAGGTCGGTTGCATGACCATGAGAATGGAGATTTTTACACTTAAAAATAATTAAAGTTATTTAAAATTTAAGGGGCTTTTTCCACAATTAAGAAATATAATTTGATGAGATATTTAATGGTTTTGAAAAAAAAAACGAAAAAAAATTAATAGGTGAACATTTCAATGATTTAAAAACCGATAACTTTGGGGTTTATAACTTTTTAAACTAAATTGTTTTTGAGAATCAGGGAGAATATTAACTTTGTTAGTGGACTGCTACAAAGAAAGGATATGTGGTAGATCAACTGTATAAGGCACAAAAGTCAGCTTGTAGTGGAATCACTGCTGCTGTCCCCATTTGATCTTTATAAAGTACGGGAAAGCATAATACAGCAAATTGTTGGAAATCTTGAACATATGCCCTCGGTTCTATATATGAACTTTAATAGATCCAGAATTAAACCTGGATCTATTAACCATGACCATAACACCATGATATACACTGATGGTTTCAAAATGAGCTGTGATGTAGGAACTGATGTAACTTCAGAGTATCTGGATATATGTTGGAAATATTTTTTAAATTATTCGGACATCTGATATTACACAAGTTTGGACGATGAGATCGATGAGCTACGGAGGGGAGGGGAGGTTCTTCATTAAATATATACAATACGGAGTCTGTTGCAATTCCATTTGATCATCTTAAAAACGGCAATTCTAAAGATAATTTTTCCGAAAAAAGATGTTCTGAAGTAGGTACATGCAGGAGATGTATGAGACAGTAATCACAAGTCACTGAGCGTTCGACTTGAGTTACACATTAATGAACATAGTCGCACATGTAATAATTTGTTGTATGGTCAAAGCGGTTTAATTCAGACTCTACTTGAAACTTAAAGCTTTGAACCTGACTATGTCTGTCTGTTAGAAACATTCTCACATCTAAAATAATGATTTGAATTTTTTCATATACGTTTATGAAGATATAGTAACCCAACCCAAAAAAATAGATTATGCTGGGAAGGCCGCTTCTCGAGGTAGAAGTTAACTGAAACGATTTGCTGGTTTTAAATACCTCCTGACAAAAGGGAACTTTAAGGTCAAACTTAATTAATCTTGACCTTCAAATTTTGGTACAAATCATATCTTCGATATAATTACATACAGTTACTAAATTATACATGTATTTTTTTGTGTAAAGAAGGTTAACAATATTGCTTCTTCACAGATACTTATTGCTGTATCTTCTATATTGAAAACTTTCTCTAAAAATATGTGTAATCAACATTATAATCAAAAAAATATAAAATTTTACATATTGAAATTTCTATCATATTGTTCCTTTTTAAGGTCACTGTACTCTCCACTAAATTGAATAAAAATATCATTATAATCATATTTCGTTGCTAAGGTGTTCCAGTGAATTAGTTACTTGTCAGCAAATGCATTAGTCTGTAGGTTTCATTTCCCACTTGAGACTTAATTTTGCGTTTTTTTAAAAATATAGTTTGTAATTTTATTAAAGAGAACTTTTACTATAGAACATTGTTTGACCTTTGAACTCAAATTTTAAAAACATTCTGTGTGTTAGCATTTGTGGCTTTTTGCAGTTATTGTGCTTGGGAAACTCATTCAACTTGACTTTCAATTCTCTAATTATGTTATTTTATCTAAAATGATTTTAGATTAGTGAAAAATAAGGTCAAAGTTTAAAGTTCAAATATTTGTTTCAAATAGAGGCTTAAAATACATAATTTAAAAATCGAGTTTAACACATTTTTTTTAATTTAATTGGGGTTATTGTACGAATTATAACTATTAATTTCTTAGTACTTTGTCATGACCTTTGGTATTGGATATCATATGCACCACACAATGGGCATAATTGTTGTTTTTTTTTTTTTTTTTGGAAATAAATCTGAACTTTGTATCTGATTTTCGATGTTAGTCGATTAAGCAAATGATAACAATGAAGTGTATCAGGATAATTTCTTGCATTTTCTTTTAACCCAAAATCAACTCACTCCATCAATTATCATATGATGGAGTGAGTTTATTCTCACTTATTAATAACTAAAGCCATTTTAATTTTTAAATTATGGACTTTATGGTTGATTGCACTTTAAGGGAGAACAATTTCTTAATGCAAACATAATACTTTGTTCGAACTGGTAGTTCATATCCGTTTAAAATCTAACACACTTTTGGATACCATAAATACTTTTTTAACTAGAGCGCAATATCTCTTCATTGGCCTTATATCCGGGCAATGTGGAGGATTCTCAATTCTTATTCTTGAAGTTTTATTAATTAAAGTAGTCTTTTTTGAATACATTTCTTAGTTTTTCACACCAAATAGCTCGAGCACTGAGCAATGTTGGCTGCTTTCCTGCCAGAAGAGTTGAGAGCTCTTTGGAACATGTGTTTCGAATTCATTTTTAAAAAATATCATGTGGATCATTCTATCTATTTGTACCAGGTTTTCTGTTGACGGAATAGTACTACCGGTACTGTTTAAAAATAGAGTTTTAAAGCCTTTTAATTGTTTGATCAACTTTTTGTAACTCCATAGTTTAGATTTATTAAAAACTATTTAAACATTTTAGTACGCACTGTCAAAGTCAAGAATATTTCGATCTCACTCCTTATATACACTGTAAAAATGATAACCTGACAACTATGTATTTGCAAAAGTCATAGTCATAAAATGATATACCTTTTTATATGGGGCTTGATAAAATGTGGGTCTACATTTTGGTGCCTGGCATTCCGATATCATAATAACATATTTTAATTATTTGCTATTTTATAGCGCACATACAGACAGACATCTAAATTTACTCAGATTTGCATATGATGTTTTTACGGGGCCTTGAATGATTCGTTCTTTGTGTATAATGGAAGAGGATATAAAAATCACTTTAAAATATTCAAAAATTTCCCTTTGATCTTGAATTTTGACCTGTCAGCGGAAATACATTATTTTTTATTTACACTTCCATTTTAATTCATTCTTAATTAATTCCTAAACTATTTATAAGTCATATAAAAATGTTGAATTAATATTTCAATCAAAATATTAATTATTTCATTTTCTTCAAGTGTAAATAAGACAACAACAACAATTTTAACATAATTTTTTCCATTGAGTACATTTAAGTACAAAGTAATTCTATGAAGGGGCTACCAAATGTCCACAAAATACTCAAATATAAACAAAATAAAATTAACAAGAAAATCAACATAAAAAAACAGCAGCAACAACAATAACAAACAAAGTAAAAAAGGAGGAATACAAAAACCAAAACAAAGAAAAAACATGTCAACCTACAAAACATGTTGAAAATGAAGTTGACACACTTGAGAAAGAAATTAAATTTTATGCTTTGTCTCATCTCGGTAGTTGTAATGGTATTTTACGGTCATACTTTTTTACCGTTTATTTTTACTTTCATTATTTTTTATTTTTTTCTAACATCCGGTTGATAACCTACTTGTGAAAATAACAAACAAAGTATCTAGTTAATGTTAGATAAACAGTGGCTACATGTTGAGAGGGACAATGGAAAGGTTTTGAATAAAGGAAAGTTTAGAAAGAGATCATAAATAGGATACTCTTTCACGGTGAAATTTATATCGGGAATTTTCGGGAAGTAAATTAAATGAAGAAGCCTCCGTGTGTAACTCTAGAATGAATCAAGTAAGAATTCGCTGAAATTTGGCCGAATTGTTTGTTATTGTTTTAAGCAGATTCTTATTTAGTACCCACTATATCGCTCCAATAGCAATATAGTTATTGACCAAATAACGTACTACATCTAAACCAGATCAATAAAATATCATTGTATTAGTGATAGCAATTTGATTTTTTAATTTGGCATAATAATTTGTGAATTACTTCACGAGTAGGCCCCATACCGAAATTAAGATTAAAATACTCTTTAGTGTGGAAAAATTTCATCTAAAATAGAGCATATTTTTTTAAATTGTCTTAAATAAAATAAATTTATGAATATCAGCTCTTATTAAACTATAGTTCATCTATAATTCTCCTTTTTCTTAGAAAAGAATTTAAGCTTACAAAAATTCCTAAATATAAAGTATTTGCTGAATTTTAAGAACATCAATACACATTCACTAAAGCTCTCATATGAAAAAACATTTCCGGAAAAGCAGATTCAAGTAAGGAATAGTACCTAGAATGGGTTATATACCAGGATATATATAGACTCTGAATTTCAAGAATATCGAACCACATTTGACTGGAGGCCATTAAAGATTCGGCAGAGGTGAATATAGAATTCGTATTTTGAATACTACAATTTAAGAATTTTTTCTCGAGAATTCCCGAAAATGACAATTTTTTCTTAAAATCCCGGGAACAAAAAAAAAAAAAAAACGGGAAAAGAGAAACCATATCAATCATAAATTATTGACCTCAATGGATTTTAAAATGCATTTCTCTTGTTTGATTTTAGCAGTTCTTGTTTTTTGAGATTCTACTGTATTAATTTATTAACTTTTCTGTTTTAATTTTATTATTCTCCTTTAATGCATGTGACAGTATGTCCTTATATTTTTAGCTCAGGTTTCTGTTTTTAACTATTTTTAGTGACGCAATACCACATTAATACATCTATACTTACATTATATTTTCATTATTAACCACCTGTTTATTACACTCTAACAAAATGGAAATAAGTTATAATTTCCGGATCTTTAATAATGTTGTCATGATTCATTTTTATTTCACTTACACATTTTTTTGTTATTGTCAGCATTTTTTATAGAATTCTTTTTCGCTTTGCTTTTTATAGCACACAAGTGAGTGCTTAAGTCGACAGTGATAATTCTCATTAACTTGTTTCTTATTTTCACTTCCATTCGCTCCAATAAAAATAGTAAATTGAGTTGTAGTTTAAAGGTAAAAAATATTGCCATACTTAAGAAAAAATTGGGTCAAAGATGAGTGAGATTATGGCACATGATTAATGTTTTTAATTGAAAAGGAAGTAATTTTTTTTACGTAAAATAAGTAAAATAATAATGCGGAAGTTTAAAACGGTGGGGCAGAATCGACTTTTAATAATCACAAGAGGGTACATAAACTCCGTCATTCCAAGAAAAAATGATTTAAAACCTCATAAAGAATATATTCTTACAACAAATCAAAACTTAGTTTATTAGCTACGTTCGTCTATGCAAACATTCTCACGACCAATAACGAATCGATCCTAACGAAATTTGCGCCTTAATGTATGATAAAGTCGGGAACCAAATTTAAATAGTAGGATATAAATTTCAGACAGATATCTAAAGCAACCTCATAGGTTCACGAAGGAAAAACATTTTTCAAAATTTAGCATTGAAACAACACAACAATAAACAACAGCAAGATATACTTTCGTAACCTGCAAAAATAATCTGGTGGGTAAAATAAGGAAAATTTTTGATTTAAAGATATTTTTTTTGAAATTTGCCACATGAATTAAGTGTGATAAAATAACTTAAAAAATGTAATGTCACCACCGCTTCCACTGGCATGCAACATATTTCATTATATCTAAAACTAGCTTTACCCGGTGCGCTTTGCTGCCAAAGTTCTCCTCAGGGCCCAGACCTCGATAAAAATTTCGGATATTGAAAAATGTAATGTGGGGACCAAATTAATTATCCGCTGTAGTAGATCTATAGATATTCGATAATCAGTATTTGCTTGGTAGGTGGGCTAGTCTCCCCTGATCCTATACGTATTACATTTGAATAATATTCAATGCAATACAAATAATTTATTTTTGCCAATTTGAATAATGTATTTTCAAATTGATAATATTTGTTTCAACTAACCATACTTTTTATAACGACCTCAAACTCGTATTGATAATTATTCATCAATTTGAAGAATTTACGGAAAAATTAATGAAAATTTTCGTTATGATGAATAAAGGTTCGTTTACCCTACTTTTCTTTCAAATCTACATACTTTTTCGTTATATTTACTACTTTTTTTGGTTCAGTGTATATAGAGCCACTCCCAGAAAGCGAATAATGTAAGTATTGGGGGTTAATATAGGGTTATGACTGATTTTTACAAAACTAGATTACAAAGAAGTTTGAAATATAGCTCCCTAAACAGTTAAGAAGCAAAACTTGAGTTAACATTTTTTTCGCTCTCACTCTTTATAATTTATATAAATTTTAAACTTGGAATTTATTTCTTATAATTTAAACAATCAAAATTAAAATATATTTATTTAATTTTCTTGTGAACAATATTAAATTTGTCCTAGAAAAAATACAATTCTACAATTACGGTCATTTTTACACTTAAAGCAACTAAGTTTTAAAAACTCCTACAATTATTTGCTTCTATTTACAAATAATTTGTTTGTCTTAATATTTCCTTAGTTTATGTCAACAAATTCTTTAAATTCTATTTGTTCAGACTCTCTCCGACCATTCATAAAATTTTCTAGTTAAATATTTTCCTCTCACAATATTCTATATTATTAACATCTTTTTAAAGGACTTTTTCTACGTCTCAAATATTTTTATTTTTATTTCCTGCCCTGCTACAAATTTTACAACTAAAAAATAAGAAAAGAAGAAGAAGACCCAGAAAAAATGAATTCTAGACGCTGCACGTTTTACATTTTTATATCATCATAAAGACATGATTGGTATTGGTTGGTGTTAGTCTTACTATCTGTCTCTCTGTCATTTCGTTGCTTTCCTTGTCTTCTCTTTATTGTCTTCATTTTTTCAAGGAATATTTGCTTATTTACCTTTTGTTCATTTAAAAAATATGGAAAAAAAGGAGAAAAGAAAAAGCATTTGATGGTGCGACGGTAATTTGATGACTTGAATGTTGCAATTTATTTAAATGGTCCCTTTTTAAAGAAGGTCATAAGTAGCTTGATGAAGTTCGAAGGTTACTATTTACAGTTCAATGTAAAATTTATTTTATTTTATGTTACTTTTTATGTTTGTCTGTCTGTCCGTTTATATGTTTCTTTTTTAAAAATGAAGTATGAGTTAAAATATATTTTTAAGAGGGTCTTTATAGTATTTTTGACTGTCAATGAAAAGTGAGTGTAAAATATAACGTAAATTTTTATAGCTTTTTTTTTGGCAAATAGTTCTATTGACCTGTTAGGTGATGATATATTTTCTATTATATATTTCACGTGTAAGTAAGAGTTAAAACGACAATAAATTCTCACCATGTTACTGGTATGCCAAATTATGGGCCGACCCACGTAGAATTTTATTACAAGGTTCGTTTTAAACAATTTATTTAAAATATTATGATACTTAATTTTTAAAATGTAATTTAAATCACACGAGGGCTTCTTTGGAAAATAAGAACTAATAAGAAAACCATGGACCGATCCGTGTAAAATTTTAAATAATGTGAATCCTTAATCCTTCAAAATTTGGTCCTTGTATGGGAGCTATGGTTTTTTGTGGAATCGATCTTCGAGATTTATATAATTTTATGAAAATATATAATTTTATTAAAAATATACATATTGATTTCTGTAAACTAAGAATTATATTTCGGAACGACATTTCTAAAGAACATAAAATATTTAACTGAAAATCAAAAATCCAATTGGCTTCCATTTTGATTCAAAAAATCTTTAAAAATTCGATATGTAGAATATTCAGATATTAATATTAAATCCACCAGTCGGTCAACAGGCAGACATGTTTAAATCGAAACAGAAAGTGATTCTGACTAATCGGTGGTAGTTGCACTATTTTTATCTTTTATGAATTTGCATAAATGTATAATATCCTAATCACCTATGGTAGTGTAGGGTATACAAACACGTTTAGTTTATGTGCACAATAGAACGGACCATTTTTAAGTTAATTTGTGATTAATTTTGTAAATTATTTATGCATGTATTTGATGCCGTTGGAAATCTTATTGTTTCAAAAATAATAATATGTAAATACACACAGAAAAAAAGCATGTAGCAAATCAACGTTGAATATAGTTATTTGAAATTAAATATTTTTTCATTTAGTTTAATTAAATGTTTTTACGTTTGTGGTAAAATTATATTGTACATATTAGAATCTGTCCGATATTAATATTATACAATAAATTGATTTTCTTTTTTATTAATTTTAAAATGTTTTTCTCTGTGTGGTTAAATATTAAAATTAAATTTCGTTTAAAAAAAATTATAAATGTAAAATTTTATTTGAAGTAAACTTTTGTGCATTTGAACTTGAATAAAATCTGTATAAATATAATTATTATAATGACATTTAATCATAATATGGTCAAAAATAATCCCCTATGCAAGACTATAAACAAATTCTCACTTTTTGATTCCAAAATAACCAAAACTCCAAAACGGGGGAAACTTGTTTCAAATACTGATACTAACAATTTGTTCTCCTCTAAATTAATATTAACAATCTGTATGAGAAATTTCAGTAAACATATTCGGCAGGTCCAAAATTAAATTAGTTCTAATGTCATTGAATTATGAAAAAGTAAGAATTTTCACGAATTTAAATTAAATTTAAAGGAAGAAGTCTTATGTTGGAGCTACAGTGGTATGTGATCCAGTTATACAAAAAATTATCAATAAAATTTTTAAATAGAATTTTTGAATGTTTAAGAGTATTAAAAGTTTTAACCCAATTTCAGCATTGGACTTTATATGGAGTCTATCAGCGATATTCCTCAAAGTAACTTACGTATATTTAAGACAGTTGCTTAAACATATTATGCTGAATTTTAATACAGTCGGTTTATAATTTTGGGTGTAATAAACGTAAAACCATTTTACGCGAAGCAACCTTATACGTTACAAACACACGAACGCATCTATGGCGTGTAGGGTATAATCAATGTTATATATTTCTTCAAAAAAAAAAAAAAAAAAAAAAAAAACTGGCACAAATTGTGCATTAAGTTTTTTTTTGAACTCAACGTTAACTTGATTCTCAAGAAATATAAATCTTAATTTTAAAAAATTTTCCGGAAATTCTTCCATTTTAAAACAATTTCCTTTTAATCGAATTTTAACTAAAATAAAGATGCAATTTTTAAAAATAATTTAAAGTGTATTTACCGTAATTTCCGATTACGTTGCACTGATATTATAACCAAAGCGTTGCCAAGGACAGCAGCTAAAATAATTGAGAAAAATATAAAACCTTTCAAAATGATGACTGACAATGTCATCCAATTGTCATCATCATCAACATGAACAACTTCGTCCAACTGCTGTTGTTCAGCGATAACTGTTGTAAGTAATGACAAAGAATTGTTATTGCTATTGCTTATGTTGCTGGTGTCATTATGAGCTGCTACTATTACTGGTGTTGCTGTTGTTGCATTAAAAGCGAATGCTGTTTGGCTGCTAGTTGAATTTGGTATTAAATAACTACTAAAGGGAGTTGAAAGAAAATTATCTAAGGCATTGGCGGCATTGTTATCAGAAGCAATATCATCAGCAACTTTTGTATTGACAGCAAAAGCACCAACATTATTGTTGTTGTTATCGTCATTGAATAAAGATGTTGTTAAAGCGGATGTAACAGTTTTAAGGGAGTCATTGAAAACATTAGATGATGAGTTTGACGACGAAAATGATAACGACGACGATGATGATGATGATGCTGTTGTCGATGCTGAGGTTGGTAAAAATGTTAAAGATGTTGTTAGGGATAAGGATGCATTTGTTGCTGCTGCAGCTGTTGTTGTAGTGGTGGTTGTATTGTTTGCCGTATGTGTGGTAGTTAATAATAAAGAAGATGTTGTTGTTGAGGTTGATGCTGATGAAGCTTCATTGGCAGCATTTGTTAAAATATTATGTATTGCAGGTGTTATTGATGATGACGAAGAGGAGGTGGAGGAAGGTAAGGGGGTGGATTGTGCTAAGGAGGCTTTGGTCTTATACGAATTTTCTGTAATATATGTTGTATACAAATCATTATAATGTTGCTGCTCATATTCATCATGAACCTGTTGTGAATCTGAGAGTTGTTGTAATAGTTTGGCAGTGCTAAAACCATTTAATGTACGTATTGTTGTTGATGCTATTGACTTTGTGAATGAGTTGTTAGGCGTTGAAGACGTCTTAAAATGTAACGACATCGCCGCACACACAAACACTACTAAATCATACACCCGAAAAAATGTAGCGTGTTTTTAATGATGACAAATGAGTTCTAGTTGTTGTTGTTGTTCTTAAGGTTAATATTTGCTCTCAATGCTTTAATGCTTTTTTACTATTTGTCTGCTGTATTTATGGCTTTTTACACATTTGTTATTTATATTGAGAGTTATTTCTGTTACTGATACTTTTCCAGTTATTACGCATAAAATAAATGATAATGGTTTTCGTTTTATTTATTACAACACGTTTCCAGGCACATTTGTCCATAATGCTTTATCATTATAACCCAGAAAGTATAAGAAAAACGTAAAAAATTGTCGATTGTCGTTGTGTGTGTTTTCTTTAAATCTTCAAAAAAATACTTAATTTGCTTTTTTCGAAATTTTCATCAGTAAATTTTTGTAAATTTTTACTTATAATTTTATCCTTTTTGTCTCAAACTAGATTGGTTTTTTACCATAAAATTCATTATCCTTAAATTCAGTTTTGATTTATTGAACTTATTTCGCGTTATTTCCTTTGATTCTAAATCTCTCACTAATTTCACTCTTATAATTTTCAGTTTTATAGGCTGCCATTTTGTTTATTCTTAATTTCCTTCATTTAATATCCTTCCTTTTTCATATTGCTTTCACACTACTATGATGATGATTTTATTCCTCTTCTTTTTTATGTTCCTTTTTCAGTTTAATTAAAAATCATTGGAATCTGTAACGAAAAGACAAGAGTATAAGTGTTTTTTTATCTGAGTGATTTGTTGTTAATTATATGATTTTAGATCTTTTTTCTTTTTTCAGTTTTTGAGATTTGTTTTTGCTTCGTTAATGAGCTAATTACTTAGAATTGGTTGAGTAAGCAGAAGAAAAATATAAATTTTCTTTACTTAAACTATAATCATCTTTTGTTTTGTAAAAACAATTATTATGCATTAAATCATTACTTATACATTAACCCATTCAGGAGATGAGTACTTTTACAATTCTTGAAATACTTATATTTCCAATGAGTATTTTGATTAGAAATTGGACTCCGAAATTATTTATATAAGTAAAAACCTGAGAGTGTTTATCGTATTTTTTATCTTAAAATTTTGTTTGTGTGTAAAATTACACTTTGTGTAAAATTACATTTTATGTAAAATTACACTACTATGTAATTATACATATTTAAAATAATAAAAATGAATAGTTGTTTCATTTTATTATTTAGTATACAATATTTGTATGAAATAATGGTTTTTAATAAAATTGGGAGAGTTAGATGTAAAATTACATTTGTGTACACTTTACATTGTTTTGAAATTTACTACAACAAATTATATTTTGTTTATTATAAAAATTCTATTTTTGCTCTAAAATTACTCTTTTAAAATTATGTTCTATGTAAAATTACATTCTTATATAATATATAATATTATATATTTGCGCCAATAAAATTTACGATTTTTAGTACACGATTGTGGAAAATCATATTTTGGTAGAGTCTTGCATACTTAATTTAGCTAAATGAATATAAAAACTTAATTTACTAACTTAAATTAGTAAATTTACATTTCTAAGTTTCTTAATTTAAATTTCACTTTCGTGTATATTTACATAATTTTTCGTTAAAATAATATCTGTAAATATTTTGATATGTTTTTGAAATTTTATTAAAACTGTATATTTGTGTAAAATCATATCATTATGAAAAAAATGAACTTTTATTTTTATATACACTTTACTATATGAGAAGTGAAATCGAAAAATGGAGCATAGTAAGTATTTGCAGCATAACAGATGGTGAATTTTTTCTAGTTTTAATTTTCCCCCTTCATAATGGGTTAATATTTCAAAGACTTTTTAACAAATTTGAACAAAAACAAGTCTCAGTCTGTCCTGTGAGAAAATCTCCAAATGATTCTGTTTATCGAAATTTAATTAGTAAATAATCAAGTGGTTTTAACATTAAAATGGTTACAGTTATTTTTTATTAAAATAAACTTAAAATACAAATTTATGAAATGAATTAATATTGATTAAATGATTAGGGAACTTAATAAGAAAAGAAGCAAAATTAATTAATTAATAAAATTAATATTTTTTATTACTCTCAATCAATACAAGAGAAATTATAATAAAAACAGAATTTTATTAATAAAAAGTATGTGTGTATGTGTGAAGGTTTATAAAATATTTATAACAAATAATAAATAAGTGTAATAAAAAAATGAATAATGGACCAAAATGCTCCCTCCAATAAGGTAATAAATTATAAGTGAAATGTAATATAAAAAAGGTAATAAATAGGGAAGTATAAGAAAATATATTTAATGTTAATTTTCACTTTCACTTTCACTTAAATATCATTATAAGGTGTGAAATCGAAAATTTCAAAACACACGTTTTTCATTAAAACTTTATTCTCGTACTAAAATTATTAAATATTTTCAACAAAACCCAACTTGGTTCTACAAAAAGTTGACCAAGCGTTCAAGAGTCTGCCTTTAAACTGTTTCTGATATTATTAAAAAGTACCGGAGAATTTTCCCCTTGACAGAAAAGTCAAAAGAAGTACAGTCTACATGATGTTTTTAAGTAAAAATATAAAAAGCATTTTCAAAAGAGCTCCCATCACATTCATTAGGAAAGCAGCTTGCTTAGCTCAGTGTTTGAAATGTTTGTTACGAAAAGTTAAAGCTAATGCAGGTAAAAAATAAAGGCTCAAAAAGTTCCCGAAAGGAATGATGCTAAAAATGTAGAGTTCAAAAATAGAGCACAGATTTTGAAATCAAGTATTCTGGCAGATTTTTCTCTGCTTCCTGGACAAAATTTTTATATTCCTGATTCTCAAGGGAATATTGAAGACAATTCTATGATCCAAAAACAGTTAATATTTTCCAAAAATTTCTAAGTATGGTTTTGTTTTGTAAGTTGAGGCATAAGAATGCCGAAATTTGCGTCAAGTAATGTTTCCGTTCATAAATCTTCATGATGTGTACAATTACTTTTGACCTGATTTGATATTCTGCCACTATGGTAAACAAGCCCTTGAGTGGTACAAAAACAACAATGCGGTATTTGTGCCAATAGAGGGAAATCCTCCAAACTGCCCAAAGCTTAAGCTAGTAGAGATATTGGGGTGCCCAAATTATATCAATGGCAATTTTCCTATTTTTTTCAATTATGAGTAAAACTACAATAATATTTTTTCATAAATTAAAATAATAATTGCAATGTATGTTACGAATTTTAAAATCTCACTCCTTAACTTTTAAATATTAAAACTAGTGTAAAGTATCGTTGATTTTATCTTCATTTACACCTGATATAATGTTTTTAAATGTTTCTAAATTTTTGATTTTTATTTTGAAAGAAAAACTCCTCATTAAAATGTTTAATTTATTTAAGTTTCCTTTAGAATCTGAGTAATTTGTAACCTTTAAAAAACGCACGCACACATGTTAGTACATATATTTTATCCTCTATCTTTTCCTTATTTTATGTTATAATCATGGATGGAGTGTGTATTCATATAATTCATTCTGTCACCTTTTTTGTTGTTTATGTTGATAAAAAGGGGAAAAATACCATTTCAAGCTTAAGGGTTTTCCTTCTTTATTTTAAATATTCATACCCTATAGAATTCGTATTCTTTCAAGTACTTTTTTTATATTATTGAATGAAGGTATATTAAGTTTTTCATTCCGTGCGTTACACTGATAAAGAGTTACAAATTTTGTAACAATATAACTTATTGGATCATGTAAAGTATTTCGAAATCGATATTTTTTAAATAATTATATAACTTAATTTATATTAATGAAATTTAAATTGTTTTAAATTGAAATTGGAACTTTGAAAACAAATTAATTGTTTTGGGGACTTTTGTTCCAAGATTGTGGTATTTATTTTGAATTGCTTTACAAAGATATCACAGAAACGAAATCTACTAATCTCGGGTAAAGATATGCCCACCAGACCTTTTCAAAAATGATGAATTAAAATGAACTTTTTTGTTAAGTTCTCAAAGCGCATAGCTGAAATAATCATAAATTTTCATTAATATACCTGGTGCATATTCCTTTAAATGCACATCATTAAAAAAAATAGACAAAAATTAAACCAGAAATTATTTAGTGGGCAAATAATTTTTCTACGAAGTTAATTTCGACTTCATTCAACTTAATTTTAGAGTTTTACTGACATTTTGAAAGATAATTTTAAACGCACTTTAGTCTGTTAGTCTCTATAGCAATTTTAATAATGGTTGCATGATCTATTATTGTGTAGTACTCGGTCTAGCGTTAATACCAAAATTTTTTTAAAAGGATCAGATCAATTTCCCTATAAACATGCTGTTTTCTTTCAACAATAATTTACAATTTTCATCCAATTTTTCATCCATTAAATGGAGAAGAGCATTTTATAGTAATTCGTTCTAAAATGTGCTATTCATTTTTGTTGGAACAAAACTAATTTTAGATTTACTAATTGCAGAACACACTGCCAAACTGAGAATGAGTCAGGACCGTTTCAATTAATTTTTCATCAGAAAATAAAATTTCCCACTCCTCAGCCTATTTCATGTAATTTGTGCAAATTATAGGCGATTTCTTTATGCTGTTTTCTGAGCATTGATTTATACATTATATCCTTCCATTTTGTGCTTTCATCTCTTCGTATAATGTGAATACGTGATTGGAAGTCACAGTAAGATTTAGTTTGTTCCTTATTTGTGTAGAATTTAATTTGTTTCTGGTTGCTTTATGTTTTCTAAGAATCTGTCTTTTTTTTAATTTTGTGTTCCTTTTGTTAGGTTTCTGGACACCATAATTCTGTCTCCTATTCAATAAATTTCGCACCACACTTTCGGAGCGTTATTTTTACGACCAATTGAAATTTATAAAATTTTATTTTTCGTTATTTATTTAAAGGCAATTTTCACGTTTGCGTTTATAGAAATATGCAACATAAAATAGTAGCAATAATATTTGATCACATAAGTAATAAATAAAAGGACTTAAAAGTATGAGAGAAAGAGAACAATAAAGATAAAAATAATAGAGAATTTGAATGCGTTTATAGGAATTTGGATCAATGTATTGCTTCATACGACAGCTAAAAGCACATAATGTATTTTTCATTCCAATTAGGGTATTTCAATGCGAAAAGTAGACATTTAAATTTTTTATAATCATGGATAAATTTCAATTTTATTGAACTAAAAACATTAGTTTTCCAAAAGCATAAAAGATTAAAAATTTCAAATTAACTGAAAAGGGTATTTAAAGATTCCACTTAACCAAACGTTTCATTCAAACTTGTTTTACTTCTTATTTTTTCAAAAGGAAAAAGGTAACAATTTGTTCGTCTGTGCATTTTTTCCTTTTCTTTCTTTTTTCATTTCTTTTTTATTTCTTTTTATTTAGATGTATTTTGTAAACACCTTTAGATTTTTATTTAAATGTTTTATACACATCTTCTTTATTCTGTTGTTGTTTTTTTTTTGTATTTTATTATTTTTAGTTATAAAGTAAATTTATTTAAGTTAAATAAAATGTAACAAATTTTTTTAAGTAGAAAACAAAAAACTTAGGGTCTGTAATTATCATCTTTAAGGAGCTCTTCTTTATAAATACGAATTCTACTTAAATTATTTTTTAAAGAAATACAAATAACTGTAATTAGTGTAAAAAAAATTAATTTGTGGATCATATTACAAATTAAAGATATTAAAAAATTACAAGTTTTGTGTAAAATTACACATTTTCTGTAGATTAAAAAAACATTTGTGATTTCATATTAATTTGTATTGTCAGTAATTTTGTCAATAACTAGAAATTTTGTGAAGAATTGTTAATATTTTATAATATTAAAAATTTTTTTTAAATCTACTGTAAATTTACAACTTTTGTCAAAAATTGTTAACTAAAATTCTACAATTTTGTATTTTGTATAAAATTATACATTACTGTAAAGGTCAACTAATTTTGCAGAAATGCAATAAAAATGAAGTAAATATTTTTAGTAAAATCTAAAATATGTTGAAATTTAAAAATTTTAAAAAATGTTTGCAAAATGATTCATTTCTACAAAATTAAATAATATTACTACTCTTGTAAAAATTACATTTTTTGTAAACTTGTTAAATTTGGATAAAAATTATCCAATCTACCTAAAATAAAAATTTTAAATGCCAAATTTGTATGTTTCTTTTTTTAAATAAATTTGCGTAATTAAAAAATTTGTGTAAATTTTTATATTATTTATAACTATAAATTTTGTGTAAAAAATTTGTAAATTTAATATAAAATTGTAAATTTTATGTAAAATTGTAAATTTTATGTAAAATTGTAAATTTTATGTAAAATTGTAAATTTTATGTAAAATTTTAAATTTTATGTAAAATTGTAAATTGTATGTAAAATTTTAAATTTTATGTAAAATTTTAAATTTTATGTAGAATTGTAAATTTTATGTAAAATTTTAAATTTTATGTAAAAGTTTTGTGTGATTTTTACGTTACTTGTATTTATTTTTTATTTATACAAGGGATTTAAAGACATACAATTTTACACATTATTTGTGAATTGTTAATTAACTTATTAAATTTGAAATGTTTGCAAAATTCTAAATATTTTATTTAATTTGTAAGAAATCATATATACCGTTTTAATTCCC
Organism: Cochliomyia hominivorax; assembly: GCA_004302925.2. NCBI lineage: Eukaryota > Metazoa > Arthropoda > Insecta > Diptera > Calliphoridae > Cochliomyia > Cochliomyia hominivorax. The sequence continues at coordinate 103,599,923 of PYHX02000467.1, forward strand.
TTTTATAAATTTTGAAATTACTTCATAGAATTATTTATTTTTATGAAATTATACATTTGTGTAAAATTACATTATTCCATAATAATATATTCTATATGGTTTAATTTACATTTATTCTTAAGGTTGTTCTATTGCCTATCTTAATAAATTTATTTATTTTGACCTTAATAAATTTTATTTTGACCTTTTTTCTTTAAATTTTATTTACTCTACATATTTTACATAAACATTGTTGTATTTAAGTCTAAAACACATAATAACGACCAATTGAGCATAACGAAAAGAGAGGAAAAAATCAAGGGTTTTTGTATTTCAAATAACTAAAATTATTTGAGCCAAAGAAAAAAGGAAAAAATAACAACTGAAAGTGAAAAAATGTACATATGAATTTATATATATACACACACACCTACATTTACACGGGCATATATGCCATTTAAATAATCATAAATATATGAGTCCTTGTTTCCTGTAACGAAACGCCCACAATAATAAACATTTTTATAACGTTTTTTCTTGCGCTTCATTTTTTTCTAGGTGTATGTGTAATATAGTTGTAAATGTTGTTGTATTTGTTGTAGTTATTATTGTATTTTATTGTTTGAAGTACCTTAGAGCATTTATTCCTTAGTATCTCTCTGTGGGTTTTTTATTATATTTATGCAAGAGAGCGTTAGATTTAATGATTGTGTATGTGTGTAATATGTATCTGTTAGTGACTTTACATGCATGTGTAGCCATGCGTGTATTAGGTAAAAGTGTATTTAAAGGATTTTATAGAAAACAATATATCATAAAGTTTTGTTATGCTTGTTTTAAGTAAAAAACTAGAGGATTTAAGTAAAATAACTAGAAAAAAGGGCGAACACAAAATTAAATTTTTCTCTCTTGAGGCCACCACTAATTCAATTAAATATAAACGCCTTGTTGCGATTCAAACTGATGACCATATAACAGTCACTTACAGGAAACGGAAAATAGATATATATATATTACACATTAAATCCCTTAAGAGCTCACATGTTAAAACAGTGGGTAAGAAAAACTTACAAATATGTTAATAAAAACGAAACCACTAAACTAACAGATTTATTCTCCGTCTAATTTGATTGAAAATTTAATCCTTTTTCGAAAACTCTTACATTAACGTTTTTACAGTGCGTTTTTGTCACTTTGTGCAAACAGGTAGTCCACCTCAGTTTGAAATTTTCCACGATTTTGGACACCACTTTATGATGTTCAATTTTCTTTTAACAAGAGTCCAAAATCTCTTCACTGGCCTTAGCTTCGGGAAGTTTAGACGATTTGTCTCTCTTGCTACAAATATAACGCTATATTTCTTTTAACTCTCAAGGGTTTGCAAAAAATCTACCAGAACATACGTTTCAATAATATTTTTAAAAGCTAAAGTTCAACTTTCGGCTCTGTTTTTGGCCTCTAAATTTTTAGCAGCGTTCTCATCAGGAACTGTTTGAACATTATATGTCTTTTAACCTATATTAGCTTTAACTTTTCGGTTCAAAGAATCGGGCACAAAGCTAACCAGGCTGATTTCCTGATATTACTATTTAAACTATTTTATTTTTTTTTATCAACTGATCTTCCAATCTCACTCCTTTACAAGGGAATTTTAGAAATTTCTGTGAATTTTTAATTCAGCAGTTATTTAATTTTTAAAATTTGACTTTTTCAACCCACCGTGTTCCTTTGTGAACAGAGTAACTGTTCCTGAAAAAAACCTTTAATATTTTATTCATACCATTAACCAACTTTTTAAATTTTAATGATTTTGCCATTTCCTTTGAATCTAAAACAAGAAAAAATGTATTCTCTCTATTTAATGTCAATAACGTGAGCTGAAACTGTTTTCAATTCTTCACAATTTAATTCTAATACACTTACAGCGAGTAAAAATACACTAAAAATAAACTTAACAAGTAAAAATGTTATATTCGGCTATTCCGAATCTTCAATACCCTCCGACACAAATACATGTGAATTGCACATATACACATTCACAAACGTATACAATATATAACAGTTTTTCTTATTTTGATTGTAAATGTATCGATTTATGCTTGACAATTTTTCGAAGATTTTTACTTGAATTTAGAGGTTGTCTCAGATATCGATCCATATATTTTATTATACTGCACCGATTTTGCTGATTTAAAATAAGGAATCGACAGACGGAAATGGAGTCTGAGATGATTGCTTCTAAGCGTTACATACAGAATGACAAGGTTAATATACTCTACTTTACCACTAGTAGTGGTGGAGGGTATTATAACAGTTTGATGCTAAAATCATGAAAAAAATAAAATAGAAAATAGAAACTGAAATTGAAATAAAAATCTTTCTCTTGTATTTGAATTTAAATCATTATTTCAGTCAAGTGTAACAAAAACTCAACAGTCTGTTAAAATATTTAATTCTAAAAAAAGTAAATAATAAATTATACATATAAAAAGTACTAGTTTATTTTAATAGAAATTGTAAACAATTGTATAATGAAATCACTGTTTATAGAAAACTTGTGTAAAATACTAAATCTTTTCATTATAATTCCACCAACAAAATAGTTCTAGTTGTATTAATACTTTCAAGATTTACTTTTTATTATGGTCGTTTATTTATTTACTTTAATTTTGTTGAAGTTAAATATTTGATTAATTTAAGTTTAACATTTGATTGGTGAGAGACAAATATATATATCAAAGTATCTTCATAAATAATAACTACAAATAATGGTGAATACTTTAAATTTTGAATCAACCAAAAATTCGCAAATTTTGTGAGAAATTCGTAGTATTGTGTAAAATTTTGAAATTTTGCGTAAAATTACAATGTTAGTGCAAAATTACAAGTTTTGTCTACTAATATTGTCTAAAAACTTGAAATTAAATATTTGAAGTAAAATTAAATAATCTCTGTAAAATCATAGACATTGTGTAAAACTGCACATCACAATATTTTTGTAAAACTAATGTGTAAAATTTAAACTTCTGTGAAATGTGTGTTCAAAAAAGAAAAACTTAATATAGATTTGAAAATTTTGTAAACTGTTCTAAAAATATGTTATATTTCTATTTTGTTTAATTTTATGTGAAATTTTTCATTTTGTGTAAAATTATAAATTTAATGTAAAATTATAAATTTTGTGTAAAATTATAAATTTTGTGTAAAATTATACATTTTGTTAGTTCGGGTTTAATTATAAAATTTGTGTAAAATTATACATTTTATGCAGAATTATAAATTTTATGTAAAATTATAAATTTTGTGTAAAATTATAAATTTTGTGTAAAATTATAAATTTTATGTAAAATTATAAATTTTATGTAAAATTATAAATTTTATGTAAAATTATAAATTTTATGTAAAATTATAAATTTTATGTAAAATTTAAATTTTGTGTAAAATAATAAATGTTGTTGTAAATTTAAAAAATTTCATAAAAATTAAGATTTTGTGTTAAACTGTAAATTTTTATATTTTTTTTTTTTTGCAAATTTTATGTAAATTTGTAAATTTTTGTTTATCATTGTATGTAAAAATTGTAATCTTAAAGTGTTACATTAAATGTGAAATTTTAAATTAATTGTAAAAATGTACATGTGTGTAAAGTTTTACTTATGTAAAGTTTTACACTTTATGTAAAATTTTATTTTTTTTGTAAAAATTGAATTTATGTAAAATTGGATAAATTTATTGTAAAATTAAAAAAATAATAAAAAATAGTTTCAAAAAATTTATTTTGTGTAAAAATAAAGAATTTCGTTGAATATAATTTTTTGCGTAAAATCAAACGAATTTTGATAAATTAAAAATTTGATGTAAAATTATTAATTATTATGAAATGTATACTTGTTATAAATTTACAACTTTTGTGTAAATATCAATTATTGTAAAATGTAAAATTACACATTTTAATTCATTTTTATATAATGTAACATCGTTTTTGTGAAATTTAATATTTTGCATACATTTGCGTATTGCTTCTGAAGTTATAAATGATGCGTGCAAAATTATATACACAAGTAATAAATTTAATGTATTACTTTTTATACACAAAATTTTTAATTTACTACAAAATTATATATGTTGTATGAAGATTTACATTTTTTGATAAAATACTAAATTTTTGTGAATAAATTAATTGAAAAATTATATTTTGTGTAAAATTACAAAATGAGTGAAAAATTAAAATTTTACAAAAATATGTAATTTACGTTTTTTAAAAAATTTACCACTATGCAACAAACTGTCTTCTTTTTATTGTGGCATTAAGATTTTTTATTTAATTTTGATCTTAACATTAAATATTAAACATGTGTAATTTTACGCACGATATATTTATAAATAATTTTTCATAATTTATTTATACTTTTATTTGTATAATTTTACACTCATTGTATTTAAGTCTTTCATTTAAATAAATTTTTGAAGTTATTAAATTTTTCGTTTAAAGTAAATAATGTGTAAAATTACACATTTCTCAATGTATCACACGTTTTGAGTAAATTCACATATGTTATATGAATAACAGATATTTTTTAAGTTTTTTATTATGTCTTAAAGATTTCTTATGTGTTTTTGTGATTTTTTCACATTTAAGTGATTTTATTGTTAATCCACTTATAATATCGTCCTTTTTAAACAAATATAATCAGAAGTGTGCAGGAAAAGTCTATGCATATTCATTTAATATTAATTTTCTATTTATTTCTTGTATCTATACAATAATAACAAGAAAAGAAATAAAATGAAAAGTATAAAAAGAGCAGAAAATGGAAAAAGAAAGAAGAAGAAAACAAGAATTCATTTAAGATTATAGTGTAAATAACAGTTAATGAAAATAAACACTTATTGTTGGTATTAGATTTCATTTCATTGCAAGAATATTTAACTTTAAATTCTTTTCTGTTTCCCCACTTTATTTTTCCCTATTTTCCTTATTTTTTATTTTAATCGCATCTGTTACTTCTTTTAGATAAAGTGTAAAAACACAGTACTATTTGCCATTATTGTGTTTATTTTGTTTTAAACTTCTTCTCTCCTTCCAGATACATAGATTTTCTTTTCCCTTTCTTATTTTCTAATATTTGATTGTTAGTTGTAAGATGCGAACAAATACAAATACAAGTACAAATATACTAACACAAGTATGAGTTCGAGTAGTATGAGTATCATCATTATTAGTATTAAAACTTAGAGCAAAAACATCAACTTCAACATCACAGTGTATCAACATCAATATTTAATTACTGTTTAAGAAGAGATTATGTTGCAACAAATTCCCCCCAAAATACACACACAGAAAGAGAGTGAGAGAGAAAAGCAAATGAGAGGTTAATGAGATGATGATGATTATAATGATGAGTATTGAAATTAAATCTGTCTGAGTGTTAGAATATTTTCCAAATTGTTTTTGTGGGGGAAGAAAAGAATGATGTTATTCAATAAATCCAATGGGAAATTGTAAGAAATTTGAGAAGTTAAATTTGATAATTTAATAAATATTTAGGAAAATATTTACAAATTAATATACTTTTAAGAGAGAGAGAGAGAGAGAGAAAGGGAAAAAAGAAGTATATATTGTTTTATTTAAGTAGTGAAAATATGTGTTGATAATTAAGATAATTTTTAATTTCATATCGGCCCACATTAACTTTAAATCGTCTTTAAATCTTGCAAAAAAATTAAATAAATATCGAAAGTGTATGAAAATGCTATGGATTTAAATCAAAATTTTAATTCTAAATAATAAAAATTGGAATTCTCGAGTACATAAAAAGAAAGATGCCATTTCAAAAAAATATTTTTCAATTTTGTAGTTTTCTGTGTTCTGCAAACGGGTTTGCTACTGTTACTAAAGAATTTATGATTTTAAAGAGTCTTCAACTCTTGTTAAAAATTCTCAGTTAAACTGATGTTAAAAATTCTCAGTTAATGAAGTTGCGCCTGATCGACAAAAATGCAAAGTTCCCATGATCATTTTTTACCCGAAGCTTCCTACATGCACTGAGAATGGTTAAAATGTCAGGCTGGAAGTCAGAAATTTATAATTTCAAATCTTTAGAATGGTCAAAGATCCAACTCGACAACTAAACTTAAATTTTCCATCTTAAAATTTCAAAACTCTTGTATAAATTTTTTCTGGAGGGAACTAAATTCGCCAAACTCCTGTCGAAATGTATATAAGCTGTAATTTAATATGAATTTCCCTTTTCAAACCGCAGCAGCATGTTCGATTTTCGGCAGTAGACTGCATTGAGTTTTTCTACACTACTAGTTGTTATGGCAATTATGTGAATATTTATTTCCAATCAGAGCCCTCTTCCAATTCAAATACACTCTGATCTTTGATCTTCGCTTTGTTTCTGATCACCATTCAAGAGATTCGTAGGTGGGACACATTTATGCCGATATGATAACTTCAAATCAATTTGTAATCTCTTGAAAGAGGTTCCAAGGAAATGTGAAACTAGGTATCTCAGACTTTGTAGTAAATAATACAAGTTAAATTTTTGCTGGATTAACTATAGATCATATAAAGGTCGCAATGACAATATCATCTGTATAATCCGCTACTTTTTTTACATGCTGCCTAAATTCAGAAAGAATCAAGTTTTCATCACCCAAGCGTTTTTGCTTAATCTACCATCCTGTATTGACGGTATTTAAATCACCTTCTATTTTAATGAAGCCACCATGGTATACAGACTAAATTCAAGGAATCTTTCTATTTTTCTCACAGAGCAAGTCTTTTCCTTATGTGTATATCGATAAGTTTTTCAAGCCTTTTGAACTAGAAATATGGAAGACTTTTGGCTCTGAATTTATTTATTTTATTTGCATTCACATGACTTCTTCTGCCAATTTTTGTTATAAAAATTACCGTTAGTCTCCGGAATATGATCAGTAGTCCTTGGACCAAAGAAATACGTACGCATGAGTCAAATTATAATCTGTAGAGTGAATTTGATTCTGTCTTGATCGGTATACTTTAAGCTGGAGGTAACATTATTTTTTTTCTGAGCGTTATACCCACGAACTCCCTACGGTGATATGGGGACAAATATATCAGTGTTTCATTAATTAAGTTTTCAATTAAGACCAATTCAAAACGACTTTAAAGACGAGAATATAAAATCGATTATAGATCAGAAACTGGTTTGAATACGAAACTATTAATTAATCTATAGAAGAGAATACATATAAAACTAGTTTTTATATGAGATTGAATAGTAGTTAATAGATGAGGGTGTATACTTGTACATAAACTCGACTAAAGTGGGCGAGTAGTTCATAGATTGTACAAAAGTCTGTTGACAATACTATAAATTAGTTTATTCTCAAGTCTGTAAACTATTCTATTGACAAGACAATTAAGTAATAATCAAATAAGTGGTATCTAGTTTCCTGAAATTCCGATTTTTTTTACCCAATAGTGCATCTAGAGTTATAGAGATGCAAAATTATTATAAAATTTATTTATAGAAATTAAAAAAAATAATAATTTTAAATCCCTGTTAAATACAATTTTACTCTCTTTATCCTAAGTACTTTTTTACGTATGATTAATATAAATAAATTTACAAAATCCCATAACACTCATACGTCTCCATATTAAGAGTCAATTTAGTAATAACGATAACACATTCTAACAAATACAATATTCAATAAATATTAATCTTGGATTTTTACCATTAATCAAAGTGAATTTATTTTATAAATCCATGAGTATAATAATTTATATTTTCTCTTTGCTTTTGCTATTCTTCCCCTTCTTGCATTATCTATCATTTATTCACTTTCGCAATATTTCTAGTAACGTAAACTGAAGCTACAACAAGAAAAAATGACTAAAATATTTAGATACTAAAGTCCTTTTTTTGGTAGTTGTTTACTTTCTAGTTTGTTTTTGTTGTATACAATATTTTTGTCGTTTTTTTCGAAGAGTGAATTTGTGTGTATTTTATCAAGGATTAAATTGATTGATATTGACACAGTCACTTGTTATCCACAATAATCCTGGCATTGAAAATATTAGCTTTCGACTTTGATAGTAAGTAATTTTTCTGTCTGTATTTGTTTATGTATGAGTGAGTGTATGTGTGCATATTTATTTGATATGTTTACTGACTTGATTCTGTTTTTTTCTCGCTTTGGTGGTAATTTTTTTACCCTTGATGTCGGTTATTTTGGGTGTTTATTATTTATAGTTGTTGCTGCTTTTTTTTGTTATTTTGTAATGTCAGCAAAATATAGCAACAAAAACATAACATATATTCTTCCCTTTGCTTTTTGTTCTGTACCCTGTTTCCTTTTCCTTAATTTTATATATTTTTAGGTTAACAAAAATATCGTTCAAATATATAGAGAAAATTGTCAATAAATTGAAGAAAGTGTTAGTTTTCCTCTTTTCTGCTCATTTTCTTCTTTTTTATTCCTTCCTCCCTTTCCTTGCTTTATAGTCTTTTCTCATTAAACTGTTTAGTAGTTTTTTTCTTTCTTCTTATAGCTTTAGGTATTTATTGCTTATTTACTCTTAACAAACTTTACAAAAACAAGAAATCAACTAACCAACCATACTGTTGCTGATATTAAAGATGATATAGTTTTAATGCCACTAACTGAAGAGGATGTGTTGTTGAAGTATTTTATTTATAACATACGACATTTAAGTTTTGTTTCCCCTCATTTGGGGGTGTGTGTGTGTAAGTATTTTTGTGTGTGTTTTTTATGGCGTCAAAAATGCGAAACGAAAAACAGACAAAAAAGTAATGAAATAAAAGCTTTAGGGAAGAAAATCACACAACCATAAAGGGTTAACAGTTATTTGTGAAGATTACTTACAGTGAAGACTAAATGAACGGCGAAATGAAGTAAATAACGTGACCCTATAATATAGTGTATACACAAGACTATAAACTACTCTATAGATGAAACTACAAACAGACTTTAAACAAGTCTAAAGAAGAGACAACACACTAGTCTATAACGTGTTTATATCCTAGCTTTTCTGTAGAGGAGACTATAAACTAATCTATAGACTTTATTGGAGGCTTAAAACTAGTCTTTACAGGAGACTAAACTAGTGTTTAGTTTAAAGTTGTTTGTGGATGAAGCTATAAGTTATAGACGAGACTATAAATTACTCTTAAGATGAAGCTACACATCTATATTGTATTAAGCTGTATACTAATTAACACAAGAGAGTGTAAAATTGTGTAAAAACTAGTCCTGAAAAATTTAAACTAAACTGTAAAAGAGACTATAGAAGAGAAAATAAACTAGTGCATAAATTTGTCTTTATATAAGATAATGAACTTCTTTTGAATCTTTTGTAGGGTAAATTTTGTGATATGAGTATTTCTCGTATTTGATCGTGATTTATTTATATAAATTTTATTTAAGCTTAATAAAAATGGAAAATTTTGATTTAACAAGAATTTATTTTCATTTATTAATAGTTCGTAGGTGTATAAGTGTATTATTAATGAATATTAATCATACGTAGTGGCATTCATTACCAAAGTATTGTATTACATCATTCGATGTATCGATTTCCTTCCATTATTAACCAACATTAATTGAAACATGCATGATTGTGTTTAAGAAATTTTTCATATATTTTAAGATTCTTTTATTTTCCTTAATCTAGAAACATTTTCAACTAAAAATCCGTTAAACATTTCCTACATGTAAAAAAATTGTGTGTAAGTATTTCACAACTGAAACTAGAAAAAAGAAACACTTTCACACTCATCTAAATACTTAAGCACATACTAGCAACACATAACGAGCTGCCATATTGAAAATACACTATAACCCCAACAACTTAAATCCGAGAGGAACTGGGAAAACCGAAAAAAAATTAAAACATAGAAAAAAAGTAGCCATTTCTGTATGTATGATTGTTTAAACAAACACATAGAATAATTTATTTCATCATAACCAAGGTCATTTAAGAACATAGAAACATGTTAAATAAATACATAGTTATTTTTTTTGTTTGGTTTCTCTATGAATACTACTAGCAACAACAAAAGGATCTTATAAATACATCCTTTTGTTTTGAGTATCTGCTACTTTTATCTTTACAACATTCTATTCTATTTTTTACATTTTGTAAAGAATTATTTTACAGTTTACGTGGCTTTAACTTTGTACTACAAAAAATGAAAGAAATTCAGAAAAAATAAGATAAATACTGGTCATATATTGTTTGTGGGATCTGATCTAATTTCTAAAGAAAAATCCATTGAAAGGAAAAGTTGATTTGTTAGAGAAAAAAATCTTCGTAAGTTCTAAAGGACAAAATAAACTTTTAAATTTTCTTTAACAAAAAAGTTTATTATTCAATAAACACAGATTTTTTTAAGAATTAAAGAATTTATTTTTTCTTCTTTTGGAAAACTTTTTTTTTTAATTTAATATTATTTGGCGACAAGTGTGACGGACAGTTTATACAACAAAAACTTTGTTTTGAGTTTATTTTATTGCTGTGAATTTATTTTCTCTTTTTATCCCTCTCCACCACCACAAGTAGTGAAGGGGGTATATGAACTTTGCCATTCCGTGTGTAACGCTAAGAAGGAATCATTTCAGACTCTATAATGTATATATTTTTACATCAAATGAAAATCTGAATCGATTTAGCTACGTCCAGCTATCTATCTGTTGGTGGCGCGCTCACACTCACAGTAATTGACAGAACTGTATGGAATTTGGTCTGGGTATTTGTTATAGTCCCGAGAAGTTTCCAATTAAAACCAACAAAATCAGTTTAGTATATTGAGGAATATAGACCGATATCTTTATGACTCATTAAGTATTCTTGTGTTATATTTAAAAATAACTTTTATGTATTGCTTACGTTTGTGAGTATGTACGAAAGATAAGGTATATATTTCACTCGCATTTCCAGTGGAGGGTATTGGATAATCGGCATAGCAGAATTTGTATTTGTTTATTTTTGTATGTTACTTTTTTGCTGGTGGAGAGGACCTTAAATCAAAATAATTTTAGTTAATAAAAAACGAAAATATAACAATTTAGGGTTCATTGATTTGTGGTCAAAAATAATGTCTGGCTTTCGAATTTATTTTTTTAATCAAAGAGAAGTTTTCTTATAAAAATATTTACATATAGGAATATTTTAACTAATAAATACAAACAAGACTCTTAAAAGGGAATAAAATAAAAATAATGAACTAACTTTTAGAATAGACTATAACTGGTCTATAGAAAAACTAGCTCAATGAAGACACTATAACGTTCTAAGTGGAAGTAAAAATAAATCGATCTGTAAAACTATTATTTAGCGTACAGAAATAAACTATAAACCAGTTTTGGAAGAGACTGAATACTAGTCTATTGAAGAGAGTATAGTCTGGTCTATGGAAAGACTAATATATAGAAGAGAATATAGAATTTTCTCTAAGTGAGGCAACTAACTAGTCTATAGAAAAGATAATCAACTAGTCAATAGAAGATACTATAAATAAGTCTTTAGAAGAGACTATGTACAGGTCTATAGAGAAATCTATAAACCAGTTTTTAGAGGAGTCTGCATTCTGCAATCTATAGAGGAGACTATAAAATAGTCTTTAGAGGAGACTATTAATTCGTGTAAAGAGAAGACTATTAAATAGTCTAGGAAGGAAATTATAAATTGGCCTATAGAAGAGACTATAAACAAGTCTATAGAAAAATCTACAAACCAGTATTGAGAAAAGACCATAAACTGGTACATAAACTAGTTTATAGAAGAGCGAAAGAAACTGTAAACTAGTCTATAGAAGAGACTAAGAATTAAACTATAACTCGTAACAAACTGAATTTTAAATAAAGACCACACTAAATTTTCCTGCGACTTCCAAACACGTTGCACGAATTTTAGGAAGAGATGAAAACACAAAATGGAAGAATTCAATGTGAAAGTCAATACTCAAAAAGCAACATAAAGAAAATTGTCTAAAACGCGCACGTAAATTTATGAAATAATCGAGGAGTGGGAAAAGTTAATTTTCTCTAACAAAAAAAGGTTAAATTTAGACGGTTCTGACCCAGACATATATTATCGACACGATTTAAGATCAAACGATAGTCGGATGTCAAAACGTAATTTCGGCGGTGTCTGTATTATGGTTTGGGCGATTTCAATCAGTATCTTATGAAATTCAAGACTAAACAGAATATATACTGTGAAGACCGTGGTCGTACAGACGATGATGCTGAAAAGGCTATAAAGTTATCCATAAAATAGTCCATATATGAGACTATAAAATAGCCTATTGAGGAGACTTTACACTAGTCTATGTGGCAGACTATAAACTGGTTTTAATGAGAAAATACGAACATCCTATAGGAGAAACTATAAACTAGTCTAAATAATATGCTATAAACTAGTTTATGGAATCAACTTTAAACCAGTCTACGAAGGGAATTTCATTGAAGGGCCTAAATTAAAGTTTATGGAATTGACTTAAACTAATCTATAGATCAGAGTATAAACTTGTCTGTGAATGGGACTATAAGTTAGCTTAGAACTTTTCAATAGTATGATAATAAATTTAGAAACAAATCTATAGAATAAACTATAAATTAGTCTATAAATCAGACTGTAAACTTTTTTATCAACTAAATATGACACTATGCAGTCTACAGATAGTAATGTGTAGACAAAGCAATCACTTTCTTGATACAAATTTTCAGTTTCTAATAGAAATTTCCACGGAAAATATATTTTGGAAAAGTTATGAGTATTTTTTCCTCATGAATTTTCTATCAAATAGTCAGTTGAAAAAATTGATTTCTTTTTCCAATAATTACAATTTTTTCCTCATTTTCCAAAATTGCAATAAATTACAATTTTTCCCATTTTTCCCCGATTGCAATTAAAAATTTCCAATTTTCTTACATATTTGTTAAATTTTTAGTGTTTAAATAACATAATTAATTTTCCTTCATATTCAGAATGTTTCTCAGACAAATACAAACATTAATAATGTGTAGATGAATTGTAAATAAACCACAGAATACATTTTACACGTGTACTTAACTTTCATACCTCAATACTTAAACAAATGTACAAGATATTTGATTAAATACTCATGGTTATATAAGAGTAAATGAGTGAGAGAATTATTGTTTGCAGAAATTTGTATGTGTATTTGTGTGTGTTGTTTATAGACTTGACAATTAGCAAATAATGATATAAAATGAAGGTGAAATTTTGTAACAACAGTTGTGAGTAATTTAGAAGGGAAATTAAAGGCATTTCCGTTTTGGTACATCAACAACATACAGTGGTATTAGAATGATTTTTTGTTTAAATAAATTTGTATCTTTGGATTTGTTTAAGATATTTTGATAAAATTTCACAGGTTAAGAGCTAAATGGCTTTCAAGTTTATTTGGAGCAGAAAATAGAGAAATATAGAAGCCTATGAAAGATATTAAAATTTGACCAGTGGAAATTTAGTTTCAGTTTTCATTTTAAAATTAGTAGATTCACATTTTAAAAAAAAGTTAAAAACAATATCATTTTACGTCAAAAACTTTTTGAAGGACCAATGTTCAGCAAAACCGAAGATTTTTAATAATTTCACTCACTTGAATCAGAGTTTATTTATTTGTTTGTTTATTTATTTGTTTGACATTAAGCATGATTAAACATAACAGACGTGGTTTACAAAGATAAATTGGAAAAAAGTTAAATAATATTTGCGTTAAAAATTTTATAAAAAAACATGTCTTAAGCATTTTTCGATACCACTTCTCACATGATTGCTTATTGGTGTAACAAACGGAATGATAAAATTAATATACCCTGATCACTACTTATGGGGGAAGAGAGACATAATTGGAGCTGTTTGTCAAGAATCATGTTGAATTTTGTTATTTTATTGCGAATATTTCTCTTAAAATTACTCTCTTAATAATTTTTGTGTAACAAATATTTATTACAATCTGTTGCTTAAATCACAATTTAATAAACTTTTTAGACAAATATTTTAAATATTTATAAATCCACAAAAGTTTGTTCATTTATTTAATTTTGTTTTTAACATAATTCCAGACAAATTATTATCATTAAATAAATATAATAAACATTTTATAAAAACACTTTGAAATATTTAAATTAAATTGAGTGTATTAAATTAATTATAAAACTCAAATAACATTACAATAAATATTATCACTTTAAAATAAATTTTTCAGCAAACTCTTCTCACTTCACCCCCCCCCCATTTCATTTATTATCATATATTGCAATTTATGAAGGGCTACTATGGTAACTAATAGCTCTTACAGTTAAACACCCACACGCACACATGATAATATATCAAACACATAAATGTATGTGTATAAATAAATAATCATGATGTGTTTCATTTTGTATTTGTTTTTGCTTTTTTTTTTTTTTTTTGTAAAATATTATATTTCAAATAATAACATTTTTAGATACTTTCAGCAAATTAAACAAACACATACGCATAGTAGAACACACGCACACATATGCATGTTTATATTCACTTATATGGTACACAATCGTATAGCGGATAAAATCAAACTAAAATCCTTTTTTCCTTTTGTTGTTGAAAAACATAGACTGGAATTTTTTCTCTCATTCTCTGCATAGAGATAGAGACAAATGTATGTGTGTGTGGTTTTGTTTGGATTGTATTGTCGTTATGTGGTTGCGTATTATTCATGACATGATTTAAATGTTGTTGTTATTATTGTGTTGCGTGTATTAAAACTGTTAGGGTATTCAGGAAGCTAATTAAAAAAGGTAAAAAGTTAATTTTGAAATGTTTCTGTAGTAAAAACAATTCTATAAAAATTTAAGCAATGGAGTTTTTTTCTTGTCATCAAGAGTTATTAAATAAATTGGCATTAAATTGACATTGAGAAAAACGTTTCTCTTTCTACTTTGTTGTCTTTTCTACATTTAAATTATTTTTATGAAACGTCTCCTTTTACTACCGAAAAATGAACTTTTTAAAATATTTGTTTTTGCAATAAGTTAATCCGCATTTTACCTGTACCTTTCCTCTTTTGTTTTAGCGATTTTTTAATTTTAGCGATTTTTTAAGTTTATGCGTTTTCTCATTGAGTCATTATTATTTTTGTTTTGTTTTACAAATAATGTAATAATATTATTTTGAAAGATTTTTTTAGATCTCTACTATCTCCTGAGAAAAATTTTATATAAAATTCTATTGAGGAATCTTGTTAATTTTATTATAAACTAAGCGCTTATTTGTATTATGTTTTTGGCACCCTCCACCACAAGTGGTGAAGAGTGTACATTAACTTTGTCATTCTGTGTGTAACGCTAAGAAGGAATCATATCAGACCTTATGATGTATATATAGTATTGTATCAAATTAAAATCTGAGTCGATTTAGCTATGTACATCCGTCTGTCTTTCTACCTCTCTGTGTGCATCTGTTTGTCTATTGTTGCCACGCTCACGTCCACAATAATTGATCGCGCTTAATGAAATTGATCCTTAAAAGTTTACTATTTAAAATCAGCAAAATCGGTACAGTATAATTTAGACCGACATCTGAGTCAAACTCTAAACGCAAGCAAAAAACTTTAGTGAAATTATTAATTTTAATTAATTTAAACTTTTGTCATAATACTAAGTAATATGCACCAAAATCTGTTCAGAAAAAAAGTTATATCTAAAAATAAAAATAATTTTGTAAATCATTAAGTGTTCCGTGTTATATTTAATATTTTTTTCATATTTTATACGTTTGTGAGTAAAAGAGTGAGTGTGTATGTACGAAATATATCGCATTTACTTCACACGCATTTGTATTGAAGATTCTGCATAGCCGTCTATAGCATACTTGGATGTCTATAAATTATCGTTTTTTTTAACTTATTAGTTTATGTTTATTTTCTTATATTTTAACGTTATTTTGTATTTTAATGTTTTTTTTACACTCTGATCAAATTAATATCAAAAAGCAAGTTTGAATGAAGACAAAATTTTCTACTGCGAAATTTATTTTCTTAAAAAAATACTTTTCAAAGAAGCCCTAGATATTTCTTTAATATGAGTAATCTATTTTCTCTTATATAAAAATATAATATTTATTATCATAAAATTAATTATTTTACTGTTAACCCTAATTGATTGTACATTTATTTATATTAAATTAACAAATCAACATTGTCATGCTATTCTGGGTGTAAATGTAATAAATTATATGATAATTTAGGAAAAATATTTCATTACCCATCACATTTTTCTGCTCTTGTTTTTGTTTTTAACTCTCTAAATTTGTCATTAAATAGAAATAAAAACAAAATGGCCAAAATAGATAAAAATAAATATAGATGATGAGAGAAAATTAAACAGAGATGGATGCTAATAAAATAAGGGAATTATTCTTTAAAACAATCATCAATTTTGTTTTCAATATTTCATATTATATATACTTTTACTTTGAATTATATTTTTTATACTTGAATTGATTTGTTATAATTGTGATTTGTTACTTTATTTTCAGGTAAATCCTGATGCATTTATTATTATATGTGGTAAGCGTTCGAATAATTTTATTCAATAATAACCTATATATGAGGGCTACCATCCATTAGATCTATTCGTCCTTTTTAAAAAAAGAAACATTTTCTTATGAGCTCATTTAAACCTGTTAACTGTTATAAACAATTGTTTTAACTGTTATAAACAACATTTACTATTTACTTTCAGTACATTATTTTTATATCCTCCACCACCCCAAGTGGTAATGAGAGTATATAAACTACCAAGCGATATTTGCATTATAAATTTTGGGATAGGGCATCGGGGAAGGGTATCCCTCTAATACTTTTTAATTTTTAAAAATCCTTTCTTAATCCACCGTATACAGACCATTCCCTCTAGTGACTGTGATCGCAAGGGTTCAATAAAAGTCGACAGAGGGCATTGTTTTTTCTTTTGAAAGTCTTTATTACAGTTCACACTGTGCACTGTAGTAAAGGGATAATTTTAATTCTAGATTAATCGCGATATTATGCTCAGCACTACCTTTAAGTAATTTTCTGGATAAAAGACAAATATATTTGAGCACGCACCATTAGAAGAAAGAAGGAAATTAAAATTATTAGCAATTGTTATTTCATTACTTCATATTAGAAACTGAAATTTCATAATTCAGTCACTGTAGTTACCAGTGATTTACTACATGGTAACTACAGATCATTTAGTTTCCAAGCTGATTTGTCTAATTGTCTGGGATTTATATATAACTTATTGCGCTTGAAATAATTTTCAATCAAAATTTCCCTCTCGCGTAAATCATTTTCCAGAAGTGGTGTAAATCATTCTTCACAAACCTGTATCGATTTGGAATTGTAATAATCGATCTTTGACCCAAACCACAAATTATATTTATCGCAATAACAAATGGAATAAGAATTTTTATCCTTCTCCCAAATTCCACACCTCTGTTTTCTCACAAACCATTTAGTAGTTTATTTAGCTCAACATGTTATTGTGTTTTCACCCATTCTCATATGTATATATGTATGTATGTATGTATGTATGTATGTATGTATGTATGTATGTAGGTATGTATGTATAATGTTAAGTATAAGTTTACATTAAATACAGTAGAGAACTGAATTTTAATTCATTGAAGCTGTTCTTTTAATCCGATCTCATAGTATTATTGAATCAAACAACAACAATAACCCATTTGCGTTGAGATAACAAATGATCAAATATAAAAACAACTGTGACATTTGTCACATTGTTTTAAGGAAGATTGATTGATTTGTAACATACGACTGTTAACACAAATTCACACTCCCGACTCCACTGCTACCCTCTCACCAGTCTCACCTACTACAATCCCTTTCTGGCCATTTGTTATCCGGGGGGCTTTAATGAATAAAACATATTTGCATACGAGTCCTTTGGAATAAAATACAACAATAGTATCCCATAATATTGCTGTTCTTTTTGTTATTACTCTTGAAGGTGATGATGCTTTTTGTTGTTAAATAAAATAAATATTGAGAGTGTGAAAATATTGATGAATTGTATTTGTATTATAAATCTTCTCAGCAGGATTTCCAATAAGTTGTTGTTATTATTTTAACTATAAATAAATATGTTTTTGTTTATTTATAAACGTATTAAATCTATAAGTTAAACTCCGTTTAAGGTGGGGTTTAACATTTGTATTCATGATTTTATTTTTTCCTTGTGTAAAAGAGGGGAATATTAAAAACAACGAGGGGACAATATAAAACAGTAGTTTGCTATTGATATCCTGCAGTGGTTAACAATATACTTTAGTATTTTTCTATTATTTTTATTCTTTTTGCACTTTGACGCACAATTTCATAGTTATTATCCAACCAGTAAATTGTCATTTATCATACTCTTGTTGTTGTCCCAGATTTACTATTTATATTTTTAACTTTTCTTATTGTGGATTATGGGTTGAATGTATTATTTATAGGTAAATATATTTATCAACAGGTAGGAAACAGTTTAAAGAGGAATTATGATTTAGAAATAATAATTATTAAGATGAGTGAGCTCCAAGTGGAGATACTTGTTGAAATTCTGGTTAAGACTCTTCTTCAGACTCTAGTTCTTGTTCCAGGTAAAATTCTAACTAAGATGCAAAGTTCAAGATCAGATTTAATTCAAATTCGGTTTCAGTTATAGTTTAGCTTTAGTTGGGACTATAGATCCATTTCAGTTCTGCTCAGTTCTAGTTCAGTTCTAGTTCAGTTCTAGTTCAGTTCTAGTTCAGTTTTAGTTCAGTTCTAGTTCAGTTCTAGTTCAGTTCTAGTTCAGTTCTAGTTCAGTTCTAGTTCAGTTCTAGTTCAGTTCTAGTTCAGTTCTAGTTCAGTTCTAGTTCAGCTCTAGTCAGTTCTAGTTCAGTTCTGGTTCAGTTCTAATTCAGTTCTAGTTCAGTTCTAGTTCAGTTCTAGTTTAGTTCTAGTTTAGTTCTAGTTAAGTTCTAGTTTAGTTATAGTTCAGTTCAGTTCTAGTTCAGTTCTAGTTCGGTTATAGTTCAGTTCTAGTTTAGTTCTAGATCAGTTCTTGTTCAGAATTTAGGCCAAATTCTAGTTGAGAGTCTAAGTCAGACTCTAGTTCAGATGTTAGTTACAATTTTAATTCAGATTCTAGTTCTGATTCTATCTCAGATTCTAGTTATGTGTAATGTACTTTTTAATGCTCATATGCCAACTTCATTACATACTAATACAGATATAAATTAAATGACTAAGATTGACTACTTTTTAACAAATTAATTTTTCATCTAAGAGACTTAAAATATAAATCCCCAATAACAACATCAACAAATTCTCAGCTGTCAAGAATGATATTCTAACATGTCCTCCAACACTGTGTCACACTCACCATAACTACTATAAGTAGTTAAAGATGCTGCTGCCCCCAACTGTTATCTTAATACCTTAACTATCATTATCATGCTTGTTATCATTAGCTTTGACATCCTTCCATTGACCAGCAGCAGCAAAAACATATTGATGTAATGACTTTATGTCCATCTATGACTGAATATCTTTGGCCTATAAATATTGAACTTTTCTATTGTTTTGTTATCAGTTTCATAAAAACCTCATTGGGATAAAGATCAAATAAAAAAGAGTTTTTTTTTCAACTACAATAAATATAAAGAGATTTTAGTTCATAACTCGTAGCTGGAAAGCAAAAATATTTGTTTAACTATTTTTGCTCTTAAGGCTGTTTAAAAAAAAATACATTTTTAGTTATTTTGGCTTAAAGTTAACCTCAAATAAATTTGTTTGCAAGTGTTTTGAAAAGAAGGAAAAACAAAATCATAAAAAAGAACTAAAAAAAGGAATTAGCAGCAGCAACAAAAGCAACCACAAATAAAGAGAAGGAATAAAGTTTGAAATAAAGACTGACTGACTGACATAATTTTTGCTTTATCATGACTGGTTTAAGTTGTTTAACTTTTGTTCTGGTCGCATTTTGTTGTTATGCCATGAGCATGTCTAAACCAACCCGAAATGAGGTAAGTTTTGTTTTTTCACTTTAATGTTAATATTTTCCGTTTGTGCAAAAATACAAATACAAAATAAATGTAAAAAGTTAGAAAAATACACAGAGTTAATATATCTAGACATATTTCATGTCAGACAGATATTTGATGTTTAAATATTACAGTTTTAGGTGATTTCTATGTTTGGGAAGACTAAAGTTTAAAGATTTTAGATTTTAACTTTAATATTAATTATTTACGACTTTTTCTCTTACAATGACAAATTTTATCTCTTTTTTTATAAAAAAAAAGTTATTTTAAGTTTAAAAGTTTCAGCTTAATATTTAATCCTCTATTGGATAAGAAATAGAAAACTTGTTGCTTCTTCTCTTCTTCTTATATCTCGATCCTTAACTTTAAACTCTTCTAGTTTTATAAATCAATTTCTCAAAGTTTTAAATGCAATTTGTATTAAATAACAATAACTGTTACATTTTCTAAGAAAAACTCATATAACACACTTACTTACACACACACAACTTTAATAAAACTTTCTTTATATTCAAGGGACTCAAAGTTACAAGTGCAAGTGAAACTTAAAAATACTGAAAAAAAGTTGCACCTCAGTAAATGGGGTATATTTTTCCTTAGTTGGAAATTATTGTCACTGGTTATCACAATGTTTTAAATGGAAGCTTAAGGAAATTTTGTATTTCGCAATAGGAACAAAGTTTTTCCTAAGGGGTTTTGATATTTAAAAAGTTCCTGCTGAAAGAGAAAGTGTTAAATTAATAGTTGAAAGTGATGACCAATTAAATTAGTTTAATTAGTGAAGAAAGTGAAACGTTTTTTCTTTTTGTTCTAAAATTTTTTTTACAAGAATGTTATAAGTCAAAAATAATGCAAAATTTTCTAGAAAAAGAATATACCTTTTGAGTAGACATGATCCATTATCTAGACAAAATTTGAATTAAAATCCCAAATATAGGCAGAGTGTTTTATCGATTCGAGAAGGACTATACTCTCAAGTAGAGCTGGAGTAAACTCTTGTTTAGAAATAAACTTTATATTCATCTGGGTAAAAAATATACTTTCATCTTGAGATAAACTCTAAATTGAACTGGGAAAGACTTATAATCTTGAGTATATTCCGATTATAGATGGACTATTGATAGATTTTTTTCTCCATTGGGAAATAACTATAGTCGACAAGAGACAGATTTTACTCTTGTACAGAGCTCGACTATACTTACGACTAGCGATCGATTATGTTCTTCGACTAGAGATAGACTTTACTAACATCTAGAGTTAGACTTCACTCTCGACTGAAGAAGGACTACACAACTGATTAGAGAAGGGATATACAATCAATTCGAGAGTGACTTTTCTTTGAGTTAAGTTGCATTATATTCTAGAGTATTTAGCCATGAGTAGTGATCGATTGTATTCTCGACTAGAGATAAAATTCTGCTAGATATAAACTTTGATTTCAACACTCGACTTGAAATGTTTAGATTTGATTTAAATGAATTTTCAATAAATTATTGAATTAAAAATTCAAAAATTAAAACTTTTTGTAAAAATATGATTTTTTAATGCCAATAAAGTCGAAATTCTACAATCACTGAAATCGGTATGCTGAACCTTATTCTGAAAAGAAGAATCTCACTTTTGTAAATTCTTCAAAAATAATTTCCTACAAAAAAAAATTAAAAATTTAAATTTTAGTTAAAAAATTGAATTTTTAGTGAAAAATTAAATTTTTGAAAAATTTAAGTTTTTTTGTGAAAAGTTTTAATTAAAAAAATGAAATATTTTTATAGAAAAAAATTATTTTTTAAGAAAATTGATTTTGTAGAGAAAAAAAATTAATTAAAAATTAAAAAAATAATAAATTCTTTTTAGAGAAAAATTGATTTTTATGAAGAATTAAACATTTTAGTATAAAATTGAATTTTTAGTGAAAAATTTTATTTTGCGTAAAATTTTAAGCTAAAATTTTGGTGAAGATTATAAAATTTAAATTACAAATGAAATAAAAAATAAAATTTTAAATTAAAAATTAAGTTTTTTAGTGAAAAATTCAATTTTTAGTGAAAAAAAAAAAACATAATAACATAAAAAAATGAAATTTTAGTTAAAAATTCAATTTTTAGTGAAAAATTGAATTTTTGGGAAAAATTAATTTTTTTAAGAAAAAGTTAATTTTTAGTGAAAATTTTGATTTTTGTGAAAAATTAATTTTTTATGAAAAATTAACTTTTTGGGAAAAATTAACTTTTTGGGAAAAATTAAATTTTTATGAAAAATTTAATTTTTGGGAAAAATTTAATTTTTATGAAAAATTTAATTTTTATGAAAAATTTAATTTTTATGAAAAATTGAATTTTTGGGAAAAATTAAATTTTTATGAAAAATTTAAAAATGATTTTTTTGTTAAAGATTAATGTTTTAAGAAAAATTAACGTTTAAAGAAAAATACTTTTTTTTATGAAAAATTAAATTTTATGAAAAATAATTTTTTTATGAAAATTTTTTTAATAAAATATTGTAAATATATTTATGAAATTTTTGTGAAAATTTCAAAATGCTATGAGAGTATGAATGAATAAAACGAATTAATGAATTGACTTTAAAATCTGTAAAAAAATATTTGTTTTTGAAATTTCAAGTTTTAAAATTTTAGTAAAAAATTAAAAATTTAATGAAAAATTGAGAAAAATTTAATTTATAAATTTTTATTGAATCTTTGAAATTTTAATTTAAAATTTTGAGGACATTTCTGAAATTTTAGTAAAAATTTGAATTTAAAAAAGCATCAGATACAAGTTAAATTTGTTCTAAAATAACTAAATTTTAAACAGTTACCGAAAAAAAATTTAGTCCAATTATAAACTTCCTTTAAAGCCATTTTAAACCTTCGTACCTAACTAAATCATTTTACATTATTTTCATAGTTATTTTTATTTCGCAAAATTTTTTTGTATAGAATTTCCATTGTGGTTTGACTTTGTTGACAATTTCAGTTCTTTTTCATGGTAAATTTTTAACAATCTGTTTAGTTTTGATAGTTTTGTGCATTGAAAATTTTAAACTGTATTTGTATGTGTTTGATTGTACATGTAAATAGAGGGAAAAAGTTGAAAGTTTACAACAATTGTACCTTTAGAAACAGTTAGAAAGTGTAAATGCATACGAAAATTAACAATCCCTCTCTTTTCATTTGGGAGTTATTTTGTTCATATTATGACAATTCTATTAGTTTCAGTTGAAATCAATTCGGAAAATAATAAAAATGAATTGAAAAGTAGTAACTTGACAAAATGGAAAACATTGAATTTTAGTAAAATTTTATAAAATTTTTAAATCAATAAAAGATGAAAAGAGAAGAAATGGAAAATGACTTTAAAAAAAAAAAAATATTTCTTGCTATTTCACAAAAAATACCTTCATACAACCTCAATCAGATTAGTTTCTAACATCATAAATGTTTGTTCAAAAAGTAATATTTCAAGTATTAATTCACCTAATTGACCCTTTTTGCAAATAATCCTGTAATTTACTTGTTTTCAATAAATTCCTTAAAAGATTGAAAATTTTGTACATGTTCGATACTTTGGTTATTTGCTTAAAATTCTATTTTTCTTCAGTTTTAGAAAATAATCTTCAAATAAAAAAACTGCTATTGAAATCTCATTTGTAACAGAGAGAGAGAGAAAGAGAGATTGAAATTAAAGTGCAATTATTTTCTAATTAATACGTTTTAATTTGTGGTCGATTTAAACAATTTGTAATCATTTATACTCAATATTGTTTAAATTGTTTGCTAATTAACTGAGAAGTCTTGATTAAATTCAATCATTATTAAATTATTTAATACTGTATTAAAAAATAATTGTTCATTATGTTTTATGTTTTCTTCATCAAGTGTTTTCTGGCACTAATTTGCATAGAATTAAATAGAAAATATTTAGAAATAAACACCTGTTTAAAAATGTGAAAATTTTGAAAATGGAAGTAAATTAAGAAAATTATAAAATAAGCAGGAAGTTCAAGAAAGCTAAGGAAGCAAGAGAAGGGTTAATTTTTAAAGAACTAATAATATGTCAAAACAAATTGAACCAGGTTCCATCCAAACTTAGAATAGAACTACAATGGAACTATTTCAGAAGTAGAACAAAACTACAACAGAAGTAACACAGAACTATAAAAGAACTAGAACAGAACTAGAACTAGAATCTTCACAGGAATCTGAACTGGAATTAGAAATAGAATCTTAACTTGAATCTAAACTAAAAATGAACTAGAATTGGACTAAATCATTAAAAGAACAGAATTATAGCTGAATTATAGCTGAAAGATCTACGATCTCTGAATCTTAAATGAAAACTGTACGAAATTTGATTTAGAATTTTAAATAAAATCTAAATCTCGAATTTGGAAAGGAATTCAGCATAAAATCGAAATGAAATCTTAACTAGAATTTAAACATGAACTTAAATTAAGTACTAAAAATACCTAAACTAGAATAAGAATTGTAATATGAAGTAGAATCATCTGAACAAAAGGAATTGAAGAAGAAGAATTAATATCTACAGAATAATTATCTGGACTAAATTTTAAATTAGAGACTGAATAAAAGTTGATCAAAATTATAAACTGAACCAGAACCTAAACAAGAGTACAAATAAAAATCTGAAATAAAATCTAAACCATTTTTCTGGTATCTGGGCTGGAATTTGAATAAGAATATGAACTAGAGTCTGATCTAGAATTTGCCTAAGGGTCTGAACTAAAGTCTGGAATATAATCTAAGTATGAATCTGAACTAGAGTCAGAACTAGAGTCTGAACATGAATCTAAATTAGAGTATTAACCTTTCCGAATCTGAACTGGAGTTTGGACCAGAATTAGAACTAGAATTTGAAAAAAATTGAAGTCGGATTTGAACTATATTCAGCTTTATTAAAAATTGATATCTGAGCTGAAATATTATTTAGAATATGAATAAGAATTTGACTAGAAGCTTAAATTAAATTAATTAAATTAATTTTACATATTTTTCTCATTTTATTATTATTATTTTTTAACCTTGAGTATTCAAATGTTCAATAAGATATTTTTTCTTTCAACAACTCAATTTCATAAGAATCATAAAAAGATAACACTCGCAATGTTTCTCCAATCTTATATCTTTGTATCTTAATCCATAAAAATGCACACAAATTCACTAACATCACTTTAGGCTGCTAAAAAGGTAGATTTACCCCATGAACAACAACGTCAACAGCAACAACAACACCATCAACTACAAAGTGAAGCCACCTATGAAACCCGACATAAACGTTCACAACTTGATTTGGGTGGCAGTGCTGCATTATTGGGCAACGGCTTTGGTAATACGGGAGAATATAAAGATTTAAGCGAATTTGTAGAAGAGATGGGTGATAATGCCATAATGCCAGTGTCACAAGAAATTGATTTGGAAAATATGCCACCATTGTTGTACTTTATGTTGTTGCAAAAACTAAAGCAATGTAGGTTATACAAATTCACAAATTTATGTACATATTTTTAATGAATATTTACGAATTTTTTAAATTATCTTCTTTCTACATTTTTTTTTTGCTTTTATTCTTCGCTATCTAAAGTGCAAACTAATGAACGTCAATTGCCCACTAGACGTACACCACGCTTAGGGCGCAGCATTGATTTTCAATTGTTTGATGCTGGTGCCGCAACCAATTCACAACATGACTTTGATGGTACATTAAATCTGGCCAACGATTATGCAGTCTCACGACAATTTCTACCACGTGTCATGAAAAAATCTGTACAATTTAAGCCACGTTTAGGTAAAAGAACACAAGTTTGTGATTAAAATTATTAACAAAGGCAACTGAATCAAGCACCAGGTCAAATAGAATAAACTAAACTACAACTATGATAACATTAAATATATACTAATACTAATACAACTAAAAAATTTATAAATGATATTTATCTATTGGGACAAGCATTGAATCCTAAAACATTTGTATCGGAAATTGGAATATGAAAACAACATGAACTCCTTCTACTACCATGGCATCCACATTTATTTGCATAAAGAATTTTATTTAAATAAAAAAATAAAGAAAAGAATAAATAAATGTATAAATATTCTACTAGTTAATTTAATTTTTAATCAAAATAATCTACTTGTTTTCTCTATTTAGTAATAAAAAATAATAAAAAAAACAAAAAATAAAAAAATATATTTCTGAAAATGAAATTACAAAAAAAAAAAAAAAAGAAAACTAAATAATAAATAAATTGTACAAATATTAAATCTATATAAAACCTTTATATATAAAATAACATATTTTTTATTAAAAATATGAAAAAAATATTTATTGACAGGAAATAACAATTTTTTCTTTTTTATTTAAATGAAAATTGTATAAAAAAAGCTCTATTACTTTATTTAATTAAAATTTGTTGTATAAAAAATTTAATATTTAATAAAAAGTATTAATGCATTCAAATTTAAGAGAAATATAAACAAAAAATAATGATATATTCGGTCATGCCGACTCTTCAATACCCTCCACCATAAATGCATATCAAGAAAATACGTTATAGTTCGTATCTACACAATCACAGATGTGTACAATATATAAGTAATTTATTATTATTATTTATTTATTTATTATTTATTTATTTTTTGTAACAGTAATGAACTACATTAATTTTAATATTTTGACAATTTCATTCTAATTTGTCGATTTGTAACTGAAAATTTTGCGAAAATTTTTTACGTGGACTTAAAAGTTGCCTCAAACAAAGCTTTATATCTTTTTATATACTGAACCGATTTTGCTGCTTTCTAATAGGAAACTTCTCAAGACTAGAACAAATACTGTGTTCCGATAGACAGACGGACATAGCTAATTTGACTCAAAATTTTGATTTGATATAAGAATATATATGCTCTATGGAATCTGAGATGATCCCACTTCACCACTTGTGGTGGTGGAAGGTATAAAAAAAAACAAAATAAAATATTCAAGAAGAAGATTTAAAAACTTAAAAATGCTCATAATTTATGTTCATTAATAACGTGCATAAGTTTTGTTTTATTTCAACATTTTAATGAGAAATTTTAAAATCAAGTTCTCCTAAATGATTGAGTTAAAAAAGTTTTTAAGAAAGTTATTTATGTGTAGATGGGTACCAAAATGTGGGAGTAGTGTTATTAAGTTTGTTCTGACGAATTTAAGTTTTATTTAAATATCTGGATAATTTTTTAAGTTTTTCTAATTTTCTGGGAATTCACTAGAATGAACATTGATCTAAATTAAAATCTGAGAAAAAATAAAAACTAGAATCTAAGCTCTAGTTGAGAATCCGAATTAGATTTTGAACTAGAATCTGAATTGGGAACACAACTAGATTTTTTTAAGTAGAATTAAAAATTTGAAATAGAATTTCGAATGAATCTAAAAATTTGAATCAGAAAATAATCTAAAATTTCAATGAAAATCCTAACTTTGAACTAAAATCTGAATAAGAATTTGAACTATAATTCGAATTGGAATCTGAACTGTGTTTTCGAATTAAAATCTAAACTGAAATTTTACTTAAAATCTGCACCCAAATCTGTCTTAGGATACGAAAGATAATCTTAACTAAAATGTGATTTAGAACCTGAAATAGAGTTTGGATTAAAATATATATAAAAGAATTAGAATTCGAATCATTACTAGAATCGGAACTAAAATTTAATTAATTATTTAAATATCAATAAGGATCTGAAACTGAATCAAAACAAAAAATTTGAATAGTATTTTGAACTATAAACTGAACCAAAACTAGGACCATTACTGAAATTTGAACTAGAAATTAAAATTCAAACTTTTGAGTAGGAACTCCTCCTAGAATCTGAACTTAAATCGGAATTAAATTCCGAAGTAAAAAATTAATAAAATATGATTTAGAATTTAAATTAGAATCCAAATTAGAATCGAATTTTTAACCTAAATCAGCGGCGAAATCAAAAAATTCGTATCATACATATATCTCAATAAAAACCACAGTTTTTTTCTGTTATATATTATATTATTATATTATATTATATTATATTATATTATATTATATTATATTATATTATATTATATTATATTATATTATATTATATTATATTATATTATATTATATTATATTATATTATATTATATTATATTATATGATAACTAGTAGTGAATTTTAGAACCTTTTTCGGAAAACCATCCATTAATGTTTTTGTAGTGCTTTCTGTCACTTTGCTCGAACAGGTAGTCCATCTTCGTTTAAAATCCAGCACACTTTTAGTGTTTACAGAGCCCGATGTAAAAAATTATTGTTTTTTGCTGCAACTAAATGTTGCTTGTCATATGCAAAAATTCTACCATAACAAAACGTTTCGTCATCCATTGTGCAGCAAGAATATTTTTTTAGAAAGCTCAATTTCAATATGCGCTTTACTTTTGGCATCTTAATTTTTAGCAGCGTTCCTGTCAGGTACTTTTTGAACCTTTTTAAATCAAAATTTAGCTTTTCGTAACAAACAATCCGAGAACTCAGCTTATCGGATTGCCTTCCTACCGGATGTGTTGTGAACTATTTCGAAAAAGCTTTGAAACATTCCAAACTGTTTGACAGCAATCTTTGAATGCTTTCTTGGTAGAACCAAGTTGGGCATTTTTTCTGATCACTAATACTAACAGATATGTTTTACCAAGATATCATTTCAGACTAGGATTGAGTTTGGAGCCTTAACTAGAATCTGTATTATAGTCTGAACTGAAATTTTCTTTTAAATCTGATTTTGAGTTTAATCTAAAACTGATCTAGAATTCCAGATAGAGTATAAGTCAGAATCTAAAGAAGTTTCTTAAATAATACAGACTTTAAATTTCGTATAAAATTACACAGTGTTAATGTAACAATTTAAAATTATCGAGGTATATAACACATAAGGTGATATTTTTTTTTAATTTACCCAAAATGTGTAAATTTACATATTTTGGATAAATTTACTTCTATTATGTAGAATTAAGTAAACTCTTTATAAAAAGCACTAAAATCTTGATAAAATGTATAAATTAGACAATTTTTTAGTTCTCATTTAAATTTATTTCGTTTCCTTTTTTGCATTTCATTCTCCTTTTTGTTGTAGTGCGAAAAAATAAACCCTTTTAACATTTAATATTCATGTTTTTTGTCCTCAAAAACCAACTTCTTACAAAATATTTTATTAGATTTATTTTGACAAGGAAAACAAAGTTGTCACTCTTAGTCACTTTATTTAAAAACGTGAATTTGCAAATTTAGTATTTTTTCTCGTAATTTTACTTCAAATTATATTAAATCCTTTTTATGACTTAAAGAAGTAGAGAAGAAAGAGCAATAAAAAAGAAACTTTCATTAATTTTGAAAAGAAAATCCATCTCTAAGTCTTGAAGTGAAGGAAAGACATTTTAATGTAATTTTAAGTTTATTTTTTATATTTCAATTTTAATGCTGAAAAACTTATTAATTAAGAGGAAGAAGAGAAAATTTACAAAATTTATTAAGATGCAGGAAAAGTAAAAAAATATTGGAACTAAAAATTTTGAATACAAAAAATTAGAACTTTTTGAGTTAAAGTAAAAATAACGCATTTTAAAAAAATATTTTACTTTAAATATTTCACTGGAATAAAAAGATTCAATGGAATAAAAAGAGTTGAATTGTCAGACATATAAAATGATATTAAATTAATTAAATGTTGTTATGGTGATCAATAAAATACAGAAAATCCCTTATTAAAAGAGGAAAAAAAATAATAAATCTTAATATCATTTGAATGAGTATTTTACATTAAGCTGCAAATAATAAATCATTTAATAAATTTATGGCATTAAATGATATAAATATAATTCTAAATTTGAATTTATTATGAAAAGGTAAAACAATTTATTTAAAATTCAGGATCAATTCATATTCCATATTCTAGTTCAGATTCTGGTTCAAATTCATTTTCTATTTCTAGTTTAAATTTTATTTAAATTCTAGTTCAAAGTTCAGCATAAATTCAAATTTTATTTCTAATTCTTATTCAGATTCTAGTTCAGTTCAAGTTCAGTTCTAGTTCAGTTTTAGTTTGGTTCTAGTTCAGTTCTAGTTCAATTCTAGTTCAATTCTATTTCAATTCTAGTTCTACTTCAGTTCTAGTTTTATTCTAGGTCAGTTGCAGTTCACTTCTTGTTCAGTTATAGTTCAGTTCTAGTTCAGTTTTATTTCAGTTCTAGTTCAGTCCTAGTTCAGTTCTAGTTCAGTTCTAGTTCAGTTTTAGTTCAGTTTTAGTTCAGTTATAGTTCAATTCTAGTTCAGTTCTAGTTCAGCTCTAGTTCAGTTGTAGTTCAGTTCCAGTTCAGTTCTAGTTCAATTCTAGTTCAATTTTAGTTCAATTCTAGTTCAGTTTTACTTTGATTCTAGTCGCTTTTAGTTTGGTTCTAGTTCAGTTCTGGTTCAGCTCTAGTTCAGTTCCAGTTCAGTTTTAGTTCAGCTCTAGTTTAATTATAATTCAGTTCTACTTCTGCACTAGTACAGTTTAAATTTTGCTGTAATACTCAATTTATGTATATCTAATAAGCTGTTCAATTTCTTTTACCCATTGTGCAAAATAAAAATTAACCCCTTAATTTTATATGTCATTTCATCACAATATCTCGTTTGCCTAAACCTCATATTTATTTTAATCTAAATTTTCAATTCATTTTAGAAAATTTACAACAATTTTGTTATAAATTTAATGCAAAAGAGGAGAAAAGGAAGGTAAATCTCATCATAACGAAATCTTGCCATTTTACCTTTTATCCTGTAATTTTTTTCCCTACAGCATTTTAGGCATGAATGCTTTTGTAAGTTTGTTAAATTATCTACTTAATGTGATCTTATAATAAATTTATAAAATAAACAACAATAAAGTGTTAAAAAATCTTTCTTAAAATCTTTATTTAAACCTGAGAAAAAGAAAAAATATTAAATAAGAAAAAATTTGTCAAGTACACTCACACAAACATACGCATTATGTCATACGCACATACTTGCACAGAAAATAATAAAATATGAGAAAAATGTCAAATTGAGTAAAATGCGTAAAAAGCACGTATTTGCATAAAATATTTGAAATCTAAAGAAAAGGTAAAATTATTTCCTCCACATGTGTGCGTGTGTATGTGAGTTTGCATGTAGAAAAAAGAATTTGGTTTTAAAGAATTGACACATGACTGATGAAAATAAATCTGCATGAAAAATTATATGTGTTTCAGCTATAAAATGCACATAAAGGTAAAAATAATAAAAATCAACCAAGAAAATGACATAAATTCATGAGCGAAAAAAAGAGAAACAAAATTGGCAACATTTTAAATATTTCATTTATGTTTATTAAATTTTTGTAAGAGTGTGCGTGATGCTTTTTTATGAAAAATTGTAACCTGGTTAATAACATAAGCAAAATATGAATAAAACAAATAAAATGTTATAGTCGGGTAAAGTCCGACTATGTAACACTCTACCCCACATTGTTGACTGCTACGATAAATTTATGAATGGCTCTCGTATAATTTGCCTTTTTCATTCATGCTTATGTATGCAATAGATTTTTATTTACTAACTTTTGTGTGAAATTTATGCGTTTTAATATGATTTTCTTCTGAATGATTATATGAGAGTTAAAAAAAATTGTGGAATAATTTCGCACGGCAGTTTTGGCTTATATATACCTTAATTTGGCCAAATATTATTTTAATACCATATATATGTAATTGGAAGGGTGTCTGTATGGGACCCATGAGATTATTATCATATAAAAATTTTAACAAAATTTTCGCTAAATTTGGTTAAACTCATTTCATATTCAGGAATTTGTGTTCATTCCGGAGGGACATTTGTATATATATATTGGTCCGATCACGATCTATTTCAAAAAGCATCGTCCCTGGTCCTAAATAATTGAATGTGAAAATTTTATGAAGATATCTTTAAAACTGTCGCCTGCACTTTGCAATGTTTTACGATGTTAAAGCGACTCAGGAAGTAATTCTAAGTCTAACGGTATTCTTAAAAGTGGTGGTAGGTATAGTTTTTCTGCCCAATACAAACATAAACTTATAATATAATATAAAAAGTAGAAGTTCAGAAATTCATAAATTTTTCGTAGCTGTCATTTGCAACCGACAATATGGTAGAGTAGAGTATTACATAATCGGGCTTAACCGACTATAACAAATTATTTTATATGAATAAAATATAAGTTATAGTGGTTATCCAACCATATCTCTGTAGATTTTGTGACTGATCCAGAGTAGTTATACGACTGTCTCAAAAGGAAAGTCACCTTTCATTTT
The DNA here is from genome assembly GCA_004302925.2 of Cochliomyia hominivorax. Classification (NCBI taxonomy): domain Eukaryota; kingdom Metazoa; phylum Arthropoda; class Insecta; order Diptera; family Calliphoridae; genus Cochliomyia; species Cochliomyia hominivorax. The sequence goes on from PYHX02000467.1 coordinate 103,632,374, forward strand.
TAAATAGACTTGTCATATGAGGTAACCTATTTTTTTGTTTATAGTGTTTTTACGACATACAATGGGAATACTTGTGTCATTGGACACCTTGTGACAATAAATTGGTTGAAAGCATTAGGATATTTTTAGTGATTGAATTTAATCGTCATTTCAGAGTTTTCTGCTATTCAAAAAAACACACACAAGTTGATTTCTCACTGGGTTATATCCCCAAAAAAACATAATCTGCCGATAGAATTCGAAATTTTTATTTTTGCACAATTTTTTGTTTTACACCGCTGATTTTAAATACTTCGCAAAAAACCTCTTTATTCAATATTTTATTTCCATATTTATTCTATATGCATGTGTGTTTGTGCGTCAATAAGTCTATAAAGTTAAAAAATATTTCAAATATCTTTAGGCATTTGCAATACAAACATTTTTTATATTTAAATTGTTATTTTTATTACTTTTTTTGTTAGAAAATCTAGACCCATTAACTTGTTTTAATACACACATACACTCACATATCTGTATATTTATAATGTATGGATGTATGTTGTTAAATATCTATAGGATACAGGTGGATTGTAGTTATATAATAAATATAAAAATTTTATAATAAATGTTATACTCTAACTCATATTATAATAATGTTATAACATACACTTTTGCTTTGTGTGTTTAAATCAACAAATATGACCCAAAACAATAAAAACACCATTTCCAAAAGAGATATTAAAAATATAAAGATAAATTTTATTTATTTAATTTTAATCCTTGTCATCAATTGTCCTTTAAGGGGACACATAATGACATCTAACCCCAGTTGACACTATGTGGTGTAAATTGAGTAGTCATAGGTTCTGATTTAAAATCGTGATAACTTTTACAAATTTGCTAATTAACTTTATTTTCTCAATAAAAATGGTGTATTTTTACAATATGAACTAGAATCTCTTGGAGAGTGAATTGAAATCCAGAATGAATTTGATCTGAAATCTCCATAGAATCTAAACTAGAATATAAACCATAACCACAAATAAAATTTCAATCGGAATCTAAACCTAAACTAAAATCTTCTAAAAAGATAAAAAAATCCAAACTAGATTTGAATCCAGATTCAGAAATTAAATTAGTACTATAATCTGAAATAGAGTATAAATTAAGTTACGAACAATAATCTAAATTCGAATCTGAACTGAAATCTAAAATGAACTAGAATCTGAACTAGAACTGAACTAGAACTGAAATAAAACTTAAATAGAACTGAACTAGAACTGAACTAGAACCGAACTAGAACTGAACTAGAACTAAACTAGAACTTAACTAGAACTGTACTAGAAATGAACTAGAAATGAACTAGAACTGAAGGAGAACTGAACTGGAAATGAATTTGAACAGAACTATACCTTAAGAAAAAATGAAATATTTTATGTTTTATAATTTTGGTTTCCCTGGTAATAACTTTTAAGTATATTGCAATATTATCACATTTACATAACTGTGTTACTTTAAAATGGTAATAAATTTTCAGCTCTATTTAGGAAAAAGAGTAATAATTTAATGGTGCTCTTTTAAGGCTAAAAGTATTCAGTCATTTATTTTACACTTTTTTCCTGGTTTTCTGTTCTCATTTAAAAGCAACAATATTTTATGATTTTGCTAATATGAATAAAACACAATTATATAATAAATGATAAATATTTTTGGCAAACATTTCAGTTGACTGATTAAATACATTTTTAGGCTAAAAGACTTTCACATAACATTTTTAATATTTTCACATAACTTTAAAGGTTTTTTGGTAACTATAAAAGCTGTTTTCATAAGGAAATCTCAAAAAGCTTTTCAGTTCCCAATAAAAAAAGTTTTAGCTGATTTGCTTACTTTAGTTAAAAGTGTTTGTGAATAATATTATAGAACATTTCTTTTCAATTTTTTGCTCTCTTTTGGAAAAGGGAAAATATTTATGTATGAAATTAGCTTATAATGCAAATTTGTATGTGTATACACTTATTCAAATAAGGATGTAAATATATTTGAATTTCTTCTTCGTGTAACCATAATGTGTGTTTGTTACACACAATAGAAATTTATTTCATAAAATATTTCCTATTTTATTATAATATTTCAGCAAATAACGACGATTATAAGTACTTTTCATACACTTTTGAGTTTCTATAATGATACTTTTTGGTTTTTAGTTCCTTTAAGTGCTGAAAAGTTTCCAAGAAGCTATTTTTAGTACATTTTATATTTATATATGATTTTTATACCGTCCACCTCTTTGTCATTCTGTGTGTAACGCTAAAAAGGAATTATGTCAGATTTCATAATATATATATTTTTAGATCAAATCATAATCTGTCTGTGACTGGCCCGTTCACATCCACAATAATTGATAGGGCTCAATGAAATTTAGCCTGAGTGTTTGTTATAATCATGAGAAGTTTCCTATTTAAAAAATCTGTTTAGGATATCAAAAGATATAGACCGATATTCGGGGCAATCTATAAATTCAAGCAAAAACATTCGTAAATTGTCAATTGTAATTGGACAAATTGGAATGAAATTTTGCCATAATTTTAAATTGTATGTTATTCGTTATCATTCCAATATTATCTAAATCGGTTAAGTATAAGAAAGTTATAAGCAAAAATATGACGAATTTTATGACTCATTAAATGTTCCTGTGTTATATTTCCGAAAAACTTTTTTATATTTTATACTTCTGCAATTGTTTGTGTGCGTGTGTATGTACGCAACTAAACGTATTTACTTCACACGCATTTATGGTGGAGGGTACTGAAGAGTCGGCATAGCTGAATATTCTATTAAGAGAAGTTTTTTGTACTCTTTATTATATATTTTACAGAAGTTAACAAATGGTCATAAAAATATTATGTATTTTAATATTATGTAAATTGTCAAATATATGTACATGTGTGTATGTATGAGTGTACTTTATTTAAGGCAAATAATTGTAAATAAACTATAATGTTTTCCTTGTGTTGCCCCTTTGAAGGCTTAACGACTTCATGGTCATATAATGTTGGTATTTAATTTTATTTCCTTAATATTTTATTTAAGAGGAACGCAAAATAAAAGTATTTTATTTTATAAAATATAAAAATAGATTTAATGGATACAAAAAATATATAGAATTTAAAATTTTATAAAATGAAAAGTATATCTAATAATTTTGGTAAAAATTATAAGAAAAGGATATTATATTTGAAGAAATGATTTTAGTCTTAAATTAAATTTTTATAATTTTTATAAAAAACAATTTTTTCTAAAGAAATAAATTTTCCTCAAAAAAATTAATTTTCTCTAAAAATTTTAATTTTTTCTTAAAAATTTAACTTTTAAGTGAAAATTTTTTTTTAAATTTAATTTTATTTCCTTAATAAATTTTCCTCAAAAAATTCAATTTTCTCTAAAAATTTAATTTTTTCTCTTAAAAATTTAATTTGTTCTCTTAAAAATTAAATTTTTAAGTGAAAAATTTAATTTTTCTCTTATAAATTTAATTAAATTTTTCTTTAAAAAAATTTATTTTTCTTGAAAATTCATTTTTTCTAAATAAAATTCAACTAAACGCTAAATAATTATATTTTTCATTAAAATATTCAATTTTTTAAAAAATTTACTTTTTACTCCTAAAAATTTAATTTTTAAGTGAAAAAATTAATTTTTCTCTTTAAAAAATAATTTTTCTCTTAAAAATTTAATTTTTCTTAAAAATTCATTTTTTAAATAAAATTCAACTAAACGATAAATAATTATTTTTTTTCACTAAAAACTCAAATTTTCTCAAAAATATTCAATTTTTCATAAAAAATTAAATTTTCTCTAAAATTTTTTTCACTAAAAATTCATTTTTTTTTCTTAAAAATAATTTTTTACTTGAATTAAATGTTCACTAAAAATTTTATTGTATACTAAAAATCAATTATTCTCTTAAAAAATTTAATAAAATTTTTCAGTAAAAAAATCAATTTTTCACTAAAAAAATTAAAATTAAAAAAAATATATTTAATAGTTTTAAATTAAAAACAAAATTTCATTTTTTACTAAAAGGTTTAAATTTTTATAAAAATTTATTTTTCGTTTCGGCCAAAACAGAAAGTCGTTTACGACTTAAAATCAGTCAAAATATCTCAAAAAGTTATAATAATAATAATTTATTACAAAAAAGTTTTCAAATGCCGAATTTTCAAGGAATGTTTATTGTAGATATATCGGGCTCTTTATGTATGTTAAGAATTTTTCTATCTCACTCCTTAGATATTTCTTAAATTGTACAGTGTAGAGTGTTCACAACATTACAAATATACGGTCAACTAGCCAAACTGATTCCGACAATCGAATTAGAGTAATATGGTCCTTTTACCCTGATAACGATTGATACACACCTCAACGACTCGAAATTACAATTTTTTCCAATTTTTCATTAATTTTTCCCATTATTTTCCTTAAACAGTTTTCAATCGAGAAATCTGTTTACAATCATATGATTACAAAACTTTTATTTTAACCTTCATTTTTGCAATATTCTCAATGCAAATACACATATGAGTCAAAAAATAATAATTAACTATTTCCACTATTTGATTATTTATTTTAATTAAGTTTATTGAGGAAAAGAAGCTTCTTTAAATATTCACTCAAGTTGAAGAAATTAAAAATAAACGAAAGGAAAGGAAAACTACAAAAAAATTCATTGAAAATCCCAATTGTGTCATCAAAATTAAAAAATCGTTTCAAGAAGTGAAAGAAGCGAAAGAATAACTGAAATGAAAGATTATTTTGTAGTCAGCACAAATAGTTTTATCTGCAAAATTCAAAATTCTCTTGTATTTATTGTGAATATTACAGATTGAATGTAGTTGTGGTAGATGTATTCTAATACACCTACATAAGTACTTATATACACAGATACTTGTAAAAACTGACAGAAAGAATGAAATGAAATAAATAATAATGATCTGAAACTAACATTCTCTATATATAGTCATTATTATCATATTACTATTACAAGTAATAGAAATTTAGATGAACTTACAAAATACCACAAGTTGTAGCAAAAATCTGTGTATCTGTGAGATACCCAAAGACACAGAGAGGGGGAAACAAAATTTAGTTTTAAATATTTTTCTAACATCAAAAAGGACAATGAAATATTTTATCATATTTTAAATTTTTATATGTTTTCAATTACAAAACCATTGAAGTGATTATACACTGGTGCATATACCAATAAGCGCATTTAATTTTTTCTTTATTTTTGTTTTTTTTTTGGTAAAGTTGATGTTTTTTGAATGAGAGGAACTTAACGGTAGTTTTTAAAGTAAACAAGATTTTTTAGTCTTGTTGTTTATCTTATAAAATTAAAATTTAAGCAAGTTTGAGAGTAAATTGATTTCGTTCTTCTTAAAAATAGTGGAATTAGTACCAAACCATATTTTAGTGTTAATAACACAGCAGCATCCATCCATTAATCATAATGCTATATATTAACTTAAGTGCGTTTATAGGAATATACTCGTAAAAATGACTCTAAAATCAATAAAAAAACTAAGATCCGTTTAAAATCGACTTTTTTGGCCTTAGCTCCAGACAGTTTGGAGGATTTGTCTTTCTTGGTACAATTAGTGACTGGATCCGAAGTCAGGCCATTATGAAGTCTTATGAATGGAAGCAGTCTTTATGTAATTCTTTGATGTAAATTTCTGTATTTATAAAAATCGTTGCCTTGATATGCTTGCCATACCAAGAACTTTTGGATCCTAAGCTTTTCTTCAACATTACCTCGTTCTTTGGCAACATAAAATTTTTGACCAGAAATTTGCGAAAAATTTGCAGGAATGTACGTTTCGTCATCCATTATGCGGCAATAATATAATTTTTTAAACTTGACTTTAATTTTCGTGCTCTGTTTTTTGGTTTTTAAGCAGAGATCCTGTAAGGATAAGCGATAAGATAACCGGCTGCTTTCCAACAGGATGTTTGGGGAATTTTTTGGAAAATGCTTTTTATTTATTGGCTTTAGAAACATCATTGGGACCACACTGTCTACCTGAACCAGATTTTTTATAAACTGACAAAATTTCCCGGTACTGCAAACAGTTTGATGGTAGACCCTTGAATGATTCGTTAATTTGTTATAGGACATTTTTAGAGAAAAACGTGTGTTAGGAGTTTTAGGATGTCAATTCTTTGTAATATATATTTGTTATATAGAAATGTCCTCTAAATATTTTATAGCTTTTTCTCTATTTTTTTTAAAATTATGTGCGTTTATAAGAATATGCATCAGTATTTTACTAAAATTCTTGTATTTATAGTTTTAAAACATGTAAAACCTTAAGTATTTTTTAAATAAAAAATAAAATCTATTTCAATTCTCTTTTTTTCACTCTACAAATATGTATCTACTTGTGTGCTGATCATATAGAAGAATAGAGAAACAAACGAAAGGATATAAAATAAAAATTTATAGTATTTTTCATATATTTAAGTTAAACTATGGCAAACAACTGAATGAAAGAATAACTGGAAACTATTAAATTTTGTTTGCATTTTTTTCTTTTTTTTATTTTATTTTTTACAATAATGCAGCAGTTTGCTGCAGATTTCAAGGCTGAGTTTTACACACATACAGATAAATGTGTGGGTGGAATACACTAAAAATAAAGTGTTAATTTTTAATTGAAATTTTTTGAAGCAAATTATATAATTTTTTGATTTCGCAAAAATAATGCTAAATAGAGTTTAATTTCATGTTGGATTTGGCAATTAAGGAATGAGACCTTAAATAACATTTGATTCGTCGGTTTTTTTAGAAGCAAATTTCAATTTTTTTGATCAACTAGTTTAAATAAACCGATTGTTACACCCTACACCACCGTTGGTGGTTGGGGAACCTTCCAGAAAACTATTAATTTCATCAAAAACTCAAAAATTACGGTAGAGAAATAATATTTTTCTATTTAGAAACAAATTTGAACAATTTTGTGAATTTACTTGTATTCCGAAAGTATGAGGAAAAATCACACATTTATTGGAGGTCTGAAAAAGCCATTATCATATCATTAGAGACACTTTAGGGTTTTCAAATCTCCATTCTGGCTTTAGGATTTTGTAACATATAAGTTAAATTTAATGCTATGACAAAACATGTAAGAAAGCTACAAGCGGCTGTGCCGAATCTTAATCCGCTTTAAAAACTACAGTGGAATATTCTTGAATTCGCCCATAAATATTTAAAACACATAGATAAATATCTTTAATTACATACATTTAAGACATTTGAAACAATAATTGTGCCGAAATTCAAAGGAATTGGCCTACATTTATGAGCTTTACAAGCCGAGAAGCGGCTTTATATGGGAGCTATAAGTATAATAAACAGACTTTGGGGTGTGTGAACATTTTTTACTTCTTTGCTAGTGGAGCGATAATGCTCATTTAGATAGGAAACTGCTAAGAACAGCAACAAACAATATGGCAAAGCTTCGTTGAATTCTGACAATTATTCTAGGCTTGAGAATGTTTCTATCGTCGCCACTTAAAATTATTTATATTTTTTCAACTGAATTTGAAATTTTGATGAATAAAAAAAATAAATAAGTACTTGAGGTCACCAACATTTGAGTTCCATCTACCATCCCCTGGAACCAATAAAAATTTGGAATTAGCAATGATTACAAAATGTCAGAATTATTTCCAAAACAGCAAACAAGTAGTTTGTTCACTAAAGCACGAATTGTTAAAGCAATTTTAACAAAATTTCTCTCAGTGATTTTTATAAGTTTTTTTCTTTTAAAAAGTCTATAAATAACACACACAAACACTTACATTCACAAAAGGTTGACTGCATTTAATGCACATCTACATATAAACTATTGTAATAAAAATGTTTAAATATAAAAGCGGAGAAAATAATATACATTTGGCAATGCCATTACATCTATTTAAAGAATTAACACAAATACATATAAACAATAAAAACACACAAATGCAAGAATAAAATAAAAAAAATCTCAACCCAACTCCCACATCGAAAAATCGAAATATTTTTAATGTCGGCTGCCAAAAAAATTGATATAAACTAAAACGTGCAAAAAAAGTGAAAGTAATAAAAGAGAAATTCGACAGAAAAAGGATAAAAAGTTTTACCAACTTATGCTCACGAACAAAACATTTTTATTGTTTGTTGTAATATGTTTCCGTGTTTTCATTTTTACTTTCTTTTTCCTTTGTGTTTTGTTTTTGTTCTTCATTCTTTAAAAGTTTCTTTACCAAGAATTTTTTTTCAAGTGCAACTTTCTAACGATTTTTATTTTTTTTGTTAGAAAATAGTTGCTTGTTGTCATAGTTTTATAACGAAAAAAGATTTGATTTGATTTTGTTATTTTTGTTGCTGTAAATAAGTTTTTTTTTTTTGTGAGATGGGAAAGAGGAAGCGAATAGGAAATTAAAAGAAAACAGAATTGTTCGAAAAGAGTGCAATCAAACTTTAGTTGTTGTAAAAGAAATTGTTATAAATAAAATTGTTGTTAAATAAACTAAATGAAAGTTAAAAAAACAACACGTGTAATTTCCTTTTTCAGTTTTTTCTTTGTTTGGATATTTGTAACCAGTAGACAGTATATCGGAATGAATAAAAAGTGGTATTTCAAAATACCAAAATACCCAAAATCTTCTTATAATATGATGATCCCAAATTTCATAATTCATAAATTTGGTAAATTTGAATTTTTAGTGAAAAATTCAATTTTTGGAAAAAAAAATTATTTTTTGAGAAAAACTATTTTTTAGTGAAAATTAGAATTTTTTAGTGAAAATTTAATTTTTTATTTAATTTTAGTGAAAAATTTAAGTTTTTTGAGAAAAATTGGATTTTTACAAAATATAAAATTGAATTTTTGTCAAATTTCTTTTTTGTGAAAAATTGATTTTTTTTATGAACAGTTGAATTTTTAGTGAAAAGTTGATTTTTTCAGTAAAAAAATTAATTTTTAGTGAAAATTATTTTTATAAATATTAATTTTAGTGAAAAATTGAATTTTTAGTAAAAAGTTGAATTTTTAGTAAAAAATTGAAATTTTAGTGAAAAATTGAATTTTTAGTAAAAAATTGAATTTTTTGTGAAAAATTGATTTTTTCAGTAAAAAATTGAATTTTTTGTAAAAAATTGATTTTTTCAGTAAAAAATTGAATTTTTAGTGAAAAATTAAATTTTTTGTGAAAAATTGATTTTTTTGTGAAAAATTGAACTTTTTGTGAAAAATTGATTTTTTTGTGAAAAATTGAATTTTTTGTGAAAATTTGATTTTTTGTGAAAATTAAGTGTATTGTAAATTATGTTTATATCAGCTTTTAGTCTAGGAGACGATTGCTTGCTAACAGAAAGGCTTTAAGGTCTTCTTACATTACACTTGATGCCGATAAGATTGTGGAATCGTGTGTTGGAATCTGACATATATTAGTATCAAGAGGGATTCTGATAGTTGAGTTTGTGTTTTTTTAAGGTCTACGGCTACTTAAAAAAATTTTACCCAAATTAATAACTCATTATTTTTTGGTCAGCAAAAATTACCTAAGTTTTGTGTTTACAGTGGACAAATCGATACAGTTAATAGGAAGTTATTGACCGATAACTCAGAATATTTTAAATTTTATTTTCAAAAATATTAATAAACTATTATCGGTTTGTGAAAGTAAAGTCTCCATTATTTTAGAACAATTTTTTTTAAATTTTGTCCCACAGTGCATTAGTGAACTATTCAATTCCTGGCATTAAAAAAAAGGAATCAAACTTAATTATATTTGTTTAAATTAACGAACAAAATTTTTTTATTCATAAAAGGAAAATATTTATTTTATGAAATAAATGAAAGCAAATTAATTTTCTTTCTCTGAGAAATCTGGAAAATAAAACTTAATTGTTCTAGTTTCTTTGTACTCAATCCTTGTTTCTCACATATATATGTCATAGGCTCAAGTGCATGTGCAGCAACAAAAACTATTCATACCCACACACAATATCTGGGATATTGGCATAATGCCAAATCAAAAGAAAAGAGAAAAAAGTAAAATTGTTCAAATAAAGGCTGAAAGCAAGTTTATGGAATGAAACTGGCGTAGCATAATGCAGTTTGGTTCATATGTATAGGTAACTTATATATGTATTAGTAAATTGAATTGTATAAACGTTTATAAGTTAAACTGTATGTAACTGTGCGAGATGTGTGTATGTGTGTATATGCAATTGGAAAATGTTTATGTAATGTAGAAAGTTCATGTTTGTCTTTTATCAGCAAATGTGACTCAAACCTCAATTACCAATTCCCTTGATTCATATTTATATACGAATCTATAAACCACACTTGCATACACATGCAGACAACCTCTCTCTTTTTATCTCCTTTCGCCTACTAGTTATTTCCTTAGTATCTCTTTTAAAAAATTACAGTGAAAACAAAACATTGTGTATTTTTTCACTTCTCTTTCTCTCTTTCAAATTTTTTCCATTCTCTGTAGACAATGACAACTTGTAGACATGTTATTTTTTTTGTTATTGTTTTGTTCTTGTATTTGTTGTAGCTGTATTTTAAACTTTACTCTGGCTCAATGCATTTATATACCGTTTTAGCTTCTCTTTATCTAAAACAACTGGGTAAATCTCACAAAAAAAAAGAAATAAGTGGGATACAGAAAAAAAGCCCCAAATGAAAATTGTTACAATAGCTGATTTGTGAGATTACGCAAAAGTGATTGAAAAATAATTGAAATACTAGAAATGGGAAAAATATATGTATGTGTAAGTGTGTGTTTAGACAAATAGAAAAAAATGTCATAAGAATTCTCTTTTTGTAAATTGAAATCCTTGGAAATTACAAAATACCAAACCAAAGTACAAGTTTATATCAATGTATTTCGATTTCAATTGATATAGAAAAATATATAGAAAAAAATATCTAAAAAAGAAAATCTATTAATACTTACATTCATACAAACAATTTCTATATACAAGTTTAAAATTTTTTTGTTAAATTTCAATTACCTTGTTTGTTGGCAAATTCTCATACAGTTTTTGTGTGCAAAACTGAAATGAAAATGAAAGAAAATTGTAAAAATTTAATAACTATTTTGACAGAAATATTCTATATATGTAAGATATAAGTAGAATTAGAAATATGATGATTACATTTTTAGTTTGTAGCAAAAAGATACCAAAAATACACATATGCCCAGCAGTTTTTAGCGTCTGTCTAAAACTAAGCTAAAGAATGACACAAATATTCACTACACCAAGTACGACTATTCATATAACACGGACTTGCCCTAAGAGGTAACATAATGTCTCTTCTATTGTCTCTTCACGAAATACAAGAGGGACACTTGTGTGTATTTACTGTCTCCCTACGCTATACTTTTTACCTATGAAGTATGTAAATGCAAATAATCTTATAGTTTTAATACTTATTTCGTTCACTTGGTGGTCATAATGTGCATCGTGTTGATCTCCACTGATAAGTAATTTTATTACCTTTTCAGATATCTAATGCCATTTAAAGAATGTAGGGTGCAGAAGAAATATTCCCTGAAGATTAATTCCCTGTAGATACACTTAAATAACACACCCTTAATGTGTTTAAGTACACCATCACCAACCGGGTGTAAAATAGGTGGGAAACAGTAGAAGACAAGGTATTTCCTACGATAAACTTTATCTCACCCAAGTGTCTATTAAGAGGCAGTCAAGGCTTCTTTCTGGAGAACTATGCCCACGACATCAAAATTGCTATAAAGTGATAAGACACTATGTGTTTGAACACCTAATCGGCACAAGTTGTTTTGTAGAGAGACAGTAAGTGCGCAAAAGTATTCCTATTGAGTATCGTGAAGAGACTAAAGAAAATGTAAATTTATTTTTTTTGTACGATTTTAAAGAATTAACATTCCTCAGATAACTAACTTTGTTGGCTGGGGTCTGTAGTATTGTATGGAAAAACCGAAACCGGTAAACGGTTTTTTGCAATTCAGAAAATTTTCAAATTATTCGACATTTTCAAATTATTCGACAGTCGTTAACCGGTTTTTAATGAAAGTCACTTTTAAATTTTCACTATTATATTCAGCTTCATATTGGTATATTCCGCCATGACTGCGTAAACATATAAAATTTTTCATTCCTTGTGTTACACGAGCAAAGTATTGTATGCATATTTTGAATCGATTTTGTTATGTATGTCTGTTTTCGACAAATTTACATCAATAGAAATATTTAAATAAGATTCTGCAAGTTTTATTGTTTAGCAATATATACTTTTTAGTAAAAGCGATGTAGATCTGTAATTTATAAATATTCAGATATTAAAGAAAAAGTTTTTGTAAAGTAAAAATAATGGATTTAAATTGACCCATAAAAACTTGTATATCCCACTTATTTATGACATATTTGATGATGTATGGTATAGTTGAGGATTATTTGATGAAGTTTACTCAAATGGTTATTTTGTGAAAGAATTATGTTTACTTCATTTCATATAAAGGTCATTGTACGATATCTGCTTTTATTGGTTAAATTCAAGATTTCTATTAAATAATAATTTTTGTCTACAAATTTATAATAAGCAAACGAAAACCGGTTAACCGGTTTCTTTAGCATAGACCATTATTTGAAACTGATTTTTTGAAAATCCCATTTTTTGAATAACCCGAACAACAATAATAACTAAAAACATTTTTTCGCCAAAATCAAACAGATCCACGGACGGACAAGCAGATGACAAGATTAGATAATGTCTTCTTGTCGCTATACATTGAACTACAAAATTAATCTAACATCTTTATCTTCAATATTATTTCACATGGTCATAGTATTTATAAAATTGTTGTTAGAGAACCAAGCCCTGGAAGGTCAGAGTGCCAGCGGACGCATTTTCAAAATTGGCCAATTCTTCCTCCTGACGCTGTCAGTTTTAAATTTATATACTTAGATATTTAATAATTAATATTTGCTTTTATTGGGGTTACCTTTCCCAAAAAAAAGCAAAATTTTTGCGATATTTTGTTTATATTTTCATACAACAACCTTGATGATCCACTCGTTTCCAGGGTACAATAAAATTTTATGTTTCTCTCAGTCAATTGGAAAAAATCTCCAAAAATGGTCGTATGAAAGTTCATGCAAAGTATTTTGTTGATCCAAAGTAACAGAATTATTTCCAAAATTATTTCCATTTTAGGACCACTGTGACGGTGTTATCAAATATTAAGCAGTTATATCATCTTTTGAGAGATTTTACCAAACAGTTTTTCTTTGAAGAAATATTTATTTTCTGAAATTGAATAAAAACCTTTTAAGCATATCTTCAGATACCAAAAACAAATAAATATTAACAAATTCTCCTCAATCGGAATATATTTCCACAAAATGAATACAAATTTTTCCAACGAAAATTTATCCTCTACCTTACAACAACACATGAATGTTCAACAAAAATAAACTACTTATACGATAAAACAAACATGAACTCTGTACAACCAATAAACACTTGGGAGTATTAAGCACTAATACAAACACATAAACATGTATATACAATCATATAAAATGTAACGTACCGGAAACAACACACACATTTGGCCAAAGCAAAAGCCAACAACAACTGAGACAAAAATCCCCAAAACATTAAAAATCTACATAAAACTAAAATTGAACAAAAAAAGGAGGCGTTAATATAACAATGCCTTAAACACCCACATTCCGAAAAACAGCAACAAGAGCCAGAAAACCATAGGGCTATTAAAACTTACAGCCAGAGTTGGTGATGGTGGTCAGGTATGATATGCATTTATGCCAAAATTTAACCAAAAACCTTAAAGTTAGAATATTTTACAAATCTTTGAAAGGATTAAATTAATCATTTTATAAGAGAATAAGAGAAATTTCAATTTAGTTTTCATTTCTTTAATTCTAAATAATCTAGAATATGGACAAGAAAAAGACAGTTAGAAGAAAATGTGTCGTAATACTTACAAAGTTCAAGGATATTTTCTCTATTCATATATGAATTTGTTAAAATCAATACTAAACATTATTTATTATTTAAGTTGATTTTGAAATTCCTTCAATTTTTATTTAATGTTAAATAAAATAACAAAAACAACAATAAAACATATATGAAAGCTTTATTGGGGTGTGCCGAATCTTGAACACTCTCCCCAACAAATGCGGGTGAAGAAAATATGTTATGTTTTGTACATACACACTCACGCATACACTCACAGACGTATAAATAAGAGGGAAAAATTAAAGAGTCATAAAATTAGTTATATTTTTTGCTATAAATTATTTCCTACTGAACCGATATTAATAATTTTTAGAACAGTAATGCGAAATTTTACTCTAATTAAACGATTTATAATTGAAAATTTTACGAAAGTTTTTTGCTTGAACTAAGAGGTTGCTTCAGATATCGGTCTATATCTTTTAATATATTAAACCGCATTCTCTAGTTTTAAATAGAAAACATCTCAGAATTATAGCAAATAATCAGGCCAAATTTCATAATTATTGTGGATGTGAACCTGACGGCTAAATCGACTCAGATTTTGATTTGATGCGAGATAATATACATCATAAGGTCTGACATAGTATTTCATATGGAATGATTAACTAAATATACCCATTTTACCAGTTGTGGTGGTGGAGGTATCTGATAATGACATTGTTCTGTTGATTGTTTCTAAACCCTTTTGGTTAAGTTCCGTATATGTGTATGTAATGGCACACATGTGTGAGTGTGTATTTATTTTTCTTTTTATTTATTTCATTTTATCCTCGTTTTATGAACATGACATTGTGTATTGAAAATAATAATGTTAACAAACCAATTTTAAAAAACCACCTACAAAAAAAGTTGAACATTGTCCTTAATGGGTCTTTCGCTGTTTTTGTAATGGCAACAATGATAAAAGAGAAGAAAAAATATGGGGCAAAAAAAAAAAAACAGAAAGAATGAAAGACAATGTAAAGAATATTTTTATAAACGATGAATTGTATATGAATGAATTGAATTGTTGATTGGTTACAAAATGCTCGTATATTGTTTGAAATTTCAAACAAACATTTAAGAGTGAAGGCTTGTTGGTATTTTTGGTTGAACATTAAACATTCCGGCCAAAAAATATATTAAGGTCTATATGGTCATGTCATTAGTTATGAGCGTCAGTGGTGAAATTATAAAAATTTTGCTTCTAGTGTGTGTTTAGTGCACAGTGGGGAAAATATAATTTGAAATCAATTGAAAATTGAACAGCAATCTGGATTTCAAAATTATCTTAATAATAAGCAAGATTCGGAACTTTGAGCTTAGATGGAATCTTAGTGAACTCGAATAAGAATTTGAACTTGGGTTGGAAAAAGATTCTAAACCAGAATCTTAAACTGAATTTGAACTCAAATCTTAGCTGGAATGTAAATGGGCACCTAAACTAAATTCTGAAGTACAATCTGAACTACTATCTAAAGAAGAATATGAGATTTAAAATCTAAACTAGGATCTGAACTGGAATCTGAACTGGAATCTGAACTGGAATCTTAACTGGAATCTGAACTGGAATCTGAACTAGAATCCGAACTAGAATCTGAACTAGAATCTGAAAATCCGAACTAGACTCTGAACTAGAATCTGAATTAGAATCCGAACTAGAATCTGAACTAGAATCTGAACTAGAATCTGAACTAGAATCTGAACTAGAATCTGAACTAGAATCTGAACTAGAATCTGAACTGGAATCTGAACTAGAACTGAACTATAATCTGAACTAGTACCGAAAAAGTTTAAAAAAGGAATATTAAAAAGTATTGCACTGAATAACAAATTATAAATTTATGATTTACTAATCTCCTTATCCGCAATAAGTTTCTGCTATTATTCACTTTATTTTATTTTTTTTTTTGCTGCTATTTAATTATAAGTTAAAACACTATATTTTTGATTCATTCATTCTTGATACGTTTCGCCTTGTAACCACTTTGCTACCAACATTCCTACAGTGTACACTCATTTTCATTTAAGTTCATTCATAAAGGGCCATTGTAATAGTGTTGGTGTATTACCTTGAGATTTTTGAACAAAAAAAGCCTTGAGCTTGAAATATTGTTTTTACATATTGTACAGTTGTAGCTGTTGTCTTTGGTTTTATGTCCTGTTGTTTGTTGTCCTCTCTCACTCTGGGTTTCAACATTGTCATACAGTCACTATTCTCACAGTGTGTGTACAAACACACATATCACTGCATTTACACTACACTAATGTTGGTTTATTTTGTTTGCTTTTTTGATTTTTCCTCGTTTTTTCATTTTTAATTTTCATCTTTTTTTCGTCTATGTGTGTCCTTTTGTTATTGTTTTATTTTTTGTTTTAGTAAGTGTGGCTTTGACAATGATATTGTTTATGATTTCATTACATGAACTGAATTTACACAGACACACTGACATTTATATTAAACAAATATGACAAAAGGATTTTTTTATGTTCAGAATTTTTCTGTTTATCATGCTGATTTGTTTAAAATCTACTGGATGTTTGTTTTTGAATATTCCAAAAAAATGTTTCCTTGTGTGCTGCCTGTTCTAAATGTAATACTATTTTTTAATATTTTTTATTTTTCTAAAAATGAAATTTAGAAAATTCTTTTAATTTACCTCCTACTGGTCCGAGCTTTTTTGTTAAATAATTTTTGTGGTATTTGCGGTTGAAATTTTGTTGATTGAATGTTTTTAAATTTAGTTTTTAGTTTACTTTTTTTGATAATAAATATTGCATGACAAGAAAGTAACAGATGGTCAACAAAAGCCAGAGCATTTACTTGCAACCACAAGAATTCCAACATGAAAATAAATTTTTAGATTTTTAATTAATAAAGTTGAAGTAAAAGTACTTTTTTAAGCTTTTAAAGATTTTCAAAACAATTTTTCTTTGTAGGGAGTCTATGGAGTGGGATTTAATTCAGTAAATTGGTAGTAATTTGAGATTAATTAAATTTGAAAAAAGTTTGCATTTTATACATAAAAGGAAGATTCTTAAGTTATTTGCACTCAGTTTTCATTTCAGTTTAAGTCCAGACTCTAGATATTGAGAATCTAGTTTGGTCCTTGGTTTGGATTTAAGTTTAAATTCCAGATCAGTTTCTAGCTTATATTATGGTTCTAGTTCAGTTTCTGGTTCAAAATCTAGAAGAAAATTTAGTCAAAACTTTCGTTAAGATGTATTTTCAGATTCTAGTACAGATTCTACATTGAAATCTAGTTCATTTTTTTCCAGTCATCCAATTTGGAAAGGTTTTAGCTTTATTTAAATTACAGTTCAGTTTCTAATTAAAATTCTAGTTAAGATTCTATTTCAGATTCATGCTTGGACTCTAATTCAGATTTTAGTTCAGAATATTGTTCAGATTTTTTTTAGATTGCAAATCAGATTCTAGTTCATCAGGTTCTAGCTAAGTTCTTATTCAGTTCTAATTCGGTTCTTGTCCAGTTCTAGTTCAGTTTTGGTTCAGTTCTAGTTCCGTTATAGTTTCGTTCTAGTTCAGTTCTATTTCAGTTTTAGTTCTAGTTTTGTTCTAATTCAGTTCTAGTTCAGTTCTAGTTCAGTTCTAGTTCAGTTCTGCTTCAGTTCTGCTTCAGTACTAGTACAGATCTAGTTGAGTTGTAGATCAGTTCTAGTTGAGTTGTAGTTCAGTTCTAGTTGAGTTGTAGTTCAGTTCTAGTTCAGCTTTAGTTCAGTTCTGGTTCTGTTATAGTTTCGTTCTAGTTCAGTTCTAGTTCAGTTCTAGTTCAGTTCAAGTTCAGTTCTAGTTCAGTTCTAGTTCAGTTCAGTTCTAGTTCAGTTCTGCTTCAGTACTAGCACAGATCTAGTTGAGTTGTAGTTCAGTTCTAGTTGAGTTCTAGTTCAGTTTTAGTTCAGTTCTTGTTCAGTTCTAGTTCAGACCATGTCTACTTCTTTTACATAGTTTAATAGCCTTTTGTTCTTTTTGTTAATAAAACGTTTTTACCATTTATTATTCATCTTAATCTTCTCGTAATTTTTATCTTCCTGTCAGATCGTCTTTTATGTTGGTGTTCGTTTAGGAAAAATATAATTAGTCCTTAAATAATCATGACTTCGATAATAATTATTGTATCTACTTATTGTAGTATTAGTGACACTATGTCAGTATTCTATTTTGTAACATTTTCATTAAATATTTTCACAAATTTCTTCATACATTCATTAAGAGTGTCATGATTGAATACTTAATGATAAGACTGTTGTTATGTAATTAGAAAATGTGAATGGATAAATGTCAATAAAACATTTTTGCACAAATTTAAATGTCACTTCAAGAAGCAGTTTTCTTACCAAAAGTTAATTATTTTTCTTTAGATGATATTTTGTTATGTTTTTATTTGTATGTTTTTGTATGAGTCAGGGGTCTACATGAATTTTACATAAAATTGTCATCAAAGAAAAAATTTCTTGTTTTTCTAGTTTCTCTAGTTTCATCAAGATGTTTATTAATTAATTCATTTATGTGACCAAAGTAATGGAATGTATGTTATGTTGTCGGTTAATTTTCTAGTCATTACAACAAATGTTTCATTGTAGAGACTCCTAAAGACAAAACCATATGTCTAATTATAGAGTTTTTGTTTGCTTAAATGTTGGTATTTCTGTCTGCATATTAGACTAACAGTTAGTCGGTTGGTATTTGTTTCCTTTTTTTTTTTTGCTTTTATGGTTACTGTCACTTTCAATTCATTTGGAAAAAATTGTGAATGGAAATTTTTTTTTAAATTTCCAGAATTTTAGCTGCTCTTGATGCTTTTTCTGTTTGGTTAAAGTCTGTTGGATTTGTGAATTTATTAAGCAGCTCAAGAACTTTCAAATCAACAAAACAGACTACTACTGAAATGTTTTATGGACTCAACTATTTAAGTAGTAATGGAAATGAGTGTGGCAGTTTAATTCACTTTATTTTTTTTGTGTTGAAATAAAACAAAAATGAGTTGGAAATTTAGTTTACAAAAATAACAAAATTGTTTTATAAATGATTATTTGAAAAATTGCAAGTGAAGTTTTTTTTTGTTTTTCATTTAGAGTTTTTCTAAAAAGTTTTGTAATGAAATGCTTTTGAAATAATTGTGTAATTGTTAGTTCATTTGTAGCAATTACGGGGATATTGTTATGTAATTTTTGTAATATTTGAAAAGCAAGTAATTAATGAGGAGCAAAATTTCAATTTGTTTAGTCAAATTTTCACTTAAAATTAAGTTTTTCACTAAAAATTCAAATTTTCAATACAAATTTTTCACAAAAAATTAAAATTATCACAAAAAATTAAATTTTTTACTAAACATTCAAATTTTTACTAAAAAATAATTTTTTTATTATAAATTAAATTTTTACTAAAAATTAAATTTTTCACTAAAAATTCAAATTTTCAATACAAATTTTTCACAAAAAAATAAAATTTTCAAAAAAAGAAAAAAAATTAATTTTTCACTAAAAATTCAAATTTTCACTAAAAAATAATTTTTTTCTTATAAATTAAATTTTTACTAAAAATTAAATTTTTCACTAAAAATTCAATTTTTCACAAAAAATTAAATTTTACATTGACAATTAAATTTTGCGCTGAAAAATTTAGTGCTTCACTAAAATTCAATAATTCTTAAAAATTAAATTTTCACTAAATTATTTTTTTAGTAAAAATATAAATTATGCACTAAAAATTTAATATTTCACTAAAATTAAATTTTTTCTTTAAAAAAACATTAAAATTAAATTTTTCACTGAAAAATGTATTTTTTACTAAAATAAATTTTTCACTAAAAAATTACCTTTATATAACTTAATATTATGACAATATCTTATTCTAATTTTTCAAACTACTACTGTGTAGATTATAATTTACATTCTAGATCAGAATCGTGTTCATTTCACAAGTTATTTCTTTTTTTTTTTTTGTAGATTACAATTCAGATTTTGGTTTAGATTCTAGTTTAGACTTCTATTCAGATTCAAGTTCACTTTTCCGTTCGGATTCTAGTTTAGATTTTGTTCAATAAAGATTCCGATTCAGATTATAATTCGTATTTTTATTAGATTTTTATCAATATTATCGTTTGAGTTATACTCTGTACTCTGCTTTAGATTCTAGTTCTTATTATTATTCAAATTCTAACTCTAAATCTTTTTTAGATTTTAGTTCACTTTTTGATGTAAATTCTTGTTCAGATTTATGTTTTTTATTTCTGATTTTTCTGATTATTGTGAACATTCTTAAGTGCTGCAGAGAAAATTCTGATTATGACATAAAATATAACAATAAATTTATTTGTTTAATTCCCTACTGTATTAAAACAAATGGTTAATTTATTATTTATTACCTAAAGTTTTTAATATTTATAAAATAAACTTTTTCCCCTTTTCCTGTTATTTATTAAGAAAAAGTTTAAAAAGTAATTTAATTATAATTTCGCCTTTTTCCCTTTATTTTATTATCCATCAATAATAAATCTTCTTTTGTAAGTGAAAGAATTGTATAAAAACAATATTTTATTTGATTTAAATGCTTTTGCGTATACTTAATATTCAATTAAATAGCACATCACTCATACGTCATGATAAACTAACTTTCATTTTTTATATTTATTTTATAGATTCTTGTTCCTGTTTTCTGCCACAACTTGTTTTAAGAATATTCATTTTCACTAACATTAAGGTAAGTACTTTAGAATATATTTATGTATATGTAAATATATTTATAACTGTATGTGTATGTGTGTATAGGTTATAGTCAATTCCCTTAATGGCTTAATAATAAATGCCATCATAATTTTTTAGTAATACCATTTTTACTTTTAAGACTATAAATTTTATATGGTGTATTTGTTAATATATATGTAAGGGTGCTTGAGTATGTGTGTTGGTTATAAAATAAATAAAATATAGTTTAGTTGTTATTGTTATTTTTATTTTAGATGCTGTTAATATATTTATGTTCACATTTTTTTTAGTTAACATTAACTTATAGAACCACATTATTATTATATTCAACTATAATTTTAATTTGTGTCAATCAAGTATATACCGATATAACTTTACTACACACGCACATATACAATTTTATTTACTTATTTATTTAATCAAGTTTGAAAGGATGTTTATGAAAGGTAGAAAAGGAAATAAAGCGATTATGTTTTTTATACTTTTTTAAATGTAGGAAGTGTATGAGTTTAACGTTGTTATTATTTTAATGGTTGTATTTTAATTACAAAAAGCATTATTTTAATTAAAATATTATTATATTTATTTAATTTTTATTATGTTAATAATTAAAGGGAGTAATTTTTATATTGAGTAATTTTATATTGATATATAAATTGAGTTAAATATTGATGGATAATATTTATAAACAACTTATGGGAGTTAAGGGATGAAATAATAAATTTGGTCATTATTTAATTAATAAAATATCAATTCGAACATAAATAAATATGAGAAGGGAAATCGAAAAAAATAAGCATACATATCTGTTAATAAAAAAGAAACCACTAAACTATAATAATGGACTACTTGCTCGAGCAAGTAGACCACTTTCGCTTAAAATCTTGCAACATTTTGTGATCTTCAATTTTATCAACTAGAGTTCAATATTTCTCCAATGGTCTTAGCTCTCAAAAATTTGGAGGATTTGCCTCTCTTGGAACAAGTACCACATTATTGTTATTGTACCACTAAAGAGCTTGTTTACCATTGTGACAGATTGCCAGGTTACATCAGAAATAATTGGACACATTATGAAGTCTTATTAATGGAAGCAGTAATTTTTTAAACATTCCTTGATGTAAATTTTGGTATTTAAAGAGATTTTTCGCAACTGCATTTTACTTATCATAGCAATAACTTTTTGGGAAAATTTTTGAGTCTTAAACTTTTCTTCAACATTCTCTCGACCATAAGAAACACAAAATTTTTACTAGAAAATTACGAAAAATTTGCCAGAACTTTCGTTTAGCATCCATTGTTTTGAAAGAAAATTTTACAAAACTTAACTTTAAAAATCCGTGTCCTGTTTATGGCCGTAACATTTTTAATAGCTTTTTTGTCCTTGTATGATTTTAGACTTGCGTTAGCTCTAACTTTTGACAGCATCGAGCTAACAGGATTTTACTACTGGATGTTTTAGGAGCTTATCTAAATGTTTTCTATGTTTTTTGGCTTTAGAAACATTATAGACCATTTTCTCATTCTGCTATCAGCAGACAAATTCTTCTGCTTCTGTTTTATAACATTGGAAACAATTTGACGGCAGAACTTTGAATGCTTGGTCATTTTTTGTTGGACCAAGTTGGGTTTTGTTGAAAATATTTAATAATTTTATCACTGTAAACTAAAAAATAAAAAATAATAAATTAACTTTAAATTAAAATTAAAATTAAATTTTTATCAAAAAATAAATAAAATTAATCTCTGATAAACTTTTTTGGGTAGAAATTAAATTTTTGGTGTTAATTTTCAAATTAGATTTTTAGGTAAAAAATTTACTTTTGTTCAAAATTAGATTGTTGAATTTTAATTAAATTTTACCAAAATTTTCATTTTTGAAAAAAACATTTAATGACTTAAAATAATAATTAATTTACGATCACCAAACTATGATTCAGTACACACATATTTTGGAATTTAATAATAAAAAATTAATTTAAAAACATAAATAGCGTTTTTTCGAAAAAAAGCAACATCTACAAACATAGATGAAGCAAAATATATAAAAATCATGTATCACTCAGTTAATATTGCATTTTGGTTCAAAATATGCTGCAAGTATCTTTCACTAAATAAATAATGTGTTGTTTTAGAAATTAGTTTAATTTATGATCACAGTTTAAAATGTTAATAATTCAAAGAAAAATAATTTATAGAGATCGATAAAGCAAAAATCAAATAGTGTTTTTTCTGCTTAAATTTTATCCAGGTCATACAACTAGTATGGATGTGTGAAAAGACAACAATAACTGAACGCGTTCTGCTGAATAAACTAAGACTTTGATTTTAACCAGGAGCAGCTTTGAAGTTAGTCCTTTACTTCCTTAACTTAAACATGTAAAGGAACGTTTCTATAGTTTGGTAATTATGGACCTTCTTAAAAATGGTTTCAAAAACAAAACTTTATTATGTTTTTATACATCAAATATACATATATTCATTATTACCAACATATCAATTAAAATGAAATAATAATTCTTTTTATTTTTAATCTTATTCTTCGCTCTCTTTTATTTTTGCTATTTTTACAATTATAACTTTATAAAAATCCATAATTATTTCCTAAAAACCTGTACTTTTAATCTCACACAATTTTTTAATCGATTTTTAAATAATGTTTTATATCCAAAAATTGTATATAAATCCCAACTGTGTGATATGAATTATCGCCAACTTCATAAATTCAATTAACAATTGTTGAAATAAATGTGAAAAAAATACAATTTAAAAAGGTTTAATTAAAAAAAGAATAAACTCAATCAAACACACTCATTCATGCACAAATTTACAATAATTTTAACATGAAAATCATTTCACAACAATAAACCTCTTATGAGTTAAATAGAAGAATTAAAATTGAATTATGACTGTAAAAATTCACAACCAATAAAAATGAACAAAAACGAAAAATAAAAAATTTATACTTTTAATAGTCATTCAATTAAAATGAAAAATAATACAGTTGCATTTCACACAACACACTCACTGACATACATCTGTAATTGTATTGCAGCTGAAAAAAGTGAACAATTAAAATGTTTTTGCAAAAAATTAAGTAAATGACTTAAACAAGTTCACACATGTGAAAATTATAATAAAACTTAAAATAAGGAGTGAGATCAAAAAATACTTAGCATACAGTTATTATGTTTAATGTCAAACAAATTAATTTATTGTAAATCCGATTTAAATTAATGATAAGAAAAATTGCGAACTAAAACTATTAAATATTTTCAACAAAGTCCAACTTGGTCCAACAAAAAGTGGGCTCAGCATTTAAAGATCCGCGGTAAAATTGTTTACAATGTTATTTAACAAAGCCGAGGGAACGCATGATGTTTTTAGAGCTATAAAACAGAAAGCATTTTCAAAAGGGCTCCTAGCACACCTGGTGGGATGTATCGGTTAGCACAGGTCTCGGATTATTTGGAACGAAAAGTTTATGCTAAAGCGGGTTTAAAAATATACAAGATTAAAAAATTTCCTAACAGGAACGCTGCTTCAAATTTAGAATTTAGCATGGAATTTGTTGTCAAGTTTTCCAAATAAAAAATATTCTTGCAGCATTATAGATGACAAAACTTATGTTCTGCAGATTTTCGCAACTTCCTGGTCAAAAATATTATGTTGCTGATGATCGAGGGAATGTTGAAAAAAATATTATGAAACTAAAAGCAGTAAAAATTTCCCAAAAATAATTTGGTAAGACAAGCAATATGTAATTGCGGCATAAGTAGCAATTTATATGCTGAAAAATTTACGTCAAGGGATATTTGCAAAAAAAGCTGCTCCCATTCATAATATTTCATAATGTATTCACTTACTTTTGGTCTAACTTGGCATCGGGTGACAATGGTAGACATACACTTGAGTGGTACAAATGCGGCATTTGAACCAAAAAATGCAAATTCTCCAAAATGCCCGGAGCTAAGTTCAGTGGAGAGATATTGGTCTTTTGTTCAAAAAGAATTGCAAAGCACAACAACGTGTTAAAAAGTGTGGTCGATTTTAACCGGAGATGGACTTTCTGTTCGAGCAAATTGTGAGAAAGCACTAAAAAAAATTAATGGAAGGGTTTGCGAAAAAAGTTCATCATCACTAGTGTTTAAAATTATAAAAATATTTAATGATAAATTATTTTAATATAACCATGTATGTTAAGCATTTTTCTATCTCATTCCTTAAAAGTATTTAAAAAGTTATAAAATTTATTATTTTCTTTAATTCACTCTGTTTAATTTATTTTTAGTTATTTTTTCATGAATGTGATTAAATCAAAACATTTAAAGTTTTAAAAAAGATTTACAACAAATCCTTTATTACAACTCACATACAGACGCACTTATACTGCAACAATGGAAGAAGAAAAAATATTTTGTTTATTTTTTTTTCACAGGTGTTTAAATATAACAGATTTATTTTTATATATTGTGTTAACCCTATTTTTGTGGGTTGGTCAAAAGTTCAGATAAAAATAAATAAATAAATATGTATGTGTATGTGTTATTGTATGTAGACAAAATCTTTTATTTATATTTATAAAATTATTATGTAAAATTTGTGGTGTCTGTGTGAATATGTGGGATTTAAAAATATCTTTTAGTTATTTGTGATTTTTTTATGCAAAATTAAAAATAAATATATTTCTTTAAATTATTGACATAATTGAATATGTTTAAAAATTATGGAATTTTTAATGGACAGCTGTTTCTAGTATAGAGCCTCGACCTGGTGTTATTATTCAGCTATGCTCTAGTTCCTTAAATCATTTTCGCATTTTATTTTCACTTAATTCGAAGATTCTGAAGCTAAGTTCTAGAATTAGACAGTTTCGTATCTACCGTTTGTAAAACAACGCCCCCCTATGAATGATGTAGTGTTAAGTATTTTTGCTAACTTCTCATTCCCTCCTTTTCAAAAAAAGATGGAATGTTAACACAAACTGCCCTAAACAAACTGCGGAAGTAGAACACATTTGTCATAGTTAGAAATGTATAAAATTTTGCTAAATTTTGAGTAGAAGGAACCTAGTTTTGGTTAGATTTTCAGGGATGGTATAAACTTCTTACACAAGTTTTTTGGTAACTGTGAAAAAATTAAAAATGACAAGGTTAAACATTGATTTTGTTTCGATTTTAAATATCTGTTAAATTTTAATATGTAATTCACATATTTTTGTTAGAGGCATCGACTGCACCACCGCCCACTAGCGCTTTTACTTCCCAAATTCTACTGAAATTGCATGAAGGTTTCTGTAATGGTTCAGATAAACAGATAAACGGAAATCATTAATTCGACTGAAAATTCACATAGCCTGCCTCACCGAAGGTGGTTGCAGGAATTAATACGTTTGTGCAAAAATTGTTACTGCCTCACCTTTGAGTATACCATTCGTCTCAGAATCACATTCTGAATCGATTTAATTATTTCCTTCCGTCCAATAGGCTGACTGCTTACAACCCCTTTTCCAAATATCACTTTGAATGACTTCAGATTTAAGTCATACGCTTTACTATAGTAATAATAATTAGTTGTCAAATTAAGAAACAAATTGATGTGCAAAATATTAGCAGGTCAAATATTCTTCTATATTGCTCAAACTTAATTTTTGACTTCATAATAGACAAAATTGTATAAAGAGAGATCAAAGCAAAACTTTTTTCAACATTTTTAACTTAACTAAAAATCAATGGCAGTTCTGTTATACCCTAACTGACTCCGTTGAAAGAAACTTATAAAGCTTGTAAGAAATGCGTCTTATTGCCTCTAAAGTCATTGGCCCACATCCATTCTAATGATTGAAAATATCTCAATAGGTTGTAAAGTCTTATAACTGATAAATCTCTTAGATCGTCTAGTGTGTAGTTTCTATGAAATCGTTCCCTATTGCTTCCTAAGTCTGAGCCTTCACCGAGAAGATCGAAAACTGCCTTGCCCCTGCTCAGTTTTTGAAGGACAATTCTACTCTACTAGCGTGTCATCTATCTATATGAAACGATACGAATATCGATAAAAGTTTCTGATAGAGAAGACCTTGTTTATATGTTTAAATATATTTGCTAAATACCCAAAAAAATGTCTGAAATGCTTTAAACATCTTATAATGCACAAGTTACCTATTTACTGAAACAATAAATATTAAAGAAAAAAAATAAACTCTAATGAAATTTGAGTTTTTTGAAATAAAAAAGTGTGCATATGTTTATAAAAGTTTATTAAGTTTAAGATTTATTCTTTGGTTTGGTTTACACTACACTCACAAAATTGCATCTAAATTTATCTGTAATTAGTTCATCATTATAATAGTTCAGATGAATTCATTTTCATATTTCTTCTTAAAATAATAATATAATTTGCTAATTAACGCGTATGAGTTATATACAAAAAATCATCATATTAATCATACGTAACCATAAACAGAATTTGTAATGTTTTAAAACAACTTTTCCATCCACATTTTAAAATAAAAATGTATTTTCATTTTTCCCTTTTCAAAAGTTCTGCCGTATTTAAATTTTAAACTAAATTTTTCTAAATCTCCCCTCTCTTCTAGTTTACATGAGTACATGTGTTGGTTTATATACAAGTATGTTACATTTACATGTCAGCGTATGTCTGTGTGTATTTCAAAGTGTTTTAAAGCACTTAACTGAATATGTTTTATGTTGTTTTTGATTTTTTTTCGCTTTACAAATCTCTTGTCAAACACATACACACGCATTTAAGTGTTTTTATATGTATGTGACAAATCGTATTTACTATTAGCCTTGATATTAGAATAATACCAATCAATGAATATATAGATAAAAAACAACAAAATCATCTTCATGAATAAAATCAATCAATGTTGTTTTTCTTTTTTTTTTCGAAAACAAAATTGACTTGTTGTTTTTGTTGGTATATAAACAAACATAGAAACTTACGTGTGTATGTGTTTCATGTGCATGAATAGTGTTATGTAATTGAATTTGGAGACAAATTACGAGAGTAGATTTATTTTATAAAAGAATTTATTTTTTTTAATTTAATACCAAATTTTAATTAAGAAGTTGTATTTAAATCCATAGATTTTTTCGGGAACTACTTTCATCATTATTAGTTTTTATTTTTAACCTGCCCTATTTAGGTTTTTAAATTATTAAAATGGGGAAAAATCCCTTGTTCTATATATAAAAAGTGGTGCCGAAAAGTTATTATTTGATTTTTTAGTCATTTAAAGATGACTACCGTCTACTTTTTGCAATATTTTTAACAGAGCTGGGAGAACTTATCCGCTGATCTGTTGGAAGCAATGATCCACATGATATTTCTAAACCTAAAAATATAGAAAGCATTTTCAAAATAGTTTCTAACATATCCGGCAGGTAAGCAGCCCGGTAAGCTATGTGGTACACAAATTTGGAATTAATTCAGGTATAAAAACATACAAGGCTCAAAAAGTTACTGATAGCATCACAGTAAAATATATAGAAGCCAAAAAACAGAGCATAGAAATTTAATTCAAATTTTCTAAAAAGAATATAATTTTGTTGCATAATAGATGACCAAATGTATATTTTGCAACTTTCTGGTCATATCGGGAGAATGTTAAAGAAAACATAAGCACCCAAAAGGAGTACTAAACAGTTCTTGGTATGGCAAGCAGGAATATTAAATGCAGGGATATTAAAAAAGGCTGCTTCCATTCATAACATTTCATTCTGCCACCTTTTAATTGGAATTTCCTTCCACCTATTAATTAGAATTACCTGTTCTCCTGTCCTTGAGTGCCGCAAGAACAATAATGTGTTTCGAACAAAGTGACAGAAAGCACTAAAAAAATTAATGGAAGGGTTTTCGAAAAAGGTTTAGAATTTCACTAAATTAAAACTATAAAAATATTTTTGTAGTTTTTTGTATAAAATATTTAATTTAATAAATAAAAAATAAAACTACTGGTTTACTAAGATATACTAAGATATATGTCTGTTAAGATATTTTGATCTCACTCCTTATAAATCCTTGTATTAAAAAAATATGAAAACTTTAAACTTGTTAAAAAAATAGTGGTCGAAAATATACAGAAATAATAAAAACAACTGAACTATTTCCGCTTGACATATTTCTGTTTTTATTATATTTTTGCATTTAATTGGATATTTTTTTTCAACAATTTTTCTATATTTGATTTTTTTATTATTTCCTGTGAGTTGAAGCCAAATTTAAATTCTTTAAAAATATTGTGTTAATTAACTAACAGAATATGAAAAAATATAAAATATAATTTTTCCAGTAAAATGTTTCAAAATAAGCTTAAATTAAAAAAAGTCTAATATTTAAGCAGAATTTTATTTAGTTGATTATCTCAATTACTTGATTTAATATTCTGTCATATTATGATAATCTTAGTTTATTCAACAAATTTATTCTAATTATAATAACCTTCACTCATATACCCTTAAGTAATATTACTATATATTTACTCGTTACATAACCTCAAAATTATAATTGATTAAATTTTTTACTTCAAAAATGATAAAGAAACGATTTTCTCGTCCACTGAATCGCTCGCAATCATAAACTCATGAAGTTCAAGTTTTCAGGCAAATATTCAAATTGTCAATTACATTATTCTGACAGAAAAAATATCCTTTTGTTACTTAATTTTTGTTTAAATAATGAGAAAAAAAAAACAAAATTTCTTTGCTGAATTCTGAAATTAAAAAAATGTTTTTTCTTAGTACATGGATTAAATATTAATAGAATCATTAAAGAAAATGAAATATGGAATAGTGAGAATATTTTTTATAATTTTTCATTCTTTTTAACCAAAATTAACGACTAGAGATTTCCTATTTATCCCAGAAAACATTACTTTTTTCCTAGTTGTTATAGGTAAATTACAGTACCAATATTTTTGAAGGTAACTTTTTAAAAATTTATAACTTTAGAGATCAAATTAAACTTGTATAACTTGAATTTATCTGCTCAAATTGTTTTTTAATTGGAAAAAAATTTTTAAAGTTGCGTTATTTCAAATTTTTATAATTTCTTCTCCAGTCATCAGATTTGGAAGGAGTTGAGTTCTATTTAAGTTACAGTTTAATTTCTTATTCAGACTTTAATTCAAATTCTTTTACATATTCCAGTTCAGATTCTTGTTCCAATTCTAGTTTAAGTTCTATTTCAGATTCTAGTTTGGACTCCAGTTCAAATTTTAGCTCAGAATAATATTTCAGATTGCAAACCACATTCTAGATCAGGTCCTAGTTCAGTTCTAGTTCACTTCCAGGTCACATCTAGTTCGGTCCTAGTTCAGTTCTAGTTTAGTTCTAGTTCAGCTTAAGTTCTGTTTAGATCAATTTTTGAGTTTTCTTTTTGCAATATTTTATCATTAATATGATTTCCCTTAAGTGTTTCATTTCATATTTCTGTACCCTAAATAATACACTTTTAACGTAAATAGATTTTTCAAGGATTAAAACTATTGTTGTTATTTGTACGATATTTTTTGCTTGATTCATTTCATAATTCCATTCTTTAAAATTTTCATGGAAATCATTTTAGAGTGAACATAACATAAATTCCTCATTCTTCCCCTCATTCCAAAAAAGGAATGCTGACTTGGCAAAAAAATAGGCAAAACAACAAAGGAAAAACAACATCACACACACCATCTCTATTGTTAGAATTATGTCCTCTTTTTTTGACTTCATCCTCTCTCTCTCTCTCTCTTGCATTCTCATTAAACGGTCAACTACATCATGTGGCATATAGTAATGTCCCTGTTGGCATTAAATTGTTTTTGTAGCTTTTTAATTTATTGCACACACTCACAAAATAATTGTGCTTTAAAAAAATATGCGTATCATGAATTTAAGGCATAATGGCAAAATAACAGTTTTAAATACAACATGAAATGTAATAACGACTTAATTATCACTTAAAACGCAAAATTCAGGAAAATATGAAATGATTTAAGATTTGGAAAAGGAAGTTATTATAAACATTTTGGATTATGTAAGTAGAAGCTATTTAAAATTACTTTTGTGATTTTATGTTGGTTTTGCATAGGGTATATGAAAAGTGTATTTATTCTGTGATTTTTAAAAAATGGCTGACAGTAGCATCTGTTGTGTTAAATTTATATGTTAATATTTTTTTGTTGTGTTGTTTTCAATATTTTATGTATATTTCTCCCTCATTTTGTTGTTGTGGAAAATGACCCTCCAACATTTAAGGCGTCATCAACGAAATGACTTTTATTGTGTTTATTATTAAAATTTTTATAAATATTTGGAAAAAATAAACATTAAACTTTTTTTGATGTTTAAAAATTTATTATTAGAAAATTTCACTTGTATTAAAATTTAGATTTAGTTACAAGTATTAAATTAAATTTTAAAATACTTTATCGTTTAAAATGAAAGCAAAAATAAATTTAAGGATCGGAAGGAATTTAATACTTCATTAAAAAGCTTGACAAATTTGTATTATAAGTCCTTTTGCAAAGAAAAACAAAAGAAATAAAAAATCGTTATTATTTTCTGTTATAAAAAATGTAATAGAATGAGTTTTGAAGTTTATTTAATAAAAGAAATGCTATTTTTGTTATTTTATCCAAAAATGACTACAAATGAATTTTCGTATTAAAAATAATAAAAAAAACATTTAAAATTGTAATAAAAAATAACTTTGCGTGATTTTAATTAATTTTATATTTATATTTTCAAAAATACTTTTATTAAAAAAGGTGCACTTTTTTGAAGAAATTACACTGTGAGAAAACTGAAAAATAAATGAAAATAGTTAATAATATTCAAGGTGTTGTCTCCAGTAACGTATTTAAAACGATTCATTCCGAAACTTTTTATAGCTTCAGATATGTAAAGAAAAATTTTAGTGGTCGTTTTGACAGAGAACAGTTTTTGATCTGGTCAATTACACACAGTGTATCAAAACTGATTATTTTTGGAAATAATTTTGTATCTTGTATGCCGTTAGAGATATTTATTGAAATTTCGTGTAGTTATAGGTTGTTTAACGTTTTTATGGAGGAGAATCAAGTGCCTATGTGGTCGGAGATCTTCTATATGCTCCAACAGCTAGTCCATCTCTCTTTAAAATCTACCACACTTTTGAACACATTTTTCGTACTTTTCGATTCAATCTATCACTGAATTTAGCTCCGGGAACTTTAGAGGTTATACACCTTGTATCTTGAATGATACAAGAACAATAATGGCTTTTTTTCAATACAGACAGGTTGCCAAACAAGTCAAAAGTGGACACATTTTGTCTTATTAAGTCTTATGAATAAAAGCAGAATTTTTGTTTAACATTCATTGATGCAAATTTCAGTATTAATAATAGAGTTGTATGAAGTAATTGTCTTCTTATAAGAAACTGCATATCGCTTGCCACCTAAACTATTTGAAAAACTTTGTCCATTTTTCTTTAACAATCCCCCAGGAAGTTTCGAAAAATTTGCCAAAATAGACATTTCTTTATCCATTGTGCAGCACGAACATTTTTAAAAAATTCGACTTCCAAGCTCTGTTTAAGGCCTCTAAGTATTTAGCAGCGTTATTGCTAGATACTTTTTTCTTTTTTAAATGCTTTCTACTTTATGATCATGTGGACCAATCTCTCTAATCGTAACAAGTTTTCTGCCAACGCTCAAGTTTTCTCAGTACTGTTTAACTTTTGAATGTATGGCCAACTTTTTTGTTGGACCAAGATTGAATTTTTTCACGATTTTACTACAGACTTCTTACTGGTCGCACATTTTAATCAGATTAACAATATATTAATTTGACATTAAACATAATAACTGACATGTCATGCAAAGGTAACTCGATAAACAAATTAAAAAATTCTTGGGTTTAAAGTTTTAACAAAAAACATGTGTTAAGAATTTTTCGATCTCACTCTTGAAACGATTCTTGGTTCCCCTGAATTCAATTTGCTTATATGATATAAAGTGTTTCAAATAAATAAGATAATTTTAGTATCCTTAGTATGATGCAAACATTTGTTCATATATTAATTTAATTAATAATTTTTCTGGGAATGAAAAATATTATATCCTCAGGGTCTTGAAGGTCCCTAGAGTTTAGGTCCTTAGAGATTTGTTCAAGATTTTCTTTTATATTTTTAATTATATTTAATTTTTTCATAGCTCTCATTTCTGAAGATTTCTTTAAGTGTAAAAATCTAATTACATTTCAAAAATAATTGTTTATTATTTTATATAACCATTTGGTCTTTTATAATCAAAATGCTTTTTTATTGTAGACGTTGCTTGTTATATTTTCGTGTCAGTTATTACTAAACATACCATTTTATACCCTTCCCTACAACAAGTGGTTAATTAGGGCATAAAAAGTTAAGTTGAAAATTTCTTATAACAAATGTCGAATCAGTTAAAAATACTCATACAGCACATTAAAAGCTCTCATACAGTAGAATAATAACAATATATTCAATAATGTGTGATCCAAAGCAGTGTTTAATCCAAAGGAAAAGGTCAAAACAAATAAGTTATAGACCGATATCTTAGAAAACATTAACAATGTAAATAAAAAATTTTAATAATTATTTTTATTATAAAAACAATCAAAATCTATATCACAGGATTCAGCTGATGTTATGACTAAAATAATTTGACTATGAATTCATGGTGTAGGGTGTTTACGTTATATTACATTCGATTTTTTGTTTTCATATTTATCAAAAAACTCGTTAAGATTTGAAAAGCTGTTATGAAATATTAAAATAAAGAAAAGCTCATATAATTAAACTTGGCATTTGATATGCCGTGCGTGACAGCCATCATCACTGAAATGTTATTTGCCTAAAATTTGAGAGAGAGAGAGAGAGAGAGAGAGTCAAGCGATAAAAGATAATATTTAATTAGACATATCGATGACACAAAATCAGTGAAGTATGGAATAATTTTGTAACTTTAAAACTCTTAAAGTTAACTTATTAAAATTTCATATGGTTAAAGCTGAGGTATTTTCGTGATGGTTGGAGGAGGTATAGATACCTAAACTGTCGAGGATGTAGTCTGAGACCCTTCAAAATGTATACAACTTTTCGATTAGGTTGTTGCCGTAGAGCGTACAGAGTTAAGATCACTTTCGTCCAAATTTAAAATATCCATGATCTTATTCTTCTCTGGATTACGCCATAATATACTTGTAGTTCTAGAATATCAGTACTGTGTTCTGGTAATCGGAGGTATGTTATAGTTTCTGGATCATCGTACCGTTTGAACCCATTCGATTAGCAGTTAATTTCCACGGGCGTATGTATCAGATTCTCGTTCGACCATGAGTGACCCTCCAGTATTTCTATATCAATTTAAAATTCACTGGAATTGCTTTCAAATGGTTTGCCTGGTATCATCCCAATTATTTCTATTTCAATTTATTATCCATGCTCGACATCAGATATATATTAATAATGTGATATGTCTCCCTTGTTGATCAATTCCTCATAGCTTAGAGTCGATACGCTATAAGATCGGTTACTTATTGAACATAAATTTAAAATAGACTGGACACCGAGTATTGTTTCGAAGGCTCTGGTCGGTCCAATGATCGTCAAAATACCATTTGTTTGCAAGCAACATATTTTTTGAACTCTTGCATTTCACTTCCATATATATTCACGATAATACTAAAGCATAAGTAAGTATAGGTCCAATTACGCTCCTGCAAAACTAGTGAGTCGTTCCAGGATTAGGCTCCATTTAGATCCAAAAGTTGGCGTATTTAATAGGACGAATGTGGTTTACATTACGACCTCTAACAAATGTTAATACATCGTCCTCAGAACACACTGGCTCAAATCCTTCTTTCGCAAGTATTTCTGGAGACTGCGAATCGTGATAACCAAAACAGTGGCGACATTATAAAGGTTAAAAGTGTTACTCGTTACAATTTTAGAATAGAGACTTCTTCGTTTTTCACCTAAGTATTCGGTATAACATCTAGGTATTTGATCCAGCTGTTGATTTCGTTGACCGTGTAAATAATTAAATTTCCATTTTATCGGAATTAAAATTCAAGCACTTTTCATACCCAACTAAGTGCTAAATATAGCACTACTTCTATTGAAATTTCACCTTGTGAAATCAGTGAAAGTAAAAAAAAAATAATATTTCTAGTCTTTTTGTTTACAGACGAAATATAATCATTTTTTTAAATTTAATAATCCTATATTGAACGAATTTAATTTTAATTTCCAAAACTAAAAAATCTTCTTATTAATTTTCTTATTTTTAGCGCTGCAAAAACCTCTTTTATTATAAATCCAAAAAAGCATATTTACTTCAAAACCTTTATCACACACCTTTATAATTTGAAGGTTTTTTAAAATAATGAATTTTCATTACAATAATTTTCAAAGCTTAAGTAAAAATTTCCAAACAAAATTCCCGCCTAAAAGCCACAGCAATTAAAATTATAGGAGGCGAGCAAAAACAATAATAAATGACAGGAAGAACAAAAAATTCTGTCTAAATAAAAAATAAGTAAGTAAACAATATTCGGCTATGCCGAATCTTCAATACCTTTCACTACTATGCGTGTTAAGTTAATATGTTATGATGTACATACACTTCCAAACGTATACATACGAATAGTGATTTTATTCGTTTTAAATAAAGAACTTTTCAGAGCATAGCAAATACTCAGGCCGAACTTCATTGTTGTGCATGTGATCGTACCAACAGGAAGATATATACATTATTGGATTTAGATGATTTTTTCTTTGCGCTACACATGAAATGACAAACATAATATATTCTCTTCACCACTTGTGGTGGCAATTTGTCGATTTATAATCGACTATATTTTGAGAATTCCTCGCTATAATTTAGACGCTGCTCAGATATTGGCCTATATATTTTAGTATAGTGAACCGATTTTGTTGGTTTTAATTAGGAAACTTCTTTGTGGCCACAACATAGACATCGCTTAATCGACACAGATTTTGATTTGAGGCAAGTATATATATACATCATGATTCTGAGAGCATTCCTTCCTTCTTAGCATTACACACGGAATGATAGAATTAATACACCACTTGTGGTGGTAGAGCCTAAAAAGAAAAATTTTCTTAACAAGAATTCTTTTAACATCATTTTTAATGTTTATGCCTACAAAAATATTTTCCACCTTTTTTATATTTTTGCCTTTATTATTTTATATATTTTGTCGACATCTTCATTGTTGTCATTTTTGTTTGTCTTTTTGTTCATTTCAACAATAATTATAATTAAAAGCGTTAAGACAATTCTTCTTTGTGCCATAATACCGGTTGCTTATTAACTTAAACAAATTTTCTAGGATTTCATTTAGTCTTTCTTGTTTCTTTTATTCCTTCATTCTATTCATTTTTCCCCTTTTCTTCTAAAAAGAACCTGTTAACCTGGTTTTTTAGCTGAAAGAAAAGAAAGCAAAAGAACGAATGAAAGCACGAAATAAGAAAACAACTTTTTAACTCATCATCATGTTATGGGTCAATTTCTTCTTGAGCCTGATGTTGTTGTAGTTTTGTTTTCCCTGTTATTTCTAGTTTTTTTTTTTTTTGGTTTTATTTCCATTTGCCAGGATAAATATTGTTTACGTGTGTAGGTATTCATGAAATTTGTCTGTGTATGAGTTGTATTTACCTGACGACGATTCATAAAACTCATAAAAATAATCCCTTTTTTAGCACTTTCTTGTTTGTTTGCTTATTTGTTTTTCTTTACTGAAGAATTTCCTTAAGAGCATTTTACTCGTTTTCTTTATTTGGTTTTACCTCCTAAAAATCTTTTTATTTTACAAAAATTTTTCATTTGGTATTTCTATATGTATACACACATCCATACATACATAAGTTTTTGTTTATTTACAAACCTCTGCCTTATTTGAAATACATATATTTTGCTTGTAGTTTTTATTTCTTTAATCTTAATTATTTGTATTTTATTTTGGAAAAATAAGGTATTTTAAGTTTTGGGTTAATTTGTAACTTAATTTTAAAAGAATATAAAATTTTAAAGAATTTGTTTTATAAGAAATTTTTGTTCAAGACTTTTAAAATTATAAAGAAATTTTAATTAAAATTTTAAAATTAATGTCAATAATTTTTTTCTAAATATTTCCCTTTTGAGTATATTTTTGAAATTCCTTTTTTAAAAGAACGAAATCTCAGAAAAAGTTATCTTTAAGGAAAACTTCTTTATATGAACTTCTTCGAAAGATTCAAAAATTTCCTGTTTCTATTTTTGTACCAAATTTGCACCAAAAAATCAATCAAAACAAAATTAAAAAAGACCTCATTTTCATGAATCGAAAAATGCAATATTTTCAGCTCATGCGAATAAACCAAATTGCAATTGGTGGAGGGTATTAAAGATTCGGCATAACTGAATATAGTTTCCTTAATTTTTTTCTTTTAAAACATTTGTCTTTTACAGGAAATTGTTTATAGGTCTCTTAGATATTTTTGAGGAATTTCTCTCTTAGAAACGAATAGATTTGTTCCTTTAAATTTAATTGAAAATTTCTCTCCTAAAAAAATTTCTTTCATAGCATATAGAGTCAAAACAACGGTATTTACTTTTCCTTTAATTAAGTGTAGTATATAACAATTTCGTTATTTATCCCAATTTCCTTCCCCTAAACAGCTTTCATTTGCTCTTGTTAAAAAATTTAGGTTGAGTTGTCCTCTTTTCTTTTAGTAGTTTCCAACTGCAAAAAATCCTTAAATAATTTTTCTTAAAAAGGGGGTAAAATAAGCAGATTCTCACTTTTTTATTTAGTAAATAAAAAAAAGAATTAAATGGGTTAAGAAATGAAAGTGATAGATATTCTCATTTTAATTTATTTTTCTCTTAATCAAAATTAAAACTCGTAATGAGCTTTTGAGTTTCATTAAAAAATATCTAATTTAATCTCATAACGTTTAAAATTAAAATAACCGAAAAAAGTCTTATTAACGCTAATGTGTGAAGAATATAATTGAAGTGAAAAAAGCGTTAAATTTAATGTGTTTATTTTTAATTTTAATTGTTTTAGTTAAGGTTTTCTTTCTTCCTTTGAAAACAAAATTTACAAAGAAAAAATCTTTAAAAAAAGTAACACAAAGAAATAAAGCAAGAATTTAATTGCCTTGACAGGATCTCGAAAAAAAAATGCTTTTAAAAATAAAAACAATTTTGCGGTGAAAAAAGTAAATTTTTTCCTTCCAAAAGAAAAGCAAAACAATTCAAAACATTTTATTCGGCTTTGCCGAATCTTCAATACCCTTCACGATAAATGAGTGTAGAGAAAATACGTTATGTTATGTAAATACACATTCACATATACACTTGTAGATGTATACAATATATAAGAGTTTTCTTAATTATAACACCGATCACTTCATGAGTCATAAAATAAGTTATTTTTTTGACTATAACATTTTCTTACTGAACCAAAACTGATTTTGCTGAGTTTAAATAAGAAACTTTTCAGGACTATAACAAATGCTCAGGCCAAATTTCATTGAGGCCTGTCAATTATCATGGATGTTAGCGTGCCAACAGTGGATTGACAGACGGGCAAACGGACAGACAGACGGACATGGCTAAATCGACTCAGATTTTGATTTGGTGCAAGATTATATATACATTATAGGGTCTGAGATGATTTCTTCTTAGCGTTACACAAGGAACGACAAAGTTAATATACCCTCATCAGCAGTTGTGTTGGTGAACTTCTGGCGACCCATATGAGATTTTTAAGGTCAAAAAAGTTCAAATTGTGAAAAAACGGTAAAAAATAAATGTAGTTTTACTTTGAAATGGTTGAATTTCTATTTTAAATGAATTTATTTCTTTTAAAATATAAATATGTATTATTACAAAAAATATTGATTAAGAAGGTGTATACTTAATAGGATAAACAAATATTGCTTATA
This sequence comes from Cochliomyia hominivorax, assembly GCA_004302925.2. Taxonomy (NCBI): domain Eukaryota; kingdom Metazoa; phylum Arthropoda; class Insecta; order Diptera; family Calliphoridae; genus Cochliomyia; species Cochliomyia hominivorax. The sequence goes on from PYHX02000467.1 coordinate 103,671,133, forward strand.
CGTGCCATGGTACATTAAAAATGACTAAATTGAAACAAAAGCTCTTCTTTCTTATAAATCTAAACAATTACGAAGAATAAAAAATTTTAAAGTCATTGACTTTTGCAAAGTTGATTTTTGTGTATTTGTGGGTTATTAACCTCAATGGAGCGTGAACCTTTTGATATTTGACAAAATTCTAAAAATGTCATGCACAGAAATTTGATTGAAGTTTAAGACTTAAATTTAAAACAATAACTTAGTGTTAATTTATATTTCATGTATGAAACCATAAATTTGTAGAGACGAATATATTATTCTATAGTCGAGACTTATATTTAGTCTATAGATGAGGCTATAAACTAATCCTAAAGAACAATAAAATATATACAGTCTAGAGTTGAGACTACACGGATCGTATTCTAATAAACGCACATAAATTTTTGAAAGAATTAAAAAACTAAGACTTTATCTAAAAAATTTTAACCAAAGACTTTATTTGTATTAAATAATATTTTTTACCTCAATTTCCTAAAGTCATTGTGCTTTCATTTTGGGCATTATTTGAATACATTTTATGAGCCAATTTTTAGTTCAGATTGCAAGCCGACCAAGCCAACAGAAAGTTTACGTTGGTCATTGAAAAATTTTTTAAGTCTGCTCTGAAAAATGAACCGCAGCATAACCATCCTATTTCATCCTTAAGATCCTCCATAAAAGTGAGAAGAGCATCATCCAGCAATTCGTTAAATACTCTACTTTTCATTTTTGTTGAAACAAATAAATTTTAGATTTTCTAACTGCAGAAAATTCTGCAGTAAGCAAATTTTTCAACCCTCTGATTTTTCAACCCTCTGCCAATTTTCAGGTTATTTCTTGCGAATTTTAGACGATTTACTTTATGTTGTTATTGGAGCATAGACTTACACCTTGGATTCATTTATTTTGTCTTTTTATCTCTTCGTAAAATGCGCGCAACATGTTTGGAAGTCTCAGGAAGATTTATTGTGGTCTTTATTTCTATAGAATTAAATTTGTTACGGGTTGTTTATTGGTTTATAATATTAATATGTTCTTTTATTAATATTTTATTTCCCTTAGAAGATTTCCGAACAAAATAATTCTGTCCATTATTAGAAAAAAACTTTCGGAACGATTATTTTGTCGACTAATTTATGTGTGGAAGCAATCATAAATATGAAAAAGTTAAATTTGGATCTTTTCTTCATCGGTCAGAAATGTTCTCTGAGTAAAATTGATATATTGTCATCAGAACATGCTTTTTCAAGGTACAGAAATTTATATAATTTTGTTTTTGGTAAATTTTTTAACTGAAATTTTCACGCCTGCGATAATAGAATTCCACATTAAAATAGCACCAAAAACATTTAATCGCATGAAAGGTCACACAATACGACTAAGAAAAATAACCGTTAAGTTGTGTCTTATTAAAAAATAAAAAAATTAAGACAAGAATTAATTGCGTTTATAGGAATATGCAACGGTGCATAAGCGAGTCTATATAAGACTGTTACTAGGATTATAAGTTATAACTAATCGATAGAGAAAATATCAGGTTTATAAATGAGGTAACAATTTCATTTAGAGGGGACTATAGAGGGAAGATAAGCGAGTCTTTGGAGAAGACTTTAACCAACAAAAGAAATTTCTCAATTATATTTATTTTAAACTCTTTTTTGAATCGTTTTAATGCAAATTTTATGTGAATATCATTAGACAATAATTTTTATCAAAAATCTAAAAAATGTTTATTATTATCTAAAATTACACCTCAAAACAATAAAAACACTTATTTTGTCATAAATAAAATAAACACGAAAAAAATGGAAAAACATTAAAAACAAAAGTTTATTTCACTCAAAATGCTAAAACCGAAATTTATAAATAAATTCAACATTTTTATGAAGTATTAAAAGAAAAACACATAGAAACAGCTGTTTGTCATTATTTAATGCTAAAAAGAAGAAACAGAAAATGTAAGAAGAAATAAAATTATAATTTTCCATAATAACATAACAACAATTTAAGACTTTATTGGGCCATAAAAAATAAATGCAGTAGTCGGAATTGAAAACATAGAAAAGTCATAATTTTAATACGAAATTTCTCAGTTTCTAATAATAAAATAAATTTGGGACATAAAATAATAAAGTGGGATGAGGACGAATTTTACTTCATAACTAATTTGTGAAAATTTTTAAAGATTTTTGTAAAGAAATTTCATACCCAAAATTTGAGAAAAATATTCAGTGTTGGCTGCTAAGGAGTAAGATCGAAAAATTCTTAACTTACATATATGTAAAATACTAACATCACTCAATTAAAGTGAAATTTTATATTTGCTTGAAATTATTATTACGATTTACAAAAAAATAATGAAAAATTGTTATAGTTTCAATCGTAAGTGATGAGCCTTTCCAAAAACCTTTTCACTAACGTTGTCTTTGTAATGCTTTTTGTTACTTTGCTCCAACAGGTAGTAAATTTCCTTTTAAAATCCAACATACTTTTCAACAGCTTCAAGAGCCCAATATTTCTCTACTGATCTGAGAACCTTGAGTACCACTCAAGGGCTTGTTTGCCATAGGAACAGGATGGAAAGTCAGGCCAGGTATAAGTGGCCATATTATGGGAACTTATAAAGCAACCTTTCTGTAAAAATTCTTTGATGTAAATTTCGGTATTTGTAGAGACCATTGTAACAAATGATTGGCAACATAAAATGTTTGACCAGAAAGTTTTGGAAAATCTGCTACAACTTTTTTTCAACACTAATGAAACTTTTTGTAGCAAATAGTCTAAGCACTTAGCAAACCGGGCTGCTTCCTTAACAGATGTGTTGGAAACATCATGTGGGCCATACCTTCTACCAGAATCTGGTTTTCTATCAACAGACAAGTTCTCCCGGTGCTGATTAATAACAATGGAAGAGTTTGATGACAGACCTTTAAATGCTGGTTTAATGCTTGACTTTCTGTGGGACCGAGTTGGGTTTTATTGAAATTATTTAATAATTCTAGTACGAACTTTTTTCTAGTCAGTCATTTTGATCTGATTAACAATACTTCTGAGTTATTGAAAGTTGTTAGACAGAGATAATTATTGGCATGTTTGACATGATTAAGACATACATCAAAAAATACTTGGGTTAAGAGAGAAATTTTCGGTCTCACTCCTTGTATGCAGTGAATTTATTTTATTAACAATAATCCTTTCAAATTTTTCATAACACTTGAAACCCTTAAAGGACTTTTAAATTTAATTAAGTAGTTTTTTGAGCCACATCATGTTTCCATTTCAAATTTCCACTTCCATTAAAGTTAACTTCAAAAATGATATTGTTTATTGCTACTTTTCAATATTAAAGTTTTCGCCAGTAAATCTCATAGGAAATTATATTATATTCATGAACAGATTAAGTACTCAAATCCCTTTAGTATTTACTTTTGTAAAAACTTTCCCGTCGATACAATAATTTATTAACTTATGAAATTATATAATTTCTTTAACAGAAAAATCTTTTAAATTAATCAAGGGACCATCATGATTATGTCTATATAAGTCAAAATACTTAAAATATTGTTGTTATTATTATTATAAAAACAGTATAATAAACTTAAAGTTATTGCTCTTTTGCAATTTACAGTCTCTTCAAGTTGCCTCATTGCATTTATCATTATGACAGCTTACTGTCACTTTGGACTCATAAATTTTGTTATTGCTCTTTTTCTAGCCATAAATTAAATAAAAAAATTGTTTTATTTTTTTATAATTTTATTAACCATAAATCAATTAAACTAATTTAATTGCTCTTCAACTTATTGTTGAAGATAAATAAAATCGAGAAAAACAAAAAATTTAAAATCTTATGAAATAATGTCGATATGGTCCAAGTGTTTTTCTCTTTGTTGTAAAAATTAAAATAAATATTTATTTAATTTTACAACAGAAAAGTTTCTTGCGAAATGTTTATTTTATTTAAATTAATACACTGTTCGAAGTTTATTTGCCGACTTGGAAGTTGGGTTTGTAGTAGTAAAAGTATTAGAATGGAATTTAATGGAATTATAAATTATGCAGCTCAGAAAAGTCGTTTGTTGTTGTTTCTTAATATTCTTAAAAATTTATTTTAATAAAGTTAATGCTCATTTGCACACAATGGGTTAAGAGATTTTGTTGACTTTTGAGTTATTGAAAGATTTATAAGAAAGGAAATCATTCTGAAGTTTTTAAATTAGAATAGAAACTGAATTGCAAATTAACCTAAAAGTTTTGAATTAAAAAATTAAATTATACCGCGGAATGAGCTATAAACTTGTTTAAAAAGGTGTCTAAAACTTCGCCATTTTGAGAGAAAGGGAGTCTATAAGCTAACAAGTGTAGTAACCTACAACATAATATTGGTAAAAAATTGTAGTAAGTAATGAACGACCCTCGTATAATTTTATTTTATGATTTATTCTTAAGTGAGCAGTTCATTATTGTGAAGTAAAAAATTATGTGAAATTTATGTATTTTAAAATGAATTTTTGTCAGAATTTAGATAATTTTATAATTTTGCACATCGATTTTTGCTTACAAAAGGGATTTTCGCTCTTTTAAGAGATATTTGGAAGGAGGCTTTTGTAGGACCTAAGAGAAGCAAAGGACTGATCTTCGCATAATTTGACACATCGGTTCAGAATACCATAAGAATTATTTCTGCCAACTGTGTTAAAATCTCTTTATATTTAAGGATCTTAAGATCTTTAAATCTCATTCTGGGTGGAAATTTGTTTGGAGGTATCTGAAATATTGAACCAAACATTGCCAATTGCAATCGGCTTAGTTGTTGGGCAAAAATAATAATAATTATAATTATGATAATAATAATTATAATAATTCTTTGCACATAATTAAATCAAGGTATTTCAAAAATTGCGACATGTAGGATGTTTATAACGTTTACCAGCCAGATGGATGGGCAGACGGACATCGTAAAATCGAGTTGAAAGACTATAAACTGAAATATTGAACCAAGTATTGCAAGCTAGACTGCAGATGAGATTATAAATTAATCTTTAGATTATATTTTAAACCAGTTTAAAGATGAGACTACACATCTGCAAATTAGTCTATGAATGACAAAATAATACAAGTTATAGATGAATATGTAAAATAGTCTTTAAATTAGTCTATGAGACTATACAAGTGTCTGTAGATGAAAATTGAAGACTATAAACTAGTTTATTGTGAAGTCTATAATCAGACCTATAAAAAGACCATAATGTAAAGTAAAAAACCTTTCAAGTTGACGAAAAAGGACATTGCAAATAAGTCTTGTCTATAGAGGAGTCAAAAAAGTAGGCTATAAAAGAATCTATATTAGAAGACTCTAGAAAAATTCATGAATGAGAATATAAAGCGTTCTTTACAGTTCTTTTAACGAAAAGACTCTAAAGTAGTCAGTATAACAGTTTTATAAGCGATATAAAATATTGAGTCCATAATTTCACTATTTTTTTTAACCATTTATTATTATACCTTCCAATTTCTAACACTTTAAACTCCATATTCCATATTTTTTCTCATTAAAATGTAAATTTTTCTGCAAATTAAATAAATTTAAATAAACCGAAAATCATTTCAATAAAATGTGCATTTAATTAAAGTAAAAAATTAAAAATACAAATTTAGTAATTTAATGAATTGTATAATTTAATTATAAATATGATAATAAATAATCACTCAACTCTGTTTGTCTGTGTATAATTTAATAAATGAGATGAAATAAATGAATCATGCGTTTAATCGCATTCGAAATCGACTGTAAATTCAACATGAATTCAAGTATTCACCATTAGAAACAACAATAGATTCTTTTGTCTAATCAACATTATTTATGATTTATGAAAAACAACATAAATAAAGAACAATAACGAGGATTTAAATTATGATTATGTGAATGTGAATTAAACTAATGAATTTTGCTAGGAGACACATAATCATTAGATAAGAACAATGACTCAAATTTATTTGTCAAACATTTTTTTTAAACTTTTATTTAAAAAACACAACAAATTTGTCATTTGTATGCATTAAAACGTTAATGTCGAATCATCAATTTCCCTCGAAATTAAGGCCAAACATTCTGGTGATAATATCATGGTTTTTAAGTTTTAATAATTTCAGTTCATATTTTAATTTATTTTAATTGCAATTGCCGTCAGTAAAGAAATTAAGGTATAAATTAATTTTCAGTAAAATTTCACCACAAGTGGTAAAGAGGGTATATTAACTTTTCATTCCGTGTGTAACGCTAAGATGGAATCATTCAGATCCAATTACATATTCTTGCATCAAGATTTAGCTATGTCCGTCTGTCTGTTGTTTCCGTCTTGTTGTATGCTCACATCCACAATAATTGAAAGAACTCTACTGTTCTACGAGTCATGAAAATTTTTCTATTTAAAACCAGCAAAATAATTAAATCATATCGCATTAAAATATATAGAACGATATCTGAGGCCACCTCTGAGTTCAAGCAAAGAACTTTCATAGAATTGTCAATTATCAATCGATAAATTAGAATAAAATTGGTATTATAATGAGTTATATATATTATTTAGAATTCCAAAAAATTAAAAAATCGGTAAAAAAAAGTTATAGCCAAATATATTACTGATTTTATAACCCATTAAATGTTGCTGTGTTTATAAAAAAAGTTTGAATATTGTATACGTTTGTGAGAGTATCTATAATTGTGTATGTATGAAACATAACGTATTTACTTTACACATAATTGTTGTGAAGGGTATTGTAGATTCGGTTTTGCCGGATATAGCATTCTCCCTTGTTTTTCATTATAATTTTAATAACCTTTATTTTCAATGCACAGTGGTGCATGACGTTTTAACTATCGATTATTTTTCTAAACGAAATGAACGAAAAACAAATCTTGAGGTATTTTTCAATTGATTTAAAGAAGGAGTATGTTTCTAGTTGATCCTGGGATCGGGAAGTGGATCTCGATAATTGGTCACTTGGGTGTGGTAATTTTTAAAAAAATCGCCATAATTTTGAATTTGATTGAAAAAATATTACCCTCACATCTCTGGGATATCTCCTATAGTTTAAGAGATCTTTAGACCAAAGTAAAATGTTGTCTTATTTGTAGGCCAATTTTCTTAGTCTTTTGAATACGGTGGGCACTTTCCGGGTCAAAAATAAAAAAAAAAATCTGAAATAATGTCCGGATTCTGGATTTTCGTGAAAAAATCATGTTTTTATGTAGATTCAATAAAAATTATATTATTTTGAAATAAAAACTTAGTAATAATGTGATTTTTTTAACATAAAAAATTGTTACCACAATTTTTTTCTTTAAAATCAAAATTTTTTCTAAACTATATAATTTTCTTAATTCTGAAAGAATTTCGTAAAAGTACACAAAGCAAATCCGGCAAAAAATTTTTTCGCCAATTGGCCACCCCTCCAGAAATTTTTTCAAATCCCATATAAATATGTGCTGTAGTGTTCTACAGTTTTCAACATGGCTTTCAATAACGTTGTATAACTTTATAACTGTTGAACATATTTTGATGAAATTTTCTTCAGTTATTTTTAAGACATCTTTTAGAGTGTTCTGTAAGAGCATGCGATTTTAGCTCCTCTCGGGGCTGGTTGAAAACCACTTTCTCCGAGACCTCGAATATAATCTCGGATGTGACCATTTTTGCAGTTACTTCTCCGGACCAAACAGAAGCTAAAAACTTATGCTCCAATTGAAAAATACTTCAAGAATGTTCATGTGAAATTTTGTTAAAAAATATTCAATAATTCCAAAGTTACAAAATCGTTTCCAAAAGAAATCGTTTTGGCACCACTGTGCAACACCCTGGTAAAATGTCTATTAAAAAGTTTGTAATTCATTTTTAACATTTATTGATAAAAAATGTTCATTCAATTATTTTCTATAGAGTGTAAATTTCCCATTACAATTTATTAAATATAGACATTTTTATTGCATGTAGTTCAATAACGAAAATAATGGCGACTACGATAAGAATTTTAATAATGACGGTTGTTAAAGTCAATTTTTCAATTTTAATTGATCTCTCACCACAAATCAATTTTAATTTGTATATTTTTATTTTTTTCGCAAAAAATTTTATTTCAATTTAAATATTTAATTAAATAAAAAATATATTTTTCTCTATTTTTTTTAAGTTGATTGCAATTCGATGACAAATAAAGGATTAAATTGATGACCAGTATTTAGTGCTAAAAATAAATTATTTGTTTAATTGTTTGTAATTGAGGTTAAATTTGTTAAAAGGTCACCTTTTGATATAAAATTTAGATGACAGTTTTTATTAAATCGATAGTAAATAATATAAAAATAAATATTTAAATTGAATGTGGTAGTTTTCCCCACATTGTCGACTTTAATAAACTGTATAAAATATTTTATACATTATAGAGATGACTAAAATAATATAATTGACTCATCTATGGTGTAGTTAATAGTCCTATCAATTTTCTAGTTTTTTTTTTATTTCTCTGTAGGTTAAGTCATAGTCTGTTCTAAATTTAAATTTATAGTCATGTATATTTAGTCAATAACGTAGTTTATAGTTTATTATATCAATAATGCATTTTCAGTTTAATGTGTAGATATAAGATTCGTATACAGACAGATTAGAATTAAGTCTTATTATATCTTGATCTAATGATAAATTTACTTTTATTTATCTTGAATCCTTCTAATGTTTGTTATCTTCATTATATTTAGTTATATAACGTGATTTCTGTTATATAAAATATTTTTAAAAAGTTTTCATAACAAATTACTATTAATATCTTTTTTAAATTATCTAGTTCATTTCAAAAACTTTTTCTTTTACTTTACAAAACCAAATTTGGAGTAAATTTTGGTTTATCAATTTCAACTAATAATAAAATTTGAATTATAAATAAAATAAAGAAAATCCATTAAGATTTATTTCAACCACAAAAATGTTTTCAGAAAAAATTAAATAAATTAATTGTGGTTTTAAGTTGATGCAAAATAGATAAAATATTTTCAAAGAAACACACATACAATTACAATGAATATAAAAAAGAAGTGATAATAGTAATTATTATACACACCTACACAAATGCATAAAATTGCGCTAAATAAACAGTTCAATATAATTGTATTACTCATACAAACACATATATACATACATACATACATACATACATACATACATACATACATACATACATACATACATAAATAATAGTAATTAAAAGTTTGTTATCTGTTACAAATAATTATATGTTTTTAATATATAAATCGTTGTTACACATACACACACATTTAAATATGTAATTATGGGTGTGTTCGCATTTATATTTGTGTGTGTGTTAAGCCTGTTAGTCTATGCGTGTTGCTATCTTTATATTTGTATTAATTTATTTTAATTACATGTTATTTACGTATTTATGTTTTTATACCCTACACCACTATCGGTGGTTGCTGTATTATGCGTTTGCGTAAAAATTGTAACGGTCGGAAAAATTTTCCTACCACCACTTTTAATTATACCGTTCCACACAGGATCACTTTCTGTGCTGATTTAACGAAGTCCGTCCGTCAATTCGTCTGTCTGATTGGATGGCTGTTCATGTGTTCCTGTGGGGATTTAAGTTGACAAAAGTCCTAAATTAAAAGCGATTTTATTAAAATTTTGAACAAATTAGTTAAATGTTATTCTAAGACGATGAGCCAAATTATACGAGGATAGATCCATTATTTCTCATGGGTATCATACAACCCCCTTCATATATCACTTTGAAGAACTTAAATCTCACATTGTAATAATAATCGGTTAAATCAAGTAAAATATAAGCAAATTTTACGAGGGTCGATGAATAATTTTTTTTAGGTCCCACAGAAAAAATCCTTTCAGAACGCACTAATCACATGGAAGGTAGTTCCAATATAATATATTGTGCTCTTTAATATACAATTAAAAAATCTTTAAACGATTGTGGTTCATTAATTTTTGGAAGTTTCCATTAATTACCAACAATGATGTAGGGTATTAAATAGTCGTGCTTGACCGAATATATTTTCTTACTTTGATATATTTATTTTACTGTTTTTTCTCAAATTTTTTCTCTTATTTTTCGTTTATGTGTAAATTTGCCACATTTCTCTAAACTTTGTTTATTTCATTATTATCTTGTTGTTTTTGTGTGTGTGTGTGTGTTGTTTTTTTCTTAACCACAAATCACACATAAGCTTAAGATCATATAATTTTATAAGTAAATACATAAATTTATGTATTACTAACACATAAACAAAAAACAGAAAAAAGTGCAGACAAATACATTAATATATTTAATGTATGTAATTTCTTACAGCTTTATCGAGTGGAAATAAAAGTTTTTGAATACATTTTATTGAGAATTATGTGGGAAGTTTGGAAGAATTTTGATTATTTGTTCGGGGGAACAAATTAAAGAAAGTGTACTTTTTTACGCAAATGAAATATTTTTTGTTATATTTTGAGATTTTTTTGTAGGAGAAAAAAATTAAAAACCTGGCAAAAATTCCTTACTAATGTAGCTTGATTCAGTTTCAGTTTAGCTCTAGTGTAATCATACTTCAGTTTTAGTTAAGATCTAGTTCATTTTTAATTCAGATCTAGATTAGACTTAGTTAAATTTTGAGTTATGTTAAAGTCGTGTTCTAGTTCTATTCTAGTTCTGTTCTAGTTCTGCTCTAGTTCTGTTCAAGTTCTATTCTAATTTTAATTCTAATTAGCCCTAGCTAAGTTCCAGTTATATTAAAGTTCTGTTGAAGTTTTGTTTAAGTTCTGTTTTTATTTCGAATTCAGTTCCAGTTTAATTCTTGTTAAGTTCCAATTTAGATTCTAGTTCAAATAGCGAATAAATTGCAGTTAAAAACTAAATTTCTAGTTCAGATTCAAATTCAAAATGCAGTTAGGAGTTTAGTTCAGATCTAGTTAAAATCCTAGTTGAGATTTTAGATCAGATTCTAGTCCTGATACTAATTCAGATTCTAGTTAAAATTCTGGTTCAGATGCTAGTTTAGACTCAAGTCCAGATTTAAGTTCAGATTCTTGTTTAGTTTCTTATTCAAATTTTAGTTCAGATAGTATTTTAGATTGTGGTCCGTAAGGGAGTTCAAATTTTAGTTCAGGTCCAAGTATAAGTTCAAATGCTAATATGGACTCTAATTCGAATTTTTATTTAGAGTTTAGATCGGATTGTAGTTCGGTAATAATTCAGTTTTTAGTTCTGATTTTCTGATTCTGGTTCAGATTCTAGTTATGAGTTCAGTTCAGGTTTTATTCTTGTTCAAAGTCTAGTCCTGATTCTTATTGAGTTTCTAGTTCATTTTCTAGTTCATATTCAAATATAGAATCATGTACAGATTCTGTTTTTTTTTCTTATATAAACACAGATTCTAATTGAGACAATAATTCAGTTCCAGAGTCTTAAAAATATATCGCTGTATTTAAAAGGAAGCAAAATTTTATCATTATTACATTAAATGTAATCATGACCACAACTTTAATCTTTTTATTATGTATTTATGGCCCTCTTGAGCAAATTTACTGTAATTTTTATGTTTCTGCTGATTTGCATCTAAATAAAAATATATTTCATCTTTTTAACTTTAATACTTTTTGTTTTTTCTCATTTAGTAAAAAATGTTCCTTTTTAAATCTCTTTAAGTTTCTTTGCCCTCCTGCCAAAAAAGTGTGGTTTCATATAATTGATTTATAACTTAAATTTAAGAATTTCTACTTCATAAAGTCATTTTTACACATACACTCTCACAGACATCCTTAAACAAAATATAGATAAAATAACGATATTGGTTTTTAGATAAAAATCGACAGACTATTCAATAATTCATAATAAATGGAAAAAAGACTAAAGTGACTTACGTTACCTTTACTACACTTCATTTCACATAAATATGCTTTAAAATACATAATAATTTTCTAAAGGGAATATAACGAAAAAAGTAAGAGAAATTTATGAAACATAAAACAAATGTGTGACAAAATATATGTATTTTTGATGTGAAAATACTGGAGTCAGAATGAATGGAGGGAATGAGAGATATTGGTGATACTACACATCTAAACTTAGGTGAAAAATGTGTTTTGGTGTGAAATTGTAATTGGTGTATGTGAGTACATGTATGTAAAATATATGATAATGTTAAAATAATGTCCTGGGAAAGGATGAAGCTTCATCTACATATATGAAGTGTATAAAGATTTAAACAAATGACACAACTTAACCCAGGTTGTCTTACAACACACTTGAATTTGTTAAAACTTTCTCTTTCAATTTTTCATCACTCCCCTCAATAAACTTTGCCACTACACCTCTCTTTTCTTTTTCCCTAGTTTTGTTATTGTTTATTCTTCATTCATATATTGTTTTCCTTTTGTTGGGTTTTTTCTCTCTAATAGAAAAAAGTTTGTAGTAAAAGGAAGTGCTGGTTGTAAAATCTTTGTCATATTTTTGAATATTTTATTAAGAACAGGAATAAGAGAGGTTGAGAAAGAGAGAAATGGAAGGTAGGTTGATAAAGGGATTTTATGAAAGAGAGAGAGAGAGACAAAAATATTGTTGAATAAAATATTACAAGATGATGTTGTGTTTCAAGTTTTGACACAAAATATGTAGACAAATGCGGGAACCTCCTTGAAATGTAAACAAAATAGAAAAAGGAAAGAAATTTATACATATTTATATAAATTTATGTATGCAAAAATGAATGACAGCATTTACATTGTTACACTTTCTCTCACAAAATTAAAATTATTTTAGACATTTTTTTGGAAATGACACTAGAAGAAAGTGAATTTTTAATAAGTTTAGAATAATTTTAAACTTAAATTATCTAAAAAATGGTCAGATAGAAAATGAAGGAAAATGAAAAAATTGGTCGTAATTTAATTTAAACCAAAAATGCAGTATTTAGTGGGATAAAAAGCTTTATGAAAATGGTGATCGCAGAATTGCATATCTCAGTATATATCGTCAAAAACTCCGTATTTACAGAGCTTTAAACAATTTTGGCTTTAAAATTTGATTTTTAATTTTTCTAAAAGTGAACATATAATTTAAGAAGTCTTAAACTATTTTTGAACTGAATTTTTATTATTATAGTTTTTGCTAAAATATTATTACGAATTGACCTTTTTTTGACCAGAAAACCAATATTTAATAAGTTTCAAACGATTTTAATTCAAGTTAAAAATTTCTGAATTATTTTTAACATGAATAAGGCCTATTTTAGTCAAAAACGCGAGTTATGGATGAATTTAACTTTAAATGTCAAGTTATGTTTAAATTCAGACTATAATTCTGTTCTAATCCATTTCAAGTTCAGTACTATTTATCTTTCTAAATCAGATTATAATTCAGATCCAGTTCAGGTTCTATTTCAATTTCTATTTCAGTTTGTAGTTCAGATTGCAGCTCAGATTTTAGTTCAGATTGTTATTCAGTTTCTAGTGCAGATTTTAGTTCAGATTGTTATTCAATTTCTGGTCAGATTCTAGTTCACGTACAATACAATTGCAGTCCCTTTCTGATTCTAGGTAAGATTCCAGTTAAGACTTTCGTTCAGATTCAGGTTTGGATTTTCGTTCAAATTCGAGTTCAGATTCTGCTCATAATTTTTTTTATGTTCTATTTTCATTCAGATTCCGATTTGATTCTATTCCGGTTTAGTTCTCTTACAATTCTAGTTCCGTTTTGAGCTAAAACGGTATTTAGTAATTTACTTTGTCATACAATCCGATTTTTTGAGCTTTCTTGGTCTAAAAACACGGAATTCACCAATTAAAAAATTTGTTAATTCTTTTTACATATTAAAGTTGAAATATTTGCTGGGTTACTAACCTATCAGCAACACGCATCTTAATAGTTTTTCTTTCATGGTCTACTTTTGAGTGCTCTGTAAGCATAACAACTCTTTTTTTGTGAACATAAGGTTTAGAGTTGTTTTCCTTGAACATACTTTACCTCCTTTCTGAGTATGACATAAACTTTAACATATACACTCCCTCACATACACATACACATAAACTGACAAAATTTTAAGTGTCTGTTTTTCTGTTATTCCAGTTAACTGTTTTTGTTTTTATATCCCTGTTTTTCTTATTTTGTTCGTTTCACTTGTTTTTAATCAATTTTTTGCAATCTGTCACTTGGGTGAGATTGTCATAAATGTCTGAGTTTATGTTTATCTAACAGTTTAAGTGTTTGTTCTTCTTCTTCTTTGCGCCTCATCTTAAATTAGAAGGAATTTTCTTTCTATGTTGTTTGTTTATTTTGTCAAAAGTTCTTTTTGTTGTTTTCTTCTCACATCAAGGAAGAAATGTTGTCAAAAAATAACAAGAATTTCTTGATATTTCTTTACTTATGCTATTTTCCTTTTATTTTTTTGTTGTTATTGGCATTATTTGTTTCATAGATGTTGTTGTTGTTGTTGTTTTTGTTTTTAATAATAATCACATGTCCTTCATATTTTCATATATATTTTTGTGAAAACCTCGTCAATTTTCATATGTAAAACTTTTAATATTATTAATTTTTGTTATTTATTCTTTTGGGGGTGGGGGGTTGGATTGAGGAAATAATAAGAAAATAAGAAAAATATTAAAAATCCTACAAATGCAAACAGTCAAATATTTAGAATGTGTTTTAAGAAATTTTATATTGTTTATTGATTGGAAAATGTGGTTGATACCCTACATTAGGGTGAAAATTAATGTTTATTGATTTTTTATATACTTGAACGGATAAAGCTTATTTGACAAAAAAAACTGTATTTAGTGAATTATCAACGTTTTTAGATGAAGATATTGATGTTTAAATTTTTTGAAACTTATTTACAGTTATGGAGATATTTTTGTTTAAAAAATTCACTTCTTTTCTATTATTTTAGTTAAGTTTAGTTTAACGTTTTTAGTTAAAATGTTAATTTTGGTACCGCTATCTGACTTTTTTTAAAATAATCACATATAAATTTTATTTTCATTAAAATTAGATCATTTACTGATTCTTAAACGAATTTAGTTAAAAATTACAGAAATCTTTTTCGAAATAAAATGCAAAGATCTAATTTTTTTTTATATTTTTTTTAAATATTTCTAAATTGATCACATATTAACCTTATATACTAAAAACCACTCTAATTGCTAAATAATTAAAGTTTTAAAATAAAAAAATTAGCTTTTAATTTTTTCAAATGTGGTTACGAATTATTATTATTTTTAATTTTGAAAGAAATCACAATTAACATTACATTATAACAGATTTTACATTATAACAGATTTTTGCAAGATTGATTACAGAATACGTTTCTAATGGCAAAAATTCCTTTTTTATTATTATCACTTGTTGTTAAAAATTCACAGAATAAAGTTATTTAGACCACAATCGTATGATTTTTTTGTTTTTGGTTCTTTAATTTTTATAAAAAATAATCACAAATTGAGATTATTTTAGTCAAAAATTTTATCTTTAATGAGAAAAAGATGAATGAACTAAAATTGAATAAGTCATAAATTTGTTTTATTCTTTTAAATTTAAATTAAATCTGTGATAGATTTATTTTTGACAAAATCAAAGTATTATGTGATTACAAAATAATATTATTTTCGTAATAAAGTTGATGAGATATAAACCATTTTAATAAAAAATTTAACGTTGCATTTAATTTCAATTTTCATTGTTCACAACCTTTGCATTTTTAATATAATAATTGTTGAGTTATAGTTATAATAATAATTTAAACATTAAAACTAATTTGGACCCAAATATGTTATCTATAGAATAATGATAAATTTTTGTGAAAAATTTAATTTTTAATTCCAGAATACTGATCGCAAATTAAGCTAATTTTCCTCAATATCTAAGTACTTTATAGTGCCGCTTCAAGTCTCTATAATTTCCCCTAAATCACAAATATTTATACTTTTACTTTTTTAGTCTCTAATTTTGTAAATGTATTTTCAAAGACATTTAACATGTCAATAAACAAACACTCCTTCAAAAAATCATTCTGACATACCGTCAGGTAAGATAAGAAACAAACATATGTTAATACTTATGAATACACACATTCACACATTTATACAATATTTATAATAAAATTTTATTAACTTAAATTGTAAAATCTCCGCCTTCTCGAAAAATAAACAAATATTCAAACGATTATATTTTTATTAATGTGTGTGAATATGATGTGAGTGACAGCACGTGTTAAGGATGTAAAAACTTTTTCAACGATTAATAAAAAAAAATAATCTTAATTTTAGCTAATTTTAATATCAAGTTGTCATTTTGTCACAATATGAGAAAAAACACAAAAACTTATGGTGCTACACGGAAGATAATAATATTTAAAATGGTAAAATGTTTTATTGAAAATTTTTTTAAAGCAAAATTAAAAAAAAAAATAAATTTCAAATATCGATCAGGTTTTTTGTAAAAAACTTTTAAACTTGAAAGAATATGGAATTTTCAAAATCAAGGAAAACTGAAAACCAATTGTTTTTATAATACACTGATGTGTGTTTCTACAGGTGCATTTATATATTTTAACTATTTTTGTTTTTAGGATGAGATCCTAAAGTAAAGTTGAAGTATTTAAATGAAGTTAACACGGTTTTTCTAAGTATTTCTGTTTGCTATGCTGTTCGAAAAAACAAATTGAATTATACACAAACTAAATCTTCCTACGACTGCCAAAGACGTTGCCCAAATTTTACGAAGAGATGAAAAGAGAAAATGGAAGAAATCAAAGTGTAAACCAATAAAAAACAAAACATACATAATTGTAATTTTCTCTGACGATAAATTATTTAACTTAAACGGCCCTGACTCATATTCATGTTATTGGCACGTTTTGAGATCAAACGGTATTCGGATGTCAAAACGTAATTTTAGTGGCGGTAGCGGAAATCGTTGGATTGATCGGCTTGCAGTTCAATCCACAAAAACGGACCATCAAATATTATTAATAACGCTATGGAGGCTGATAAGTTTATGAGCGTTAATAGGAAAATGCCTTTAAAAATGGCAGTAAGACTCATAAATTAAGTCAAATTAAGTTTTGTAATGTTGATAAAAAACAAGTAAATTCAACCGTTGTTGGCTTTGAAATCATCCGAATTTCCGTTACTACATGATACCGTATTTATCCATAGATCAAGGTAAATAGAAACTTTCTCAGTAGTATTCTTCGCTTATTTTGATCATGCATCCAAATTGAAAGAAGGGATGGGAAAGATGAAGGGAGGGATTTTAACCTGTAAGATTGGAGGAGTATGACAATTTCAGCTAATTGATTTATATTATCACTGTGTCTTTTGCAAATTGTTCTTATCTTTGTTGGTGCTAATCCTACATTAATAGCCTTTTCTCCCGATTAAAAATGTTTTATTGCCTCCAATTTTCGTCCGAATGTTTAATTTTCTCTATATATATAGATTTTACAAATATTAAGTATCTTGATTTTTAAATTATTTTTTAATATTAAATAATTCAAGGACCTTTATAAAGAATATTAGAACCATTGAAAGGTACTAAACACTTAATTTGTTTCAGTGTAATTTCTTTTTTAATCCGTACACTCTGTTTACTTCAAATAAAATTTTAGCTTTTACATTTATTTATTTTTTGTTTTTTAGCCTTGAAGCGTAATAATTTACAATTTATTGATTTTAAAATTGCTAAACTTGTATTTTTTTCAAATGTCAATAGTTAATAACCAATATTTGGCTCAAACAAAAATAAAAATTATGAAAAAGTAAGAATGCTTTATTTGCCTGTACTAAATCTATAATACCCTCCATGACATTAACATATGCACGAGGTTTCAGGAGAATTAAGTTACATACATAGTGACAAACTTAATACCTATCACCACTTATAATGGTAGAAGGTATACAAAGAGGATTGATTATTAATACTAAGAGTATTGATATGCTAAATATTACAAAGACAAATTATCCATATTTTCCTAGAGAAACACATATATTTTCAGATGAATAAATTAGTTCTAGAAAAAACTTTGGGGTTTTCCGACAATTAATTAATGTTTTCATGCTTTTAAGACAATTTTTATTTGAATAGTTTTTTTCCCAGATTTTTATTTTTTATCAGTAATTTGTTAAGAAAATATTTGCACAAACTTAATAATAATTTTTTTCTGTGTAAATAATTTGTTGTTAATAAGTTGTTATTGTATTTAGAACAAAGTAATATTTTGAAAAATTGTAACATTTTGTCAAACTTATTTAATCAATTTGTTTGTTTGTTATTTCTCCTTGGACCAGACATTCTGTGTTCTGCTATTAATGTTCTTTTTAGTTTATTCAATCTGAAACACATTATCATAAAATCATTTGTTTTTTTTTTTTTTGTAAACAGCCAGAAAATAGGGTGGTACAGGTTTTTTGAGACAAGATTATTAATATAAAGTTCTTAAAAAAATATATTCATTTTTTGTAAATAAAACACAAAATTGAAGACAATTTTTAAAATGAATAGCACAACTCACAACGAATTGCTGGAAGTCGTCAATTGAATTGGCCGGCTTGCATTACGGATTTAGACCCAGTAGGGATTTTGTCGGTTAAAATATTCTGTTAAATGTAAATATAATAACTTAAAAAGAGCTAATGCTAAAAATAAGGTAAATCTGAAAGCAAATTGCTTCTGATCACCTTAAAGAATAAGCGAAACTTACACCAGACCATATTTTCAAGGTAACCCACAAAAAAGGATCGATTTTTTCAGGCTAAATTGAAGGAATAAATTTAAATTTTAAACCATGCTCGAATATCGAAGTTATATATTTATAAAATGCTCGAATAATGTGAAGATCTAATATGAAGAAAAAATTAAATATTTTATAGAAATTTTGTTAACGATATTTATTCAAATCAGTTCACACAACCATTTTTAAATTTAACTAAATTTGAATTTAATCTTTTAACCATTTGGCGGAATAACGTTTAATACCCTCTGTCGCCACTTCATTAACCATATATAGTTTTAAATCAATATCTGAGTTCATTTAAGAACCAGGAAATAGCAAGTAGATTCTGAATGAAAGTGAGGGATTTTGTGAATTATTTATAGTAGCAAAGTATGTTTTAACTCTATTAGAATTTATTAAGTTTTTTAAATTTTTATTAAAAAATAAATTTTTATAAAAAAAAATAATTTTTATTATCATTAAAATTTTTACTAAGAAATCAATATTTCACTAAAAAGATAAATTTTTACTAAAAAATCAATTTTTAACTAAAAAATATTTTTTTTTTACAAAAATTAAATTTTTAACATAAAAATTAAACTTTTTACTCGAAAATTAAATTTTTCATTTACAGTGCTTAACGTTTTCCCCTACAAGCAATAAGTATTTGATGTAATATTTTCAGTTTTCAAAGTTGCCTCTGATGTCGGTCCATAACTTCTTTAAGTTTGATCTGATGCAACAAAATAAATTTTATGGGGTCTTAGCTAATTCCTTCTTGGTGTTACAAACAGAATGAAAAAGTTAAACTTGAAGCAAAATCAACGTTGAATATAGTTGATTTGAGATTGATAAATTTTTTTTTCAATCAGTTCAAATTAAAAGTTTTTAAGTTTTTAGAGAAATAATTTTGTATGTATTGGAATCTTTCGATATTAATTTATAAAAGTATACAAAGATGATTTTTTAAAAATGATTTTTTAGTAGTCAAACTTCAACGAAAAAATTTCTTTAAAAACAGGATGTATTGTGAAACAATGTTGATTTAAGATTGTTTTAACTATGAAACAAAATCATAACTGCCAAAAATATGAATTTATACTTAATATATAAAAATGTTAATTCAAAATTGTAACAATAATTCCGTTTTTTTGGGAGTTGTCTTCCTTGAAATTTTACTATTAAAAAGTAATTTTAATTGAAAAAAAAAATGATTTAAATACACTGTACTTTACATGATCTTGCACCGTTTATATGGAATAAAGCAAACAACCGTGAGCGTTACTAAATTTTTACCAATTTGGAAACAAAAATACTTCTTCTCTCTTTTAAAGTTAAATTTTTTTCCTTTTTCTTTTCTTTATGACTTCAACTTCTCTATTCTCTTTTACTTGTCCTACAAACTAATTTGCAATAATAAAACTTAATTCCTGCAAACAAATAATCTTGTGTTTAATATTGAATACACTAAAAAAATACAAAATACATACATATGTTAATACATACATATGTGTCATATTTGTATGTAACTATTTAATATAAGACTAAATATATATTTCTTGAAATGATATACAAATTCTCATATTTTGCTTGTAGTTAAATATAAAAGAATTTTATTACCATTTTATATTTATATGTATGTATTAGCCTCCTTATACTCTTATACTCTTTAATAAGTAAGTGTGTGTGTGTAAGTTTGTAAGTAAGTAATTTAATAAGAAGTAAAAATACAAACTTATTTTATTGTTATTTATTTTGTATACTTTTTATATAATTTTTTTCTTAACAAACGATATAAAAGATTTACACATTTGAGATATTTTATTTTGTAACAAGTAAATAAATGTCAGATAAAATAAAATTTATAAATTTTTAGTTTGAAATTGATTAAATTTTAAAGATAGAGAAAACAAGAATTCAATTTTTATGTTGGGGAAATAATTAGTTAAGTCTTAGGGGAACATTATAATATTTAATGGGTAAAGAAGTTTAAGATTCTTTATTTTAAAGCGTTATTGATTAAGAGAATTTTGTTATTTTTCCTTACGTTGCACAATAGGGCAGATCCTATTGAAATTTTAAATACCAATAGCAGAGAAATATAGATTTAAAAACGTCGCTCACGGGCGGAGTGTTAGAATTTCAGAAAAGAATTTTTTTTTAAATTGAATATTGTCAATTCAGTTTCTGAATATGGACTTAAGTATTTTTGCAAGAGATCCAAAATATGTCTGTTCTTATGCGATTTAAATTTAAAACAGGAAATGTAAACGCTCTTGTTCTAGTATGAAAATTAATGTCGTTCGAAAATCAATCTTAAAATCTGATGATTTTGAATTTTTGGTCTATAAATGCCTTCAGTTATTGGGCCTCTGGAAATGCGGTTATCACTTGATTAAGAATACTTAAAGGTTTTCAAAAATATATTCAGTTTTAAAATTCATATTTTAATTGTTAGAAAATTAATGTTAAAATTAAAATTTTACTATAAAGTTGGTAAATTCAAGGGAGCCCGAACTTGAAGGTTTTAGATACGAATTTAACAAAAATAAATAAATGAGTGTCTCAGAGATCTTACAAAGTTTGGAGTGCAATAGTTGGTTATTACTTTATTATTCGAAAATTTGGACCGATTCCCGCAAATTTTAGTACGGTGATTTATCGGCTTTTGAATCTTAAAAAATTCAAACAGTATTTTTTTGAGATATTTGCATTTATAGGATGTATCAATTGTATGGGGGCTATTTAGCTGATCTTCTGAAAGTGAGTTCGGCCTAATACAAAATCTATGTTTACCTAACTGTGTGAAAATTACGTTTAATTTGTGAAGGAAGTAACTGAAATATGAAAGTGAACACGACCAATTTCAATAGATTTCATCTATGTTCCAAAATTTGCGACCACCAATAGCGTCCACAAGCTTTACATGGACAACTTGCCGGACATCGTTTGGTTATGAAAGTGACTATAAAACGATTGATATACTTAAAAGTTACTGAAACTCATTTTTGGTAACCACCTCTGGTAGAGTAAAATTACTCATCAAAACCCCGGTTGGAAATGTTTAATGTTTGAAATATTTTTTTAAGAAATCACAATTCCGTCCATGGCACCCCCATGGGGTTCAAAATTTTCAATTATAAAACTAAAATCCTCTACTCTTAATACCCTTTACCAGTATAGGTGGTCGATTTAACCATGTCAGTACGTCTGGCTGGCTGTACTTGTAAAATTTATGATCACACTACAGATCGCAGTTTTGGCAATGATGAAATTTGTCCCACAAGTTTTTTAAGTATTACAATATTACAAAATAACATGCAAAATTATTATTTATCGTAGCTCATATACAGGAACCACTTTTGTATAAAATCTCACACATACGTTGGTATTGTTTTGAAATTGAGTTTAAATAAGTAGACATAAACCGGAACTGATGATCGAAAAATTAAGTGGATCAACCCATAAAAGTCCATAGCTCTATATAATTACACCCATTTAAAATTTGATTAAAGGCGCATAAATCTCTCACAAATGTTATCATCACAATAAAGTATGGAACTTCTAATAAGAAATTCAAATTATATGAAGGTCGTTCTTTAATTTTTCATAATTACTTTTTAATAACAACAATATGTTTTAGACTATTTAATAGTTTAAGTAGATTTTAATGTAAATTTTATAAGATTTAAATATTTATTTAAAAAAATCGATTCTGCCCCAATGTGTAAAGATTTTTTTAATTGATGAGTACAAATACACACTCATAAAAACCCATTAAACCATAGACGACAATACTTAAGCTTTCAAAATTAATTTTACATTTATGTGTAAGTGTGCTCCCACACATACACATACATACAAATAATACTTCTAGGAATTTCAAATTCTGTAAAAGATGAAACAAAAGTAACAAATTGTAAATAAAATGTGTTTATGAGAATAATTGTATGTTTAGATACACATACATTGAAACATATACTTATATACATTTAAATTTATGTAAATTTTCATTTTTATCTTTTTCTCTTCAATAACAAACTGTCTGTTTTCATTTGGTGTTTGTTTTTTTTTCAACACGAGTGTTTTTGTTAAATAAAATTTGTATCAGAGAATTGAGAAAAAAAATTAAAAATGAAAACAAAATAATATGTTTGCCACAAAAATATATATTTTATTTATTGAAGTAAATAATCTACAAGAAATTGGATTATTTCAACAGCATCTATGTGTATTTGTATCTATCTATTCATGTGTATCAGTGTGTGTGAGTGTGTTGTTTATACTTACATTATTTGTTGTTTTCCGTTCACTTATGGGATTTTGGGTTTGTTTCAAATCTATAAAGAATGAAGATATAGAAAATAAATTTATTTATTATTCTGTTTTTTTTGCAATAAAAAAAGAGTTGTTTGTTTCCAGTGAATGATAAAAAGTTTTTTGGATTTTATTTTGTTTTAAATTAATAAGAATTTTCCAAAATTTATGATTAATTTTGTATAATAAAGATATAAATTATAATAAAGTTTCTTTCTGTGTTTTATAGATCAACAATTTGCTAAAATAAATTCATTCTTGATTTCATGACATTAAAAATTTAAACATCGAAAACTTTATCTTAACCTAAAAATAATAATTTGATTATATTTCTTTCGATTACAGGGAGTGTTAAAGGAGGGTGTATAAGGTTTGTTATTTTATAAGAAATACTGAGATAAAATAATATTGGAGCGAAAAAGTCCTAACATGTCTTCTGTTTCTCAGATGTTTGTACCGGAATTTTAATTGTTATGAGCTCCTTCAAAATACTTTAAAAAAACAACTAGAAACTTTTACCTCTCCAAAAATCGATCCCCAAAAAATTTTATACAGTGTTTTCTGGTAATATAAATCTTAAATATTTCACATATTTCCACAATGCCAACATTATCTGAATAATCAAGATTTTTAATAGAGGATCTATTTGGGAGCTTCTTGAAATTTAGCATGTGAATTTGGAATATATATTTCGCACAGATAAGAAATATCTTTTATTCTATGTGTCTGATGAGAAGTTTTGGGGAAGATGATTGTATGAGTAAGAAAGTGATTCTGATTCGATTGGCATATTTTAAGTTTATTGGAGAAACAATTTTTCCGAACGTTACAATATTCTACACAAAAACATAACAACACTAATACTGTGGGGAAGTAGAGTATAGTTAGTCAATTTTGCTATATTGTTCCAAGTTTCTGTTAACTTCCGTTATTAACGTTTCCCATTTTTTTATTCCAAAATACCTAAAATTCTAATTTTGGAACACTCGTTTGAAAAATTGTTTATTTTCAGTCGCTGTAAGAGGTTTAGCCCATTACGAATTTTTAATGATAAAGTTAAAAATTTTTCAAAGAATTTCAAATGGTAAAGCTGTAAAGCTGAGTGATTGAATTTATTTGCGGAGTATTGAATATTTTTGTATATGTTTTTAAAATTAAGGTTTTGAGATTTTAGAAGGTAGAATTTTTATTCAAAATTTTTATTAAAAAGGGTCGAATTCGGGAGAAGTTTTTTATGAATTTCGGTGAGCTTTGTCGATATAAAATTGAAACTACAGCATTCTGCATAATGAAACATTTCAGAAAAATATAAATTTTATATAATTTCTATAAAGTTATATTATATATTATAATTGAGGAAAAATTTAGTTTAGAAAATAAGTCAAGAAAATTTTCGGCAAAAATCAAAAATCCTAAATTTTTTAATTTTCGTATTAAAAATTTAATATTTTTAATCTGGATGAAGATATTCACTTCACCTTTTATTGGTTGATAAATAGTTTTGTTGTTTAACTAAGTGAAAAAATTTTATAATATCGGGGCAATAATTGCGAAATGTCTCAGGATCTTTCAAAATTTTGAAAGTTGAAAATTCAAATACAAATAACTCGAAACCTCTCTATATATATCATGTATAAGAATGATTTTTAGTGGTCTCATCAAGGGCTATCGGACCGAAAAGTACAGAAATGGAGATCTAACTGCCAAAGTTATAATAACACCCTCTTTGCTAGCCTATCAAAAGTTACAGATTTATTTCCACACTGAACCAAATACCGTAGGTAATATTAACGAAAAATTTTCGTAGAACTTTAAAAAAAGTGGTGTTAAATAAACAACACTAAATAATTTAGTAAAAGATGTTAATTGAATAAAATTTCGTTAAAAACGGCAAGAATATTTTGCATTAATTCAAATGAAAAATCAGTTGATCAACAAACATGGAAGTAACATTTCATCAGAAATAAAAGATGGTCGGCTAACCGACGTCCTTTTTGACATTGCAACATTTTTAGTTGTCTACTACCTTTTCTACAATTTAATTATTATTTAAAACAAGCATTTACCCGGTTCATTTTGCTGTACATAAATTCTCCTCAGTTCTAGATCTCGAAAGAAATCACAAATCGACGTATATTAAAAATGTTTTTGAATCAAATTCTTGCCATAGTAGAT
This sequence comes from Cochliomyia hominivorax, assembly GCA_004302925.2. Lineage (NCBI taxonomy): Eukaryota > Metazoa > Arthropoda > Insecta > Diptera > Calliphoridae > Cochliomyia > Cochliomyia hominivorax. The sequence continues at coordinate 103,696,424 of PYHX02000467.1, forward strand.
ATATAAATATTTGAAATTTCTCGATGTAACAGTTCTCAAGTTATTCTTTAATAAATATTTGCTTTGTATGGGACGAAAGGGTGAATCCTTAATTACAAAATTATTACGTCAATTTAACGTAGTTCTTTCCCAAATTTAACCAAAATATCGTAAATTTAACTTAAATTTAACTTAAATATGGTATTTAAATTAATATTCATTAATAAAAAGATATATTTTTGTCAAATTGAATAATATTTATTCGAATTTTTATTAACGAATTCATATAGTCATATTGACAATTTTTCATCAATTTGAAAAATTTGCCAATAACTAACGAAAATTTTCATTATGATGAATAATGGTTTCGTTAGCTGATATTTAACCTAATTTTCTTCAATTCTATTTACATTTTCGTTATATTTACTAGCTTTTTTGGTTCATTGTAGCAGATGAAAAATCATAGATTTATTTCGAAAAAAACTATTCTGCCTTCCTACTTAAAAATTAGTAGTGAAAAATTATGCTGATTTTTCACTCCATCTATTTCCACAGGAGCTGCTAATGACCATATTCTGATGTCTTTGTTATTCTAAAGCCAGTTTGCCCAGGAGGGATCTTTTCAATGTTTTTGCTTCTTTTGGGTGGGGAAATTAAGAAGGCTGTTAAAAATGGAGATAAGCAATTGGAGAAATTTATCTGGAAATGTACCAGGAATAACTTATGGATACTTATGGATTTTTACACTGGCCTATTTTATGTCTCAGAAAAGTAAGAAATATGTACTTAATAATATTTTTTCCCTCTGGGATTATTGTTATTTCAAGATTATTATATTTTATCCCTCCTTTTAATGGAAGCTATTTAAAATCCATTCTAGTCATATTTCCCTTACTGTTTTTAAGTATTTTCCTTGTCATTTCATTTTAAAAAGAGCAATTTTCTTAAATGAAGATTTATAATCATAAATGACGAACATTAATATTAATTTTATTGTCATAATTTTTCTTCTGAAAATATTTCCTCTTTAAATAAAACAAAATAAGTAAGAATTTAAATTTATATATATATTTGGCATTGTCGAATCTTCAATACTCTCTACCACAAATGCATGTGAACTAAATTCACACACATATGTACACACTCACATATACACCATATAATATAAAAATGTTATTTTAAAAATACAATACAGGAACACGTAATGAGTCATTAAATTATTTATATTTTTGGCTATAACTCCTTTTCTATTGAATCGATTTTGATACTTTTTTTCGATTGGTAATATAATGTGAAATTTTATTCGAATATTTTGATTTATTTTTACAAAAGTTCTTCGCATGAACTTAAATATTGGCTCAAATATCGGTTTATATATATTAATATATTGAACCGATGTAGCTAGTTTTATATTGAAAATTTTTCAAGGCTATAACGAATAAGACTATAACGAATAAGGTGAAATTTCATTGAGTTATGTCAATTTTTGTGGATGTGAGCGACATACCTAAGTCGAATCAGATTTTAATTTTATGCAGAAATATATACATTATGAGGTCTTAAATGATTCCTTTTTTAGTGATAGATACGGAATGGAATAGTAAACAAAGGATTTTTTCAGAGATCTTAAATCAAAATAATAAAAAAAAAATACTTAAATAGACAAACATAAAAAGATTCTTAAAAATATTTGTAAGAAAAGTCACATCATTCTGAAACAAAAACTAAAAAAAATTCTAAGGTAAAAATTTTGGCCAAAAAAAAAATTAAGCCTTAACAACCAAAATTGTTTCCAAAGCCACAACTAAAGGAGTTCTAGTTAAAAACAAATTGTGGTCAAAAAGAAACGAAAAAAGAAGAAGAGAAGAGATTGTCTACAGTTGAGTTTGTAGTTGTTAACTGTTAGTTATGAAAGGTTCAACAGAGTTTGTTCACAATAAATGTTTAAGTGTTTGTTAGGTTAACATTAAATACACTTGCAGAAAAAATTGAATTGTCTTGAAGCACAAAAAGTTTAATTTTCTTTTGATTTGTTTTTGTAATTTTTTCTTCTTTTCTTATTTAGTTGAAAGAGACATATTTTCCTGTTTATTTCATAAGAAAATGAAATTTACTTTTTATTAGGAATTTTTCTTAAATCAAACGAGAAAAGTTTTTCTATTGAATAAATTTTGTGGCAAATTTTTATTTCTTTTTTTTGTTTAAAAAGAAAATAAGAAAAATTATAATTAAATTTATATCAGAAGAAATTGCTTGTTAAATTTTAAATTTAAAACAAATAAGAATGGAATATTCGGTTATATGGAATCTTCAATACCCTTCACTACAAACACGAGTGAAGAAAATACGTTACGTTTCATACTTACGCACTCATAAACGTATTAAATATATAAAAGTCATAAAATGAGTTTTAGTTTTAGCTATAGCTTTTTTTGTAGTGAACCGATTTTTATAATTTTTGGAATGATAATGAAGTATATATTTAGTTTAATATTATGGCAAAATGTCATTCTAACTTGTCGATTTATAATTGACAATTTTACGAAAGTTTTTTGCTTTAAATTATAGATTGTCTCAAATATCGGCCTATATAATTTAATATACCGAACCGATTTTAGGAAACCTTTCAGATTTTGGTTTGATGCAAGAACATAAATACATTATGGGGTCTGAGATAATTCCTTCTTAGCGTTACACACGCAATGACAAGGTTAATATACCCTCATCAACACGTGTTGTGGTGGAGGGTATTATAAAGTTTTTTTTATATATTTCAAGCCAATAAGTATGACATTTTAAGGTTAAGTGTTCATATAAGAGGATTTTTGATGAAGGATTTTTTTCAAGAATTTTAGTTGAAAGTAAATTTTCAAATAATATAAAAAGTATTTTATTTTTTCGGAATTAAACAGTAGTTTTTGATTAGTTAGGGAGATTTACTTTATATTTATACAGAGTATTTGGAATCTGTCTATCGGTCTATGTTAATCTTGTGATCAAATTTTGAAAACAAAAATATTTATAAATAATATTTGATTGTTTTAATTAGATTTCATTGAAACTGGAGGTGATCACAATGTGATTTAAAATCGTTTTTCGTCATCCTTAATTTAAAATTCTTTAAAGGATTAAAAAAGAAATCTGTTTCTGTCAAAAGGAGCAGTTTCATTATATTTTGGATAATCATAATTGAATTAAATTTTAATGCAATTATGAGGGCCATAAATATCCCTGATGTGACTTGAGAATGAACCACAGACGAGTAAAAGTTTACACAAAAAGTCTTCTTCTAGTAGAAATATTTGTTTATGACCTGCTTAGTCATAGTAATTAAAAGTTATTTAAATTTTTGTACCCTACATCACAAGGGTTATATTAATTTTATCATTTCGAGTATAACGCTTAGTAGGAATCATCTTAGATTCCATAAGTTATATATATTCTTGCATTATATCAAAATCTGAGTCAATTTAGCTATTTCCGTCTGTCTATTGGAAATATTCTTACACCTGTTATAATAGTCTGAATTCAGTGAATTTTACGCTAAGAAATTTCTTATTTAAACCAGCTTTATCGGTTTATTAACAAAAAATGTTTAGACAGATCAATAGAAAACTAGGAAAAGGCTAAAATATGCAAAATTTTGATGCACGCCAAATTCTACGGATCACATAGGTCGTAAATTTGAAAATTTTCTGAGATTTGCCTTACATATTAATTTTGATACAAAATTAAACTAATAAAAAATTAAAATAAATTCTGATGGGCTATTATTTGACTTAGTTCCCATGTAAAGCCCCTTCCCAAAATATGGTTTTTAGCTTGTAAAACTGTTAAATAAGAACGAATTGTAATGAAATGTGCCACAGTTGATTCTCCAACATTCAGGAATATATGTTAATAGTTAGACCAGCTCCTGTTCATATTTTCTATAGCTCCTATGTAAGGTCTCTTCCCGAAAAACAGGTTTGAGCTTATAAAGCTGATAATTAAAGACCAATTCTAATGAAATTCGTGAAAATCACTTTTCTAAGTGTTCTGAATACATATAATTAATTTGACCAACATCGGTGCATAATTTGCTATCCATATGAGGAACCTTCACAGAAGACGGGTTTTAGCTTATAAAATTAATAAATTAAGACCAATTATATTGAAATTCCTAAATATGTATTATTAATTTGATCAATGTCGTTCCATATTTTGCTGCAGCTACCATATATTATATTTGAGTTTAATTAAATCAAAAATAAAAAATTCTATCGATCGAAAATAAATTTTTTTGCTACAGCTCTCATATAAGACCATTTCAGGGAAAACAGTTTTGAGCTCTTCAATAACGACCTATTACAACATTATATGTATATCAATCACTTTTTTATTTTCTTGGCGAACATCAGAAGAATTATTCTTGTTGTATTTTAGATTTTAGATAAAACATTTAATACTTTTGGAAAACTTATGTTTCTTAAAATTTAATATTGAAAATATTAATTCTTAAATGAAAATAAGAATTTTTGGTTAAAATTTTAATTAATTTCTTCCTGATTTTTTTTATTTGAGTTTTTGGTGAAATTTTTATTATTTTATGAAATTTTTAATTTTTTGGTTTTCTTTGTAAAAATTGAAATTTTGAATAAATATTTTAATTATCGGTAAATATTTTAATTGTTTAGTAAATATATGAGTTTTTAGTGAAAATTTAAATTTTTGGTAGGAAATTGAATTTTTGATCTTTTTTAAATTAAAATTTCTATTGAAATTTTGTAGAAAATAATAAATTGTTTATCACAATTTTTATTATAATTTTTTATTACAACAATTTTTAATAAAAAAAAATTTATTAATTCTAAATTTATTTTTCAATAGCAAGAAGTTATAATTTATTATTTTGTTGAAAATTAAATATTCTTCTCCAAATATTTGCCCATATTTCTTATAAAATCTGATTTTTACGTTATTTCTTTCACTAAAATTAATATAAATGAATTTTATAAATCAATTATAATTTTCATTCTTTATCCTTTAAATGCCCATTAACTTTGGACTGAAACCGTTTTTCTCTTATCCCTTAATTCCTTTTTAATTCCTTCTAAATAACAAAAACCTTAATTAACCATTTCGTTTAGTGTATTTTAACCGCATTTTACTGAATATTATCCTAAGCGTTATTTTCATTTTGTGGTAATGAATATTTGGGGTTACAAAAAAAGGATAAAAATAGAAAACAATAAATAAAACAGAAATAACAAAAACAGAAGTTAACACAAAAATACACAAACAAAATCAAATAAACAACAAAAAGAAAATGTACAATAAAAACAAAACAAAATATTTGCTAAAACGGAAATCAAATAATCACAAACATACACACACAGATTTCAAGTTAATCACTTACATATACATACTTACAAACGTGTGCGCATACACACAGACGCAGGAGAAACAACAAATTAAGAATTTCCTTTTTTTCGGAGAAAACTTTAGGTTTAACCTAAAGATTAATTTATATTAATATTTGCCTGTACTCGTATGTATGAGTCTGTGTGCGTGTAGTTTTGTAAATATCTTTTTGATGATGAACTTCATTTATTTTTTGATCAGAGTTCATTTCATTTTAAATACTTAAAATCTTTTTCTCTCTATCTCACTCTATTTCCCCTTTTTTTTGATATTTGGCCTTTAACTTTTAAATCTTAAATGGAAATCCTTAATTATACCCTCCACCACAAGAGGTGATATTCCATCATTCTTGTCATTCCGTGTGTAACGCTAAGAAGGAATCTTATTTCAATCAATATCATATCAATTGCCTGAATCGATTTAGCTATGTCCGCCTGTCTGTTGTTGGCACTCTTACATCCACAGTAATTGACGAAGCATAATTTATAATTTAAAGCAAAATCGGTTCAGTTTACTAAAAGATATAAATTGATATCTGATTCAACCTCTAAGTTTAAGAAATCGACAAATTAGAAATTTTGTCATAATATTAATTCCAAAAATTATTAAAAACCGGTTTAGAAGAGAAAAAGTTGTAACCAAAGAGATAACTTGTTTTAGTGTTTTACTTCACACGAATTTATGGTGGAGGGCATTGAAGATTCGTCATAACCGAATAAAGCATTCGTACTTGTTTAAAGTAGATTTTATATTATTTTATACTTAAATATGCCCCCTTTTAGCTTTTAAGGGTTATATTTAAAGCCAAAAAGCTACTTACACTTTATGAAGTCTTAAATGGAGAAAAAATATGATTTCTTAGCACAAAAAGACTATAAAATTAAAAATTGTATAAAAATGAGATGTAGAAGAAAAAAGGGGAATTTGTAGTTTAAGTCGTTTGTTTAGAGGTTAAAGTTAATTTTTTGAATATTTTATAAAGACAAGTTATTTTTGCATATAAATTGTGGTTGTTATTTTGTTTTATTTTTTATGTTAAAATGCAAATAGATAAATGGTTTCTTAATGTTGAAATGAGGTCATTTAAATATTTGTAAGAATGAAAAATATGGATGGAAATTTCTAGGATAAGAATTAGTAATGAACTAGTTTTCAGCGGTTAGTTTTTGATTAAACGAATAATCTATTTTAATGACAAATTTAAATTATCTTGAAACTGGTGCATTTTCGCATAAATCACTCAATCATCAATTTCGAATTTTTTTGTAAAAAAGAATGTTTTAATCTCACTATTAATTAGTAAAGGTTCTTCAAATATGACAATTTTACGAAAGTTTTTTGATTGAATTTAGAATTTACCTCAGATATCAGTCTATAACTCTGTCAACTGTTGTTGTGAGCGTGTCAACAACAGACAGACACTATGTCCATGTATCTTAGCTCAGTTTTTGATTTAATGCAAGAATATAATAATCTCAAAAAATTGTTTTTATTGACAAAACGATACCAAAAGCCAGTTTGAAATGTGAGTAATATGATTTCATATCATTTACTTTCTCAAGCAACAATTTTGCTGCATCAAATGTAGAACAAAGCAGATATTAATAGTCAAATATCTGAAGAACTTTTTCAGCAAAAATCTTGAAATTTGGCCATAGAATTTCTTTTTAATTCACGTCGCGATTTAAGATACTTTTTTATTAATCGAGGACGGTGGAGGATTTTTCCGCAGTTAACCGTACCGGGTTAAATTTTATTCAATTAATTCCTTGATAAACTACTTAATACCACTACAGTTACTCTCATGTTCTTTCGATGTAATTTCACTGCTTAACTATAATTCATCTGCAACTTAAATATAAAATTTCACAAAATTGCAAAAAAAAAAATTAATTCTCATTGTATTTAAAATAATAGTGAGGGCGTATGCTTAATGTAAACAAGTTCTGTAAAAAAATAAGGTAAAAATTTCAATTCATCAGTTTACGGTTGACCAAAGCCTCAAACCTTGAGATTTGCAACAATATTTTCACAAAAGACGTATACTTAATAAATTTAATATTCATTACTTATACGCTAAAATGCTTTATTCCAAATTATTTAACATTTTAATTGCTAAGATAATTTGGGGAAATACAGCTTTCAATCTTGTTCCGTGACTGTGAATAAGTTTTCAGAACATAGAAGACTAAACTAAAACTAGCGTAAAACTCTTATTGTTATTCTTGAATATAAAAAATGCCTCAGCCTTTTTTAATTAAATCGAAAAAGAATGCTATAAATTTGAAAATACCGCTTTTGTGTTATTTTTTACTAATGGAAAGATCAGCTTTTCAAATTTCATTAAAAAATAAATTATAGTTTTTTTCTTTTATTTTTCAGTTTTAGGTGGTTAACGATTGATAATTCATGAGTGAGCCAACAACAGATAGACAAACCGATAAACAGACGGACATTTGTAAATTGACTCAGAATTTAATATAAGAATATATACACATTATAGAGTCCTAGATGATGCCATTTTGGTGTTTAACTCTTTTAATTCCCACAATACTACTGTTTTATTAATTCTTTTCCATTTTCCATTTTCACTTAAAATACTTTATATATTTTAGGTTAAAATGCCATAAAACAAAAGCGAAAAAAGAATAAATAAAATACTTCAAGCATTTGTTTTCTCTTAACTTTAAGTCCGCCTAAAATGGTCTTTTGTTGACTAAAACCCAACAAAAAGGCTGCAATATTTAAAAGTGTTCCAGATTTTTAAGATTTTCTTAAGTTGTTTTTACTTTATATATAAAAAAACCTGCTACTTCTGCATTTCACCCAACTCTGCATCGTGGCCACCCACAATGCTCATTCCCCTCCTCTTTAAAACATAAAGTGATTTTTGATTTCTTACAAACACTAAAGTATTGTTCAAAAGCCATGAAGAAAAATTTATATATTTTTTCCTTCATTTGTTGTTGTTAAATTAGTGAGGTTGTTGTGGCTGTTTGTCCTGTTTATAATTTTAGTCCGTTTCTAAAGGAGGGGTTATTTTTTCTTCCACATTTCTTGTTTGCTATTGTTGTTATGTGTAGGTCTGCCTATTGTATTGATAACTTTGTGTCCAACAACCGACAGTTTGTCGTTCAATGTTGTTTTATTTTTATAACCTCTATTACCACAAGTGGTGATGTGGGTGTATTAACTTTGTCATTCCGTGTGTAACGCCAAAAAGGAATCATCTCAGATGATTCTTTCATATCAAAATCTGTCCTTTTTAGAAACATTCTCACGACTAGAATAATTGTCTGAATTCATTGAAACTTGGCCAATCTCGGTAAATATTTTGCTATATCTTCCACATAAGGTCCCTTCCCGGAAAACAGTTTTGAGCTTACAAAACTGGTAAATAAATACCAAACATATTGAAATTCGGCTCATTTTCCTATTTCTCTTAAATATGTGTTGTCAGTTTAATAATATCGGTCCTTATTTGGCTATAGCCCCCATATAAGGCCCCTTTTCATAAAACTGGTTTGAGCTTATATAACCCAATTCTAATGAAATTCGTACAATATTTTTCATAATTGTTATAATTTAATAACCCCAATTCTCTTGAAATTAAAAACTAACAACTTTAATAATTATAATTTGGTCCATATTTTGCATTAGCTCTCATATAAGATCCCTTCACAGAGAAGGGATCTTATAAAACTAGTCAATAATGGCCTATTATACCATAATATGTATATTTACCAATTTCTTTTAATTGAAATCGTCACGATTATTCTTGAACTGTCTGGTCCATATTTTGCTATAGCTCCCAGTTAAGGCCCCTTCCAAGAAAATAGTTTTAAATTGGATTAAATTTTTTTTTAAATTTGGTACAATTGGATTCCTAAACTGTCTTTAATAATACAAATCTGGTTTGGTAATTATCGGGCCACATTTGGTTGTTACTTTCTTATGGTCCTACTGCCAGAAATATTATTTTAGGCTTAAAAGGTTTTTACATATGGACAATCCTATCGAAGTTCAGATATTTAAGTAATTGTTTTCAGAATATGTAACCAATTTTATGGATATCAACTGATGATAATTTTTGCATAATATTAGTGGTGAAGGGTATTTAAGATTCAGCACAGCCATGTACAGTATTCTTACTTGTTTTTTGTTTTTTCCATTTTTTCTTTTATTAAGTTTTGCCCGGAGGTTTTTCAACAAAAGATGAAATATCAAAATATTTAAGTTTTTTCTGTTTTTTCCTAAAAAAGTGTATAAATGTATGAACTCTTGTATATGTGTTAGTGTAACGATATGTTTTAGTATGTTGGTTTTTTAATATGTGTGAGTATGGGTGTGTACAAATGTAGGGTAAGTGACAAAAAGTTTTATTCATTCATACTTAATATTTTAGTTGTTGTCAACTTTTGGTACTTTTATTTTATACTCGTTTGTTGTTGCTTTGCTATGTTTCATTTTCCTTTTTTCCCTCCCTTCTTACTAACATTAAGTTGAATTGTTGCTTGTTGTTTTAAATAAACGTAAAATAATACGGAGATTTAGTTTTAGGTTAAGAAAAAAATAAATAGGTAAAGTTTTTCTATTCTTTTAAGTATTAATTTAGATTTTTCTTCATCTTTGGTTATTCTTTCTGTCCTGTTTGGCTTTAACTACTACTTTTTAGTATAAAGTTTTTCCTTGTAGTTATTTTTGTTTATTCATTTTATACCGTTCACAACCACAATTGGCTATACACTCTTGACAACTTGTAGTGGTGGGGGGTATAAAATAAGGAATCAAATTATGTCCGTCAGTCTATCTGTCATCCACAAAAAATGTCAGAATTTAACTGGCAAAATCGGTTCAGTGTATTAAATGATAAAGACTGATATCTGAAGCAATCTCTAAAATTTAAACAAATATTAAATTATAAATCGACAAATTATAATAATAGTTAAAGTACTTTATAACCATTCAAAAAATTATCCAAATTGGTTTAGTAGAAATAGAAAGTGCTCCTGTTTTATATTTAAGAAAAACCTTTATATATATTATATGACGTTGTGAGTGTATGGGTATATATTTACTTCACATGTATTTATGGTGGAGGGTATTAAAGATTCGAGATAGCTTCATGTAGCATTCTTACTTTTTTTTTTGTTTTTAGTGAAGTTTTCAAATGATTGTTTCAATGTTTATTTTCCAGTGTGTTTTTTTCTTTTATTGTTTTCTTTTAGTTTTCCTTTGAGCTCCATTGAATGTTGTTGTCCAAAAAAGTTTTTCTTTTACATTTGTTGTTTATGGTGTTTTGTTATAGTTGTTTTATTCATGACAACTATACTGTGAGTTGATTGACAAGCATTAAGATTTTTTAACGACTGTTATAATTCAACTGTAATAGCTTCCTCAATGTAATCAATGCTTTTTGTAAAAGTTTATATTAAGAAGTAGAGACTATGGGAAATTTTAAACCGATTCTCTTAAAATTTGGACATGCTTTGCAAAAGAAGCATTAATTTTATAAACATTAAACACTTTTCCGGAAAGGGGTCTTTATGAAAGGTGTGGCCGAACATGCCCGGGATATTCATGATTGATATTCACATTTCATTGGAATGGTGACTTTATTAAGAATTTTATACAAATACTGATTTCTGAAACTTATTTTGACATATTTAAGAATTTACTTACTTGAAAAATATATCAAATATTATTCAATTACTTTTGGGTTTTTATTATTTTATAACAAATTTCACAAAATTATTTTTGAAATTGCAATCTATAAGATACACTAGATTTTTATAAATTTACTCTATTTAAAATTGTAATTATTGTACTCCTACTATTAATAAGCTAAAGTAATAATTTTAAATTCATTTTTTTGAGTGTACTCTACAATTTTTTTAATTTTCAGCTTTGGTATGAACTCGGTTTAAATTCAATTACTTCTAAGTGGGGTACATTCTCTCACACACGCTCCCATATTTACTCTCAAATGCATACAATGTAAAAACTTTTCCTAAATAAAACAACGTAACACTTAATAAGTCATAATAGTAATTATATTTTTTACTATAACATTTTTCTACTGAACTGATTTTGATAATTTTTGGAATGGACGTCAGATACATATGACTTCAAAAATTTTATTATATTTTTTAGATTTTTACTTGATATTTTTAACAAAAAATTTTCGCTTGAAATTAGAAGTTGCTTCAGATATCGGTCAATGTCTTTAATATACTGAACCGATTTTGTTTGTTGGTACTCAGACCAAATTTCATTGAACCCTCTCAAGACTGCTAGAAAGACAGACAGACGGACATAACTAAATAGACTCAGATTTTCATTTGATGCAAAATTATATATTCATTATCAGGTCTTATATGACTCCTTCTTAGCGTTATACCTGAAATGACATTGATGATTTTAGAAACATATTATTTACATATTTATTAGTGTAATTAAACCTCATAATTTGAAAATGAAATTATATAATCAATATTTTTGATGTTTTAATTAAACTTATTAAAATGCAATCAAAAACATAATTATGACTCCCTTCTAATAAGTTACTATTGAAAGGTCCTTTCTCCTCTTTTTCTCAAAAAATTCCTATTAAAATCGTGCGTAGTATTTTAACACCAAATAACTTCAGTCACGCTTTTTTATTTTTACTTTATTTTACCACTTCTAATTTCATGGGTCCGTGTTCAATTGAGTGAGTGAATGTATAGAAAATATAGTGTGTCCAAATGTTTGCTATATATATTTATGTAATAGTGAAGGTATTTTATTTTCAATACTTATACACATATATATTTTTGGTCTGTAAGCCTGTTGGCCTTCCATGACATTTCGTTTTTGTGGTTTAATTTTAGTGAAAATTTCATTTGTTTTTAGAAATTCAGGCAACACATTTTCACCAGAATTCTTATTTAATTTCATGGTTTGCAACAACAACAACTATAATGAAAGCAAATAATATTTAGTAAAATTTCTTAGTTTTTCATTTTAGAAGTTTTAGGTTTTATAGTTTTTTCCCACTTACCCACTTATTCATATTCACCCTTAAATGTCATCTTGGCCTCATGGAAATGTTTTTTTTCTTTATGTGTGTTTGTTTTTCCTTTGTTTTTATATATACATATATCAATGTATGTGTAAAGTGTATAAGTATGGTATTATTGATTTTGGTACGCTGCCAAATATTCTGACTCTTCTACTTTTTATTTCATTTTTTCTTTGTACTTCATTCACAAATTGCTTTCGTAAAACCTCTCTTTTGGTATCAAAATATTAACTGTTCATTTTTTTATTTTCTCTCTCTTTACACCGTTCAAATATTTAACAGCTTTTCATTATCACTGGTTTTCAGTGGTCAGTTTTTTAGTAGAGATTTTGTTATAATTTCATAATTCCTGCACAGTCTTTGGCCACGTCAGAGACGTATTGTTACTTTCTCTTTAAAACAATTACTCAATTATTTCCTTTTTCGTTATTTCATTTTTAGGCTTTTAATTTTTATATTTCTGTCCTTTTTTCATATTTTATCGTTGTTTGTTTTAGTTTATTTATAAATATTTAAGGACTAGTTACTTTTTGTTATACTTTTCTTTATCTGTTATCAAGGGCTCTTTAATTAAGTATTGTCCATCTTTATTTATTTGCTTTTTATATTTTAATAAAAACTTCTTTACTAATTTTATAGCTAAAGTTTGTGCGTCTGTGTGTGTTAATGTTAATGAAATTTTCCAATTTCTTTTTTCTGTACGTTGATGATTTTAATATTTGGGTCTTCTCCACTTTCTGAGTCTTCTTGTTTTGTTAAATTACATTTGTCCTTAATAAGTCCACTTGAAATCTCATTACTTATTATTGTTGTCCTTTATTTATTTTTCATATTTTCTTCTTTTTTTTATTTCCTTCTAATATTTTTGTTTATTTTAAATTGAATTTGATAGAGCTCAAATGTCTCTTATTAAAATTTACGTCATTTGTAGGTTTATTTAAATAATTTTCAGGATTGAAGTTTTTATTGAAAAGAGTTTTGTTGAAATCCTAAAAACACTTTATTCAATTTTTGTACATTTTCCTAAATAAATTAAAATTTAATTAAACATCAGCAGATAAGCAAAAACAAAATTTGCATAATAACACGGAAGGGATTTTAAAAAATTAATGAATGGAAAATCATCTGATCGAAAATTTAAGAATTTGAACTGAAATCTGAACTGGAATGTGAAATACACTCTGAATCACAATATTAACTACAATCTTAACTGGAAATTTTAACGAAATCTGAACTGGGTTCCGAAAAGGAATCTGTACAAGATTGCGAACTACAATCTGAACTATAATCTGAAATAAAGTCTGAAATAGAACCTGAACTGAAATCTGAAATAAGTAGAATATTAGAATCTAAACCAGGATCTGAATCAGAATTTCAACTAGAATAAAAACTAGAATCTTAATTAAAATTCGAACTGTAATCTGGACTCAAAGAGATGAAGAATTTTGAACTAGAATCTAAATTAAAATCTCAAATGAACTCAAAACTAAAATGTGAATAAAAAGCTGAAATATAATATTAACAAAAAATCGCTCAATAGTCTGAACCTGAACCGAATCAAAACTAAAACTGATTTAGAATCTGAACTACATGGGGAACTAGAACTGAACTAGAATTTAAATTATAATATTATCTAGTACCTTAGCTAGAACTGAATCAGAACTGAACTAGAATTCAAGGAGAACTGAACCAGAACTGAACTAGAACTCAAGGAGAACTGAAATAGAATTGAACTAGAACTTAACTAGAACTCAAGGAGAACTGAAATAAAATTGAACTAGAACTAAACTAGAACTGCACTATAATTGAACTTTAATAGATTTAAACTTGAATTGAAGTAGAACTGAACTAGATCTGAACTAGAACAGAACGAGAATTTTTTATATTTTATTAAGAAAATATTAAACATTCCTTAGCTGTTTTCTTTTTTAATTTATTTATGTATTATTTTTTTTTTTATTGTAAAAAAAAATTTAAGTCTAAAATTATTATTTCAAAAAATTAACCTTGTTAACACATACTTTAATGTATATTGCTACACATGTATTAAATTGTTTGTAAGTATGTATTTAAATGTCGAATTATTCCCACCATAAGCGTTCACACACACACTTACACATCCAAACAACTTCAACATAAAACACTTATCAAATACCATTTTTTGCAAACAAGCATGTCAAATTTCCAACAAGTGTATTTCAGTTATAGCAATTGACCGGCGGCAACAACAACATCAATAGAATTTAATGTATGTACATATGCAATGTGTATGTTTGTATGTGTTAAAATTTTATTATACTTTGGGTTTTCTATTCGTTAAATATCGTTAGCTTTATTCGTCCCTATTGACCACTTTTTTATGCTTTTTCGCTTTTATTCACTTGTTAGCTGCAATATGGAGAGTTTTATTTTATTCCTACAATTTTTATTTCCTTTTCCACAGTTTGAAGCCATAAATAACGGGATTCACTCTCTTTCTCACTTTACCTTTCATACACATGATTTTTATGTCAGTGGGTTTTATTTTGTTAGTCTTTTTTTGCTTTTAAATTGGGTTTTATGTTCTTTTTAACATTTTTTTATATTAAATCATTTTACTTTTCTTCATAAAAGTAAAAATGTGTGATGCGTTTTTTTTTCATTTTCTATTTTGCTGATTTTGTTATTTTTGTCATTTAGAGCCTTTGGCGATATGTTATTTTAAGTTACGTTTTTTATATAGAAATTTTTATAATTTTTTGAATTTTTTTAACTTTATATTTGTTGTTATTTGCTTTGATAGTTAGTTTGACCAATAATAAGATATTTGTTCTGACAAAGTGACTGACTGACCCAAAATACTGTGTCTGTCCGTATACACACACATCACTTTGTTACAATAACATACCTTAAATATATATTTGTGATATGTTTTTGTTTGCGTCTGTGTCTGTGCTGATTTTAGTTGATTTATCGAATCCCTTTTTTTAATATTTCTAACTCACGTATTCAAACGCTCCTTACTGTTACTTAAGTTTGTTTGCGCTCGTGTGTGTTGCGTGTGTCTGATGTGTTTTTTCGGTTTTGTTTTTTTGTTGTTTTTGTCCTGCAGAATGAAATATTAAATATTTTATGTTGATTTATTTTTGCTTCTTATAAGTCGTCTTAATGTTTTTACTTTTTCACTTAAGGAATGTGTTTTGGTAGCAGCGAAAATAATCGATTTAGTGAATCATCAAATTTTATGAAATAAATTAAACAACACGTTCAAATACGCGGTTCGCTAAAAAGGACAATTTTAATTTTTTGCCTAGAAAACTAACAGAAAATTAAAATAAAGCTTAATTTTAATTAATCGTTGTTATATTTTGAGTCACGTTCTAGTTCTGTTCTGCTTAATATCTAGTTAAGTTCTAATTCAGCTCTAGTTCAGTTCAAATTTAGTTCTAGTTCAGTTCTAGTTAAGTACTAGTTCAGTTCTAGTTCAGTACTAGTTCAGTTCCAGCTCAGTTTTAGATCAATTTTAGTTCACTTCTAGTTCACATTCTATTTCGGTAGTTTTGTTCATTTTTTATTGCAAACTAATTTGTTGAATTTTTCTTTACAGGTAATTTTTGACAATTATTATTAAAGGTAAAATTATTATCATTATATAAGATTATATTTAAAAATGTAAGTTGACAAATTCTGATTAGTTTTAACTAAATATTCTTCGAATATTCTGTTAAGTGAAGATAACACTTAAAATGTGTTTCCAATTAATTATTACCAAATAAGAGCATTCATTTTTTAGGAGCCCAAGAAATTTAAAGTTCAAGGTCATTTAAATTTAATGTCTGTTAAACTATAAAACCAATACAAAATAGAACTTTGACACTTTTGTGCTGCATATTTTTCATCCAACAAAACCATATTAAATTTATTTTCAATTTTTGGTTTTTCATATTTTGTTTTAGAACTTGAAATGATGACATATTCACATTTTTGCTGACTTCACAAATCAAAATTGTTTGTAATTAAGTCACGATTACATGAATTAAAAATACATACATTCACGCACATGGAAGAGTGTGTGTGTATTTTTTCACATTAAAATTAAGGACACATATACATCACGAAGTTAGGGTTTCTGTTTAAGGAGGGATGTAAGATAATATTGTGGCACATGTTGGTGATACAAATATAGATATGGGTGTTAATAATAAAATAACTAAAGAATGTGATCACTTATGTTTTTCTTAAATCACAAAATTTTTTTTGACTGTTTTGTTAAATGAACTTCAGGGTCAAAGTTTTTGGCTTTAAATTCAATTTAATTTTTTTCTGTTAAAATTCGATATTAAAATGGGGTCATTAATTATTCTTCTATTTTTCGAAAATTCATTTAATTTCATTAAAATTTTTAACTCAAGAATTATTTGATTGTTTTTGATCAATTAATCGTTATAAATTGAATTAAGTATCAAGAAAATAGCGCTAATAGTTCACAACATTTCACAAGTACATTTTTTTAACAAAAAATAACTTGGTCCTATAGTGGTCTGTCGACAAACTATTTCCTATGTACGGTAGAACTTAACCGTTGATAAAAACCTGATACAGATAAAAGAATGGGTCCACATGATGTTTTATAAACCAAAAAATAGAAATGATTTCAAATATTCTCTGAACACATCTGGTAGGAAAGCAGCCCTCTTAACTCAGTGCTCGGACTATTTGGTACGAACAGTTAAAAATAATGCTGCTCAAAATTTAGGATCCAAAAACAGGACAAAGAAATTGATGACAAGTTAAGAGAAAAATATTGTAGCCGCATAATGGATGACAAAAATTATATTTTGCTATTATAGTAAGACTAACAACTTATTTTTGACCGGAGCTAAAGCCAGTGGGAGATATTTGGCTCTTATGAAAGAGCACGAAAAAGGAGTTCAATATTATATAAAAAAGCTTAATGGAAAGGTTTTCCGAAAAAGGTTCGAAATTTTATCACTAGTGATTATAATTATATTTTGTTTTATAAATTTTACATATTACAGTTGCAAGTTTAGTAGAGAATTTTTCAGTCTCTCCACTTACGGCGATAAGGAAGTTCGATTTCGATCCTTTTCATTTCATAAATTGGAATGTTTCTTTAATTTTGCCTTTATCCTCTAGAGATCTTAATTGTATATCTCTAGCAAAACAAACACCAATTATATCTCCTTAATTTAAACCCTAAAAATTCATATGTTTGGAAAAAAATTTTATAGACAATCACGTGTCAACATTTTTATTACAAATTAGGAACAATGTTTGCTTATATAATGCGGGTCCTTTTACTTTGTCTCTACGCGTGTGTGTGTGTGTGTTTTTTGTCTGTATATGCATGCATGCGTGTCTGTGTTAAATACTTGTGTTAATATTAAAAAAAATTGTTTATTTGTTGTTAATGTTGATGTTTTTGTTCTTTGTTACATTTTATGGATTATTTTTATTTATTATTTATATATGTATTTACATTCAAAATTAGCTAAGGGTAAACCAAAACATACATACATATGTTGTACAAATGAATTTACATATACACCAGCATGTTGACATACATACATACATACATATATACATACATACATTAATACATACAGGCATGAAAGAAGCTGAATTACCCTGAAGTTTTGAAGGTATTAAATGATACTGTTCTTAAAAGGATCAACATTTTTGATGAAAGTTGTTTATATATATTTTGAGTAAATAAATTTTTAATTAAAACACATAAGAATGCTTTATTCGGCTATGGCGCATCTTCAATACGCTCCACCATAAATGCATGTGAAGTAAATTCACTTAAATTATAAATTCAATGCTTCGCTTGAATTAAGAGGTTGCCTTAGATAGCGGTCTATATCTCTTAATATGAATCGATTTTGCTGTTCTTAAATAGTAAACTTTCTTGGACTATAATCAATCATTTAGCTTTCACAATAATTATGGATGTGTGCCTACAAAAACAGAAACAGAACTACATCGCCACTGATTTTGTTTGGATGCAACAATGGGGTTTTAGTGACTTCTTCTAAGCTTTTCGCTTGCAATGACAAAGTTTATCATGGAGGCTTTTCTACTAAATGATTGACTTTTGATCAACTGAGATTTATTCATAAAAATTGTATTTGTCGATACAACAAATTTAAATCAGCATCAATTTAAATTAATGTTGCCCCAGGAAAAAATAAACTTTATTTGCCGAGGACAGCTCTACAGAATAACAAATAGGCAGACGGACTGCAACAGTGTTTTGAAATCGAATTTTTGTTAGAAATAATTTTGTAACTTATGAACCGTTAGAGATATCGTAATGAAATTTTACACGGTTAAAGCTGAAGTGCTACTAAGTTGATGTGATGAAGTACATTTCCTTATGTTGTTAGGTGCATAGTTTTGCAAAAGCTGGTCATCGCGGGTAATTAGATTGTTTAAAAAATTCGCTAAAAATTAATTCCCACAAGGCATATTCGAAATTGGTCAATAATTTTTTGTTAAGCTCTCATATCGCTAATATTATTTTTTATCGGACTTTCTTATAATGACAGACAAAAATCAAATGTTTTGTACGGATTGGAATTTAAGTGTTTTGGTGTGAACAAGTGGAATTTGTGTTAATTCTCTGATTCACAAACGAGTCTTAATAAAGTTTCAAATATGTAACATTAAATATTATTTTATTTTTAATACAAATTGTGAAATCGAAAGTCTTATTTTTTCATGGATGCCATATAGTTTAGGCTTCCCTAAGACAATGGTTAAAAAGGTACAGAAATATTTCCAAACTAATCCACTTGGAAACACTGGGTACTCTATTTAGAAGTATTCTAACAAACATCTCTTCAATTGCATAATACTTTCTCCACCGGGACTGTTTAAACATTTTGTACTATTCAAATGTAACAATTGTAATGAGACAATTACTACGGAAAACATGTCTAAATAAATACTTGTTTATTTTTAGGAATAATACCCAATAAAATATCACTTAAAATTTAACCTCAAACTTGCTAGTAATATTTACAAAAAAGAGAATAAAAAAATCTCAGCTATTTTACCTACAACCAATAAAGATGTATTGTTAAATGTGTGTGAGACTTAAAAAACGAAAAAAAAAATAATAATAATAAAATAAAAAAATAATAATAAAACGCTTTCAAAAGCACTAAAGATTAAATGTCATGGCTTCCATTTTAAAAATTAAATAAACTAGAGCCTCCTATTTTTTATATGAACATACAGTCCCGAACAAAACTATTGGCACAACAAGCATTTTATGTTTTATTTTAATATCACCGAATTTTATAAGAAAAATCCTTAATATTGAATACACCCATAAGTGGTTTGACTTATATAAACACTTATTTTGATAAATATGCAAAACATACATTAAATTAAATAATTTGTTAAAAAACAAAAGTATTGAAACACTCAGCTAATATAAGTTCAAAAGAAGCTTTGTGAGACTAAAAATGATTCCAAAACAAAAAAGAAAGTCCTACTGCAACTGCATAACCAAGACAAATCATATGCCCAGATATTTTTAATTTTGCAAATTAACAGTTGTTCAACATGGGAGACGTATGATTGTTGTATTTATTGTATTTATTCACAGAAATATTAGTCATACGTCCCATGGTTGTACTTTCATCTTACAGAATGTTTCTAATTCGTCTTTTTAAATAGCTCAGAAATTTTTGAATCGTAAAAGATTTATTACATTATTAGAGCTAAGTAAATTTGGTGTTGATTTGGAGAAGAAAATATCGCTTTCTCATTAAGATAGTGTAAAATATTTTTTATTAGATATGCCAATAATTTTGTTTGGTAAAATCGAGATAGAATGATTTTAAATGAATTATAATTATACCTTCACCAATGCAGTAAGATGAAGGTAATTCCAAACACATTTTTTATTGGTGTGAAAAATTTTTAAACTGCTAAAAATTGGGAATAAAGGAAAATACACTTGTTGTGCTTATAGATTTGCACTGGACTGTTTCTTTGTCCTCATTTCTTTCTGATTCTTCTTGTTCTTACCAATTCAAAAATTTCTTTTTCCAGATTTTTAACTTTATCCGCCGTTTCACAGCAAGCTTTTCACAACACGCTGAGAAATGTTAATAAACAAGGAAAATAACAGAAATACAAGAAAGATCAATGTTAACAAACCATAAGGAAGAATATTTTTGACAGAAAAAAATAAAAGCAAAAACATTATATAAAATAATAATAGAATATTAAAACAGAAAAAGAAGAAAAAATGGCAACAAGAAAAAAGTAATATTTTTTGTTTTAAGTACAAAACCGAAAGAAATCACATATAACAGTTATTTCTTTTGTCTGTATTGTAAGTCTGTGTAAATGTGTTTACCAAACCGTTAGTAAAATACAAAATAAGAAAAAATAAACACAAAAAAAAGAAATAAAATAAAATAAAAAATAAATGTTTACGCCTAAAATTTCTCTTAAGTAATGAAAAATGTTTAAGTGTTAAAAACGTTGACTTTTGTTTAAGGGAAAAAATTTTCGGAAAATATATTTTTATGTAAAAACAAAAGATCCAATAATTAATTTTTGGGAAATTTTATTAAAAAATCGAGTTTTTCTCGAAATGTTAAATGATAACAATCGTAATCATACGTCTGAAATGTTATATTTTTATCTTACAGAGTATTTCCAACTCTTTTTTTTAATAGCTCTCTAAGTTTTGAACCGTAAAAGTATTATCACATTTTTAGAGCTTAATTAATTTCGAGTTGAGTTAGAGAAGATTATGTCGTTATCTCGAAGGCAGTGACCATCCAAAGGCTAACACCTCGGTTATGTTGACCTGTCATAAATTCATTTATGAATTGAGATTCTGTTTTGAAAACACTTTTCAGTGTAAATTCGTTTGCTTATCAATTTTCCCATATCATATAATTTCTCCGGTAGCTAGTTGGAATCAAGAATCAGGTGACAGTATCCACTTTAAACTAATATATATTTAATAATTGTACGGTGTCGCCTGCATACAACTCTTAAAATTTGAATGTAAATAGACTAAAATATTAAATGAAACTTTATAGATAAAGAAGGTAAAGAAGTCGAGACTTCAATACCCTCAACTACGATCAATTTGGAAATAATTGTAGTAACATTTAAAAATTCTATTTGTAAGGGGAAACCAGACCCGTGTGCTCTAACTAACATTAAGTAATATTTCGCTATTATTGCTGCATTTTTTTTAAACCTGCCAAATTTCATGAACAATTGATAAGTCATTTAGTCATAATCGATGTTAGAGTTTATAATTTTAAGGAGGTTTATAGCATTTTCCTACTCAACTGCATTTTCCGGTTCTAAGTAAAAATGTCTAAGGACAATTTAAAATACTTAGGAAAACCCATTGAGCTTTGTCAATTTTTGTGGATGTGAGCGCACTCAATACAGACAGATCAACATAATTTAATCGACTCAGATTTTGATTTGATGCAATAATACAGATACTTTTTGGTGACTTAGATGATTTCTTCTTTACTAGGTGAATCCTGATACTTAGCATAAACGATTATTTAAGTTTAAGCTAAAAATAGGCTTAATTTTATAAAAAGTAGTTTTCTTTTCCTAGAAATTTATCTTATATCGAAATATGTATTGAAATATGTTTCGTAGAAAAAGCTGAAAAAGTTTTTAACTATAAAATGTAAGAGTTTAAATAGTTAACAACTGTAATTAAAATATAAATATAAAATTAATTCTCTTGATAATGTTCCTTGAATTAAAGATCAAATTTTAATTTTTTTTGTATTCAATATTAAATGTTAAATACTGTCTGCGGTTGAAAGGGAAATATTTTTAGTTTAAACTGAACGCACGACCATGGCGACTTTAAGTAGCCCTTACATTTATGATGTGCAACATTTAAAGCAGATATTTTTTAAGACTCTAAAATGAAAACCAAATTCAATACCACATAATGGGTACTTTTTTGTTCGTATAAAAAAGAATTCCACTCAGGTTATAAATTTAAAAATAACAATATTTTGTCTTTTAAAGAAAACTTTTTCTTAACGAAAATCCCTTTAAAAAAATATTACAAAATTTAATACTCTTCTGTATTGTTATCAATTTTACCATAGTAAAATTATGATTTCCTTATGGTTACTAAATATAATGAAAAAGGATTTGATAAATCAGCGTATATAAGTGTCATTAATTAAAACAATTCTTAAGATTCATCACAAGAAAAAAAAGATTCGGCATAGGCGAATTTAGCATTTATATATATGCCCTGCACCACAAAGTCTACCATTTGAACTTAGAGGTTGCCTCAGATATGGATCCATATATTTTATTACAATGAAACGATTTTTCTGGATTTAAATTGGAAACTTTTCAGGACTTTAGCAAATAATTAAATTTTATTGAGCTCTGTCAGTTATTGTGGATGTGAGCGTGCCAACAACAGACAGACGGACATAGCTAATTCGACACAGTTTTTTATTTGATGCAAGAATATATATAAACAAAATGATGACTGATATGATTCCTTCTTTGCGTTACGCACGGAATGACAAAGTTAATATACTTCACCACAAATGATGGTTGTGTTAGATATAAAAACGTAACGTTTTTAGTTTAAAAAAATTGAGAGCGTATGAGTGATTATTATTTTTTGCATGTCAAAGAATTTAACATAAATCATACGCCAGGAAGCTTCAAAGGAAAAACGACTTGACTTTTAATATCTTTTTCTTTTACACACTTTTAGCTCTTTTGGGAATTGAAAGCAAATCAATCAATTTATTATTGATTGAATGAAAAGTTAATGTGGTTAATTTATTTGTATTTAACAAATATTTATTTAATGAGAAATAAAAAGGAAACATATGATGGATTTATTAGATAAATTACAAGGAATTTTATTTTCCTTCATTAAAAAAAGTTATAAAGCTTAAAAAATCGTTATTTAGGGATTAATAAATAAATTAAGACTCATTTTTAATGAAAATGTTAAAATGATTTTAATATATCCAAAACATCGGAAGCCGAAATAACAATGAGTTTAAAAAAAAAAAAAAAAAAAAATATATATATATATATATATATATATATATATATATATATATATATATATATATATATATATATATATATATATATATATATATATATATATATATATATATATATATATATATATATATATATATATATATATATATATATATATATATAAAATTTTGGAAATGACATTACTATTTGGGGCCGATAGATTAAATCAAAAACTTAGATTTTATTTAATGATCATTTTTAGTTATACATTTTCCGCATTCAAAAAACCACTAGCAAAAATTATGAAAATGGTGCATTAATTTTTTCACTCCGTTTGTAAAAGAAAGAAGTAATGAATCAGAAGAAAATAGCTATGTCCATCTGTTGGATACATACTTACGTTCACGATAATTAACCGATTTTAAAGAAATCTGTACTGTATTTTTGTTTTAGTCCTCTGTTTTGTGCTCAGTTTGATTTTAATTTCATGTAGATTGCTTTTTCTTTTCACTGTGGCTTTATTTGATAAAAAAAAATGGTAAATTATTTTGCAATGCAATAAGTTCTTAAATGTTGGGACTTATTTCATTTTTGTTTCAGGCAGATATTTCGTGGGGAATTCTGGCATGAGGTAATGAATTTTAAAAGAGTATATTTATAAACACAATTATTAATGCTTTAGCCAAATTCAGTTCAGTAGAAACGAAAGTTATACCTCAAAGTCAATGTGTCGTATAAGTAGCAATTTTGATAATGGTATAATATAAAAATCAAACCAGGAAATTTGTATATTTCATTATTTGACCCAACTCTAATAGGCCAATTTTCAATTGCTTCTCTTAACGAATTTGGGTATATATTTTGATATATCTCCATTAATGGCCCCTGAAAGGAAAATGTTTTTGAGTATATAAAACTCCTTCGTATGAACCATTTTTTTAATCTGTTTGTAGTTAATAAAAAGAAAAAGCTGTTTTTATGGATAAAAAAAATAAGAAAAAAAATTATTAAAGAAAATCTTAATTTTCAGTTAAAATGTAACTTTTAGTTAGAAATTGAATTTTCAGTAAAAATTGAAATTTTAGTGAACAATTTTAATGAAAAATGTAATTTTTAATGAAAAAAAGTACTTATTGATAAAAAACTAGAATACCGGAATAATATAATTTAAATATAATATTGAAGAATAGTCATCAAATAAGTTTCTTTCCATGTTGTAGTATCCAAAGTGCACTTGAATATTGTTTCCTATAAAACACACTGATCTCGTAAAATCATTGCAAAAGTAGTCGTAAAAATGGCCTTGTCTCTGTGAATGCTGTTCATGACTTGTGGACTAAGGGAGATATGTTCTATATATAACTAAACCGCCTATTTTTGCGCATTGGAAGTCATACCAGCCTTTACAGCATTTAGAAATAAATTGTCACATGTTAGTTTGGGCCTTTAGAGTCCGAAGCGGTAGTAAGTTTTAAACAAAATAAAAAAGCTTTATACTAAAAATAACGCTGGAAGTGGAGGATTTAAATAAAACATTTCATTAATTCCTCAATAAATTATACAAATTAATACTTCAGACCATCCCAGTAGAAAGAAATTATAATTATTTAAAAATATCTGCATTTAACTCTTTCCAGCTGTCTCGTATAATCAAAGTTAAATAATGTCCATTCCAATTAAGGAGATATAGCTTGATATAGTAAAATCTTATGTAAATTTTAATTTAAAAAAAATATTTTTGTTATCTCTCTAAAAAATTAAAATATATAAATTTTCAAGTTATATAAAAAACCGTTTTCACCTCAACCCAACGCTAAATGAGAGAATATGCCATATATAAAGTAAATATTTAGTTTACGCGTGTTTTTCATTTCACATTTTTTCTGTGTGATGTGATTCCAAAATTGATTTGTTAAAATAAATATCATGAAAATAAAAAAGTAACTCATAACAATCTGAATTATAACTTTATCCATAAAAAATACGCATATTTACATACCTAAATAAAACCTTCATTTATATACACACATACATGTTTATATAAAACCATAAAATATACATAAACATTTTTATTCTTTTATGTATTTGAGGAGACAAAAATAAATTACACATATAACCGAAATAACATCACGAATTTAAGTCTATTATTTATTTTATGGGAAATCCGTACTATAATAAAGATGTATCATAAAAGCCAAATATTTCCGTTCTATAAGAATACAATATTTTTGTAAAAAATAGGAAAGAAAGGAAACATAACGAATAAAATAATAGCAAAAAACTTCTATACAGCAAGAAATATTCGCATTAAAAAACGACAAGAATGTTAAACTTGAAAAAACGTGAAACGCGGATACAAAAAGCAAAATACTTGATTAGTGAGAGAAGAATTCAAATTCAAATATCTTGTGACTTTAGGTTGCCTAGCGAAAGGACAACAAGGACAATGTCACCCAGAGAACACAAGTGAGAGCTCTTCAAAAAGCCTCTAAATGTACTTGAAATAATCATGAGTATGAAGAAATGAAGAAATGAGCAATTTTCCACATTTAAATGAATTATTAAGGATGATTAAATAGAGATTTAAATAAAGAAAAATAAACAAAATGAAAAAAATCTTTAAATAATTAGAATCCTATTTGGATGAACAGCATTTCTTAGCAACAAATTCTGCATACTTTACTTGATATACACGACTTTCCCTTATGCGATGATTTTACAATTTCTAAATTTGGTAATGATACGGCAATTCTTAGTATATACGAGGACCCTATATTAGCTTCGCATAGCCTAGACATTTATTTGAGTCGTTTCGAAACATGGTTGAAGAAACGGAGAATTAAGATAAACGAATTGTCCACCAGTTTCTATTGAGGGTCTTACATCCCACAGTGTGATTTTGTTACATACCTCAGCATTCATTAAAAAAGGCGACAATCTAAAAATTTTATCTTTGCTGCTGCAAAGAACATTAAAAATGATAACGTTTATAGAGACTTGGTTACTCCACTAGGAAAGGAAGAGATGGAAAAGGTGTATGAGAGATTTATAACAAGGATATCGACTTATACAAATCCGCTTGCAAGACCTCTTACAGATGTGCTGACAGGTTCAAGGTGATCGAATCTTCCTAGATAATAAAATTTAAATTTAGTTTTTAAGTTTTCAGTACTTTTTGTGAGGCCTCAAATAAGAGGCAGATTCAATAAATAAAAACAACACTAAAAAAGCATTAAACTTTAAAACAATCAATAAAATTATAACCTTTATATATTCCTGACAATATAATAACTTTTTCATAATTTCCTTATCACTTTGAAAAAAAAAGCTGCCTTGTAGACTCTCTTTCCAAAAATAAAAACCAATTTTAGTTTAATCCATTTTTCAAGCCATTTACTAAGACTTTTATGTTTCCATCAGCTCCATTTCATTTGTTATCATATTGAGTCTAACCAAAAAAAATGTATTCTAAAAATAATCCTTAATCCTTAAATTCTGTTCATTTTAAAATAAAGTCCAACAGACATTTACTTTACCAAAAAGGAAAGGAAGTGTTATGATCTCAACTACAACAATTTCTTATCATTTAAAAATGATTTATGACGTTTTGTACGTGATGTTAAGATTATAATGTTTGGCAGCAGTAGAATAAGCTCAATGTCAGTTCATTTTAATTTAACGTTCATGAAATGGAAAATTATATTTTTGGATGTTTAGTTGTTGCTTTTTTTTGACTCGAAAGATACTCAATTTGAGTAATTATTATAATAATTTTTGGAATGTTATGTAAGAATTATACCAAACATTTGTAGATGACCTTTGACCTTAAATCTAGTAAATGGACAAATTCTCCTTTGTAATAACATTGAAAACAGTTTGATTACTTTGTCAACTTTTTGAAGGACCAAAATGGGTTTTATTGAATAAATTTAAAAATTTTAATAGGCACTTTTTCTGGTCACCCATTGACATCAGATTAACAATATATTCATTCTTTTGACATTAAACATAATCAAAAAAGAATCAAACAACATTTGTGTTAAAAGTTTTAATGATAAACGTGTGTAAAGAATTTTTTCGATTCCACTCCTTATTTAAAATGTATGTTTAGATTTTTCAGTCTTACGTATTTTAAGTTAATTTTTAAGTTCAAATTTCAATTAAAGTCATTTTTAATTTAATTTCTTCTTTATGAAAAAACTGCTCATTAGCGAAAACGGTTTCATCTAGTTAAAAATTACTCAAATCAACTTATTAACTAAAGAAAAACTTACTAAACATTTTAAGCAACAAAATGAAATCACATTTTCCTTCTTTATAAACTCATTACTAAATATTTTTGGTAATATTGTCATTTCCTATTAAATGTCATTTATTAAACTCAATTTCACTCTACTTATACATTTTTGTTTATTTCCATTTCCTTTTCCCGCTGGCAGATAAGCTGCTTTTTAGAAGTTCGTGTAAGTGAACATAAATTCCCATAATCTTATAATTTAATTTTAATTTAATTATCAAAATTGAATTAACAATCCATATTCTAATAAATGGTATAATCAACGTTCCTCTTTGGCTGTTATCGACAACATTACAATTTTGGTAGCTCAAGTATTTGAAATCATTAATTTTAAGTTGTTGCTTTTTTGTGACATTTTTCACCGAAAAAAAAGAAAGAAAAATTAAGTAAGAATGCTATATTGGGCTATGCCGAATCGCCAATACCCTCCACCACAAGTTCTTATAAAGGAAATTCGTTATGATTTCGTACAATTATATAATATAAAACAGTTTTTCTTATATATAACTCAGGAACACATAATGAGTCATAAAATTAGATATATTTTTGGCTATAACTTTTTTCTTCTCAACCGATTTTGATAATTTTTGAATTTTATTCGAATTTCTCGATTTCTAATTAACAGTTTTACGAAAATTCTTCGCCAGAACTTAGAGGTTGTCTCAGATGTCGGTCTACATCTTTTGATATACTGAACCAATTTTGCTGAGCAAATGCTGAGGTCAAATATTATTAAGCTGTTCTAATTATTGTGGAAGTGAGCGTGCTAAAAACGGACAGATGGACAGACGGATGAACATAGCTAAATCGACTAAGATTTCGATTTGATGCAAGAATGTATATACATTATATGGTCTGAGATGACTCCTTATTTGCGTTATACACAAAAAGGCAAAGTTATTATACCTCCTTCACCATTTGTGGTGTTGAAGGATATAAAAATAGAAGAAGAAAAATTATAGACTAAAAATCTAATTTTATTATAAATTAAGATTGTTGTTTTTATATATTTCGCTTACTTGTTATATTAAAGTTGAATTTTTCTCGGTAAAGATGATTCTCGCTCTATTTTAGTGCCGTTTACTTTTTGTGTGTGCGATTGTTTCTCGTTTTGTAATTTACATGTAAAACAATTTTTTACATTTTTTGTTGTAAATTCATCAAAAAAAACTGTATTTTTTTATCTTTTTGGTTTATTTTTTATTTGAATTTTCGAAGATGAGAGGATGTAGCAAGTTTGAAGGAGGTTTAAAAGGATATTATATTTTGTTTTTTGTTGTTGTTATTTTAATTTGAAATTCCTTGGAATTAAAGTAAGTGTGCGTGTTTGACACGTCTATTTTTATATAATTTTTGTTGTTTTTATTTTGTTACTAAAAATTATTTTATTTATTTTAGTACAAGTTTTTTATGACTTTAATTTTTATTTGTTTATAATGAAGGTTGAACTTTTTTATTACATTTATAAAGGTATTTTCTTTGTTTTTGTATTATCGTTATTTTTTACTTGTAATTCCTTTAATTTTGTTATTTTTATTTATTTTTCTATCAGAGTATTGGAAAAAATCGAAAGCAATTAAATTTGTTATTAACACTGAACTTCACAAATGATACAAATATAAAATCACATACCCCACCATTAAATACATACACTCACTTACACATACACACTCCCATGTACATTTACATTAACACACATTTACATTTAGTCATATGTTTTGAAAAAAAAGAAAAAAAAGAAAACATTCTTGCATGGTTTTTATATTTTATAGGATTTAAGTCAAAAGCACACACACAAACACACACAAAAAACCAACTAATACAACAGAAACCCAAGTTGATGGTAATGGCCGCAACAATTTTGTTATTGTTTTTTGTTGTTATTTTCATTTTCAAAATCTACAACAACATGAATGTCTATATATGACACACACAATCATTTCATTCATTTATACTTTATAACACCAGCGTGTTTATATGTTATCCCTCTCTCTCTCTCACTCCTATACTTATGCATAATCTACAAATACATTTTCACATAGACATCAACCAGTTTGAGTTGTGTTTGGGGATGAAAATGTTGGTATAAAGGTACTTTTTTTAGCTGAGATAAGAGAAAGGGAAAAATGTATTTTTTATTGTTTCCTTGGAAAAAGGTACAAATCTGGTTTTAGGTATGAAATAATAAAATATTTGTTATTTTTGGAAATAGTTTTTGATTACAATTAGCTCACATTCCTTTAAATACGATTGAAAAAATACATACGTATACTTAATATATAATTTAGTTCAACAACGCACATACATCTTATATGTACTTGGAGAATATTTAATATAAATTAGTTATTTTTCATGATTAAAATTGTTGTACACAGTTTTTTCTTAAAGAGGAAAAGTAATAATAAATATAGCTAAATATTACAGCCATATTTTTTTATATTAAAAAGTGCTGTTATTTATTGACGTAAACACAAGTTCACATTTTGAAAATTTTATATATAAATCCAATATTTAACTAAGGTGGTTCCCTCAATTATATAAAAGAATTCAGCTATATTCAGTCTATATTAACTCTTGGTTCGAAGATGATCAGTTGTAATATGTTTCTAAAAACTGTATCAAAGAAATACAGTAATTTCTTTTGATATATTACAATGAAATTAAATAACTTACGAAAACCCTTTTTATAATTTTTTTTGTGAAAATTTAAAATTGTTTTTTTTTTTTTGTATCGAAGAACTTGATTTTTTAGGGAAAATTCTTGAATTTTCAGGGGAAAATTTTGATTTATAGTAATTTTTAATAAATATTTGATTTTTTAAGTGAACAATTTTAGTGATTTTTTTTTTTGTAGTGAAAACTTGATCTTTAAGTCAAAAATTTAATTTTTTTAGAGATAAATTGAACTTTTAATGAAAAATTTATTTTTTTTTAGCGAAAAATTTTGTAGTGAAAAATTGAAATTTTAGTAAAAAATTAAATTTTAAGTGAAAAATAGAATTTTTATTGAAAAATTCAATTTATAGTTAAAAATTCAATTTTTAGTTAAAATTTTTAGCAAGAATTTTAATTTTTAGTAAAAAATTGAATTTATAAAATTAAATTTTTAATAAAAATTTGAATTTTAAGTAAAAAATTTAGTTTTAGTGAAAAATGAATATTTAACGAAAAAATTAATTCTTAGTGAAAAATCGAATTTTAAGAATTTTTACGGAAAATTTTTAGTACAAATTTACCTTTTCGAAATTAAACTTTTTAAAGTGTCTTATAATCCAAAATATATGTCGTGATAATAACAATAAAATACAATGTCATAAACTTTGAATAACCCGTTCATTCAAAATGTATATACTTTTTTCTACTGAATCGATTTTACTGTTTTTAAATAATGATCTCCATAATTATCCATAAACATTCAAGTGAACTTTCATTGAACTTGATTTTTTAGATTAAAAAGGAGCGATTTAGACGGACGGACAGACACAATTATATAAATCTACAAAGATTGAGACTTTACAATTTATTAGGTCTTAGATTGTAATACTTAGAATCGGTATTAGTAGAAGAATTTTTGATTTTTTTTACCATCCATTATCACAAATGTTAAATCTTTATTATTGCGTTTATAACAAAAGGAAGGAACCTTTTAAAACCCCATAAAATATGTATTTTTGAACCAAATCAAAAAAGTCGTTTTAAGTATGAACTTTTTTGAACATTCTTACTGCCGAAATATTTATCCGAAATCAATTAGAATTGTCCAGCTAAAGCAGTTCTCTATTAAAGGTCAATATTAAAACAAAAATTTGGAACTATATCTGAGGGAAAGTCAAAGGCAACAATAACATAGAGCTATATAGTGTTTCATTATACCGGAAAAACTATTTAATGTTATGATTTTTTTACATACATACTTATATGGATTCCGTCACAACAAGAACTGTATAAAAGCAGTTTTTCGATTCATTCCCTTTTTAATAATGACCTGATATCTTCTGGGTAGTTTTACCTCTTGAGAACTTGGATTATTATAAAAATAATTTCCTAAAAGTATGTTAAGGGAAGATCATATAGATCTCATATAACCCTCAGAAGTCAGTTCTCTTGCAAAACTATAACTATTTTGTTCTATATAAAATTTCATTCGAAAGACCAACGATATTTAGTTATTTTTATTTTAGAGTTCTAAATAGACTGGTTTGTTTAAAGCTTTTTTCAATATATTTACAATTTTCTTGGTTTTTCCCAATATATTTCTTTCTTCTTTCCGATCACTTTCTTATTTCAATGTTGAAATTCACATGATTCCGTTTAGTAACTATATAAAAATTCCAAGGCCAGTTATTTATGACAGCAATTTCGTTAATATATATCTGGCATGTTTTCCATTTTCATCCGATATTTTGATTCAAGTCAGTACGAATCAACTATAAAATTGTTATTTTTCCAAATAGTTAGGAGACTTTTCTCTCTCTTATTTTTATAAAAGAAGATTCCACAGTATATATATATCCCGATTTTATGGTGTTTCATAGTTTTAAATAAGAAAGTATATTTGAAAAATATAGCAAATCTTTGAAACAATAGAATTTTTTACTTTGTTCCACATTGGACTGGTCCAAAAAATCGCTTCTGAATCTAAATTTAACAGAAACTTATTCACTTCTTTAGTTTTACAAAAAAAATCCCCTTATTTCACTTTATTATAACACATATTTTATTATAATAATATATAAAAATATAATTACAATAAATCTTTTTAAAATTGTTGGTACTATTCTCAACCACTAAAAGTACCAAATTTAAATCCGTTTGGTTCAATATCCTTTACACGTCTCTATTAAGCATTTTTCCTATTTTTTGTGCATGTAGTTATAGCAATGTGGCGTAAATGTGTGCGTGACTTGTATGTATGTGAGCGTAAGTATTTGTGTGAGCCTTAAATTGTAACACATTTTTTTTAAACTTGACTCAATATTGATTTAAATATTTATTTAAATTTATATAAATATAAATAACAATTTTATTACACTTTTCTTCTTATTTCAAAAACACAATATTTTAATTAATTAATTAATTTCTTAGAAGCTGATTTATTAAACACTTAAATAATTTTTTATTTATTTCAAATACTTTATATTAATTATTTTTATATATTTTACTTATATTTAATATATCTAATATATTTATTTTATTTATTAATAATTTTTTTATTCAATATTTTATTTCACATTTAATTTTTAATTCTCTCTAAATTATTTGTTTATATTGTTTTTGTATTTGTTTTATCACTTTTTTATTTTTAATTATTGTTTTTCTTATATATTAAACCGTTAAAGTTTCTGTCAAGAACCGTTTTCGCCGCTATCCTTTAAATAACTGAATTTCATAGATTTGTAGACGCCTTTAACTAACGTTAGCTTGGCCTATTCACATTCATTTTTACTTAAAGTTGTTTTTGTATTTCTATTCTCATTTCTTACAAGTTTTATTGAACTCTGTAAATTACACAGTCTATAAAGGAGAACTTTCTCTATTAGTCGAAAAGTGAGAGTAAAATATGGGTTAAAAAGCGGTCTCATGATTTCTCACGCTGTAAATTTTATAAGGATTTTGTTGTTGATGTTGAATGGAATTACGGCGAATTACTAAGAAGAGAGAAAATATTAAGGACCTGCGCCTTGTTTAGTATACATATTGCACAAGAGAACCGTTACTTTAATTGAATATCAGTGTTGTATTTTGCAAATTTCCGTTAGTAACGATTTTAGAGTTGTAATTTTTTGGCAGTAGATAAGGGATATATTTTTGAAATTCCATTTAAACTATTTTTACGAGAAGATTTTCAAATGCCAGAATAAAACGTAATAACTAATTGACTTCAATACGGTCAATATCATTAGATATGTAAAAATTAATATATCAAATCCAGAAATACATGAAAAAAACACTCGATAAATTTTCTAAAAGTCAACCTTCCAAATAATTAATATTTTTGAACTAATATGAACTTAAATTAATAATTATAACAATCATTTTTCTTAAAGGTATTGAACTCAGGTTCTAATCCTTAGTTCTTGATTCTCTTCCTGATTCAGTTATTTATTAAGTTCTTGATTTAGTCCTTATTTGTTCTTGATTCACTTCTTGATTAAATTTTAGATTCAGTTTTATTTCACTATATTTAATATTAATGTTCATTTCTCTTATGTACTTTAAACAGCCAATTAAAATAACGGATTTCGAAAAGGAAAATTTTCTCTCTAACGGTCAATTAAAACAAAAAAAAACTTTCATCTTACAACTCTGCCAACTTAAATTTCCCTAATTTTATATCAACTCTGATAAGAACTTCGAAATTTAAA